>BDSI01000053.1:0-142723 GCA_003117195.1 Eudorina sp. 2006-703-Eu-15 | reverse complement strand
TGGGGGGAGGCCAGTGGGGGGGAGGCAGTGGCAGGGGGGGGGAGGCCAGTGGGGGGGCGAGGCCAGTGGTGGGGGGAGGCCAGTGGGGGGGGGGAGGCCAGTGGGGGGAGGCCAGTGGGGGGAGGCCAGTGGGGGGGAGGCCAGTGGGGGGAGGCCAGTGGGGGGGAGGCCAGTGGGGGGGAGGGCCAGTGGGGGGGAGGCCAGTGGGGGGAGGCCAGTGGGGGGGGGGGGAGGCCAGTGGGGGGGAGGCCAGTGGGGGGGGGAGGCCAGTGGGGGCGGAGGCCAGTGGGGAGGAGAGGCAGTGGGTGGCGGGAGGCCAGTGGGGGGGGAGGCCCGTGGGGATGAGGGACAGAGGTGGGTTTAGGGGGGGGGGTGGGGGTGGGGTGGGGGTGGGGGTGGGGGTGGGGTGGGGGGGGGGGGGGTGGGGGACTCAGCAGTGACCCGGGGCCCGGGATCATACGCGCGCCAGGGGGTTCGCGTCTCTCTTCCCCTTCAGACTGCCTCCCTCCGATACACTGGACCTGCCGGGCCCCCGCCGCTCCGCTCCGCCCCTGAAATCCCTCCAACCGATCGATCCGCGACCATCGCACCCGACACCCCACCCTACCAGGCCAGCGCACACCCTGGCCTCACCCTCACCTGTCCATTAACTCCCCCTCGCCGCCCCCTCCCTGGACTCGCCCTGACGAACCTCACCTGCCCCTGCCCCTGCCCCTGCCACTAGTTGAACCGAACAACAGAGCTCTGGACGTTGTAACCCCACCTTCATGCCTGTCTGTCTTCCGACCTTCAGCATCTAGCCAACGCCCTGCGGATTCGACGACGACACCTCCCACCACCCACCACCCACCTCCCACTGCCCACCGCCACCCAATCCAAACCGCAGTCGTTCCCTGTCCCGTTCGTTTTGGACTGCAATATTCGGCACCCCGGTCCTGCCCCCCCCCCTCGACGATTAACCCCGACCGCCAACACCCAAGCCAACACCCAAGCCAATACGCGACGAAAAAACGAGCGTCATGAAGCCACAGCACCCCTTCCAAGCGCGGGTCGATCGGCCCTTCGGAAGATCTGGCGATCTGGCTACGGTCGATTTGCCTCCGCTGTGCCCTCTTCCTACCGTCCGCCGTCGCCACCGCAACCCCCTCCGCCCGTGACTTGGCTGTTTTCAGCACCCCCTCCCCCTTCCCGCCCCGCAGCACATTGCGCTGGCCATCGGTGAAGAGGTGGACCTCCAGACGCGGCTGCTGGACGACCTGGCGGAGGACGTGGACGTGACCCACACGCGGCTGCGGGCCACCACGGCGCGCGTGCGCCAGGTGCTCAAGCACTCCAGTCACTGGCGCGGCGGGCTGTGCATCTGCCTGCTGATCGTCACGCTGGTCGTGGTCATCATGCTCACGCTCAAGGTCACCAAGCTCTTCTGATGACCGCGTGTCGGCCTCGCGGGGACGGCTGTGTCGGCCGCTGTTGACGGGTGGGTGGCCGCGTGGGTGTGCCAGCAGCCTGTGAACCCATATTGAATCCACTGTTGGCCGAGTCGCCTCAAGGGAGGGAGTGCATGCCCAGGGAGGGGGTGTTGGGGGCGTTGCCGGCGGGGTGGTAATGCTTGGGTGGTTGTGTCCGTTGGTGCGTTCCGTCTCCTGGGAAACTAGGTAAGGGAAGTTAAGACTTGTGTATCGTGCGTAGTCCCATAGGTAGGGTTGCATTGTGCGATTCAGGAACCGCGCTGCAACCGAACTTCTGGCCTTGGTCGATGGGTTCGTTCGTAGAGGGGAAGCCTACGACGGGGAAGGTGAAGACGGGGATCACGGTACACCGACGGGGAAGGGCCGCTGCAAGGGGGTTCGGCCAGGGGCGTGCAGCCTGCCACGGCGCGGTGTGCAGGCCTTGCAACGGGTTTTGCAACACGGGCAGGATCCACGCGCGCTCAGCCTGTGAAAGAAAGGAAGCCGGTGGGTCACAGTGTTGAGGGGGGCCGCGGAGCAGAGCGATGCAGAGTGCGGCGTGCTACGGTGCGTGCTACGGTGCGGTGTGCTACGGTGCGGTGTGCTACGTCACTCAGCGCGGGAGCTTCCCGCGCCCGCGCCCGCGTCACCCCGCCGCCCTCCTGGATACGGTAGTCTTGAGGGCCGCTTTTCCCCAGCAGTCACATGCAATGCAATTTGGCTACGCACCGGTGTGCGCGTCCTCGTCGTTACCAGTGTCGTCCACAACGGTCATCGTCGTCCACCAGCACTGGCTGGTGGACGCCAGTGCTTACGGAACCGCCTGTCCTGGATAGGACGCGTGCAGCTGCGACTCGTTGTCGGCGTGGGGGCTGTGGGTTGTACTGCGCTTCACTATATTGTGCTGCACTGACTTTCATTGGAGAGGTAGTGGTGAAAGGCGGGCCGGCAGGCGCGCTCTGGGAGGGCGTGAGACGTACCGCCTTTATGTGTTGGGTTCTTGGGTAGGGGTTGCCGTTCTGCGGATGGGGGTGGCGGTGGGTGGGCCCCTGGGGAGGGTTCTGTGGCTCGCGCTGTTAGGCCGAGAAAGGGAGATCCCGAAGCATAGTCGGGGTTGCGGGATGGGGGTGATACGTGGTGTTGTATACGAGAATTGGGCCGCGAAAAGCGAAGATCAGTGTAACAGGTGGTGAATGAATGAATGAACGTTACAGCGGACCCCAAAGGTATCAACGGTGTATACCAGGGCAAGCCCCAGGCCCCCAGCAGGCCCCACCGACAAGGCGGCAAGACACCTCCACACCTCAACGCCGCGAACAAGAACACACACAGGTGGCGTGTGATGTGTGCTTGCTTGTGTGGTGGACGGGCGGTGCCGTACAACCACCAGTACGGTCGTAACTGACCAACCTGCTCCGGGACCACAACGAGACAAATCACCAACTAACGGTGCCTGACAAGCAAGGGCTCTCCACCCCCGGTCCGCACGCAGCAGCCGCAGCGGCGTTGCCGACAGCTGCAGGATTACGCGCTCGTACATCGCGCACTGGCCTGGGGTGTGTGGAGGTGGAGGTGAGGTGGACGTTGTGTCCACGCCCGATCCACAGCGGCGGCCGTTCAAGTCGTTGCGGTGGGAGGGCGCACATGCAGGGGGTTCGTAGCCAGTCATGAGTACCGTACATACTTGATACCACCGCTGACAATGACTGTAACTGTAACATATATATGTAATATTAATATTGCACAAGAAAAACTACAGTCTCGAGCAAAAGCCTATCTTATAATGTAATAATACAGCCGTTACAAGGTGGACCCGTATCCCGACCGGGTGTTCCAACGGGCCCAGATAGCTCATAGGTGCCTCGTCTCATCAACCCCTACGTACCAAGGACTGCGCACCCATAATCCATCACCCGCGGGGGGGGGGGTCATGCAGCCATACCGGCCACCACACCAGGTTACCAGCGCGCCAGGATTGCCTCTCCTGGAAACCGCACCAGACCCGCCGAATCACACGGCGGTGTGTGCTATTTGCCTTGCCGGTGTGTGTGAACGTAAAAACATAATGAATATCTGTACGGGGCTGCACGTACTAATCTGCAAATAAACCCTGCACTGTAAGACGGCCCCGGCCCTCCTCCCGGCACCGCCTACCTTCAACTTCGCGCACTCCGTCCTCAATGTGCTGCGCTCTTCATCACGCGCCAGCATGTGCTGCCGCATTGACGCTCGGACCTCCACGTTCGCCTCAACCTCGGCCGTCAGCGCGCATGACGCCTCGAACTGCCGCCGGGAGAGGAGGGGAGGGGATGCAGGGGCAAGGATCAGGGGCCATGACCTAGGTGGGGGCCGTCGACAGGCCAGGCCTGGGCGGATGTGCCGATCGTTGTATACTACTGCCACCGGCGATGGAGCTGCAGCAATTCGAACGCCCTCAGAAACCCCTGCTGGACGGCAGCCGACAGATAGAAAGGCCCCCCCCTTGGACGCACGTACCCTCGCCAGGATCTCCTCCATATCCTCATCAGCAGCACCACCGCCGCAAGGTGGAGATCCATGGGCCTCCTGCTGCGGTGGCTGCTGGGGGACTCGGGTGACTGTCGTTGTTGATGTCGTCGCTGTCCGTCTGCATGATGATGCATGTGGGTCAGCATTATAATCCGGGAATACATGGATTGTCAGTTCGTCAGGTCACGGCATTCGGTGTACGGTAATGTACGGTAATGATTAGTCATCCGAGCAAGTAAGGGACGCTTGTGCGCGGGGCACAGCCAGTGGCACACGGGAACCGCTTCCCATGGCAAGTAAGGTGGGCCACCCGCCGGCGGTCTTAGCTTATTAGTGTCCGCCAGCCAACGGTATTCAACATGAAAGCCGCAACGCGCAAAGACAGCGCAGCTATTCCAAGGCAGGACAACCACGCGGTCAACCTGTTAAGCCTGCTGTCAAACGGCACCACAGGGTACTCATGCCGCAGCAGCTTCTCCCACCCACTCCCCAAACCGCCCGACGCACGTCTGAGTCCGAGCCGTCGTCATCATAAAGGTCCTCCTTGATCACACGCCGCAGTACTTGAGCAAAAGCCTCCGGCTTGATGAGCTGACCCGGGCGGAGACCATCAGCCTGCTGGATGGGTGCGTGCCATGTACGTTTGGGTGCATGCAGATGGGTGGTTATTAGCTAGGTAGCAAGTAAGGTATGGTGAGGGAGCCTTGGCTGTCACCATTAACCCGAGGGGTCCACTGTAACATTCTTAAAAACAAGTACGGTTGGGCGGAGCGGTGCCCTGAAGCTTACCGCCTGCGGGCTTACTTGAAGGCGCTTGGTGGTGCCGACAGTGACCCAGATCGCAATTACTCCACTGTAACATAAGTGATATATCGATTTTACTCTTTCTTGAGTTGCGCGCCATCGTTTGGCTTGCTTGTTGACTTACCGTGCGAGCGCTACGCGTCGCGTCGTCGTCGGAGCACTTGACTGGGTAGGCGTGTAGACGGTGACAGCCGCTGGCAATGGAGCTGCTGGAGTCTGCATTATTATGAGCGTCAAGCGGCAGGAAAATCCCGTTCAGCGAACTACTTCACGCGATTTTTCAGAAAGGCGAATTCAGCTTGGTTGGGGTATGGTGGCGCATGATAGAATTGAGAAATATATTTTATATGATGTGTCAAGGGCGAACGGCTGGCCAGCAGGCGGTGCACGGAAGGCGCGAGACGGCGATATCAGGGGGACTACTCAACTTGCCTGGGCCCGGTCGAGACGGACATTCGCGGTACCCTTGCTTGTCAACTGTTGTTTACTTGGAAAAACGCTTGCTGGCGATAATGTTGCGAAGATGCCACGAAGAATGCCACGAAGATAGAGGGTTGAGCGTTCCGGCTGGATGCTTAAAACTGTGGCAGGTGACGTACGCGTACGGATGCATGCATGCCCGATTCCGTTAAATTTGGTGCCGTCGACCCTTGATGATGAGTGACGAATTTTCTGTAAGCGAGTCTTGCGTTATGGTATGTACTGCGTGGGGATGCTGTTCACCCGTTATTACGGACCACGCGTTAGGCACACCTCAGTCGCGATCGCATGTATGAAGCACCCGAATGAAGCGCGAATGCTTTGCGGCGGTCACTGCTGCAATAATAAGTACGGCGGCCGGCACTGGCCGGCACGTAGTCACGCACTGGTTTACCCACTTACTCGCCAGCGCAATCTAACTTGCCAGCGAGGACGTCCAGGATTCCGGCCTGCTGCAGCCGAGGCGCTCTGCAGCAAGCATGCCTTCCGCTGTTTCCTTCCAGTTCCGTTTCTGCGTACCAATCGATACATACAAAATGCACCCACGCATGGCCCTATCAACACCGAAAGCGTTATCCGTCGCTTGCCCAACCAACTTGAACTTACAGGCGATAGCAGGCGACGTCATGGCAGCCGCCCCTCATGCGGAATGCAGCTTTCCGAGTCCACTCGAGATCTGGCAGCAGGCTGGAGTCGGTCGGGTCGAAACTTCTATTTGCCACCCCCTTAACGGAAGCGGATCGGGCACCTTCTGCCGATCTGGCTGACATCCAGGCCGCAGTATGGGCTCGCGTGTCATGTGTGGTTCAGACTGTCGTGCAATGGCGGCATGAGGCTTGCTGATTGGGCCGACCAGTTATCTCTGGCGGGGGGGGGGGGGTAGATGACTGCTGACAACCAATTCACATGGCTACATCTCATTGCAATGCGACCGTCCGGCTGACGACACGCAATAGGCTGAAAGGAGTGAGCGGTGCATAATGCCTACATCCCACATCCGCACAGTGACCCGTGGGTCCGTCTGAGTGTCCAAAAGCAGCAGATCCCACACTCGGGCCAGCATTATGAGAGCATTCTCCTGCGTCGGGTTTGCCGTCGTAAAGAATGTTCCCGCCCAAAACATGGCAGCGGCGGGATTGGTAACGCCATCAGGTAACGTTAGCCTGTACAGACAAACAGCCGCCCCCAGACAGCCACCCACGCACACAAGCATCGTATCGCCACCCCGGCCAATACGTACCTACCTATTTACCTACCCCGCAGGCAGCATGGCCTCTCTCCCGGCGACCTCCCTCTTAGGGTTCGCACCCATACAGCACATCGGCAGCATTCACCACGACAACGTTTTCCTGCACAAGTCACGGGGACAGTATCCCTACTACTATCCGTGTACATGATGGCTGTCATACACTTACGACAGCCGTACGGCACACAACATACACCACAGAGACTGTAGAACACAGAAACTGTCCTTCTCGACATGAATGACATCAGCCAACACAGGAGGAGGCACACTTGTCGGCATGTACGTACATGTACTGAAAAGTGAACGTAGCAAGCGCGCAGCGTTCGGTGGTTGGTCAGGCGGGCTTTTGTACTGTATTGTACCGCGCCGCAGGTGGGCGATACGGCATATGACGATGAGTCTGACAGACTGACGAAGAGATTGATTAGCGGGTGGGGGGGCCGTGGGACGCAGCCGTCAGGCGTCATTGGCGTCATTGGCACGCCACATCCGCCTGAGGGCACTGTCCCCCTCTTGCCTGCTCCGCATGGGCCTTCAACGGCCCCCCCCCTGTGTGAGCTGACCCGACCTCTGGGAGCTGTCACTGTCCCCGGACTCTTTCACTGCCTCTACGACAAAGCCCACGCCTGCGTCTGCCACATCTGACACTGCCTAGTACGTTATACCCCGTGGGCCCCCGTGGGGCATCCACCGCTTTTCCCACCCACCCCTTCCACACCGGAAAAAAGGCAAGGGTCCAAACCTGGCGGAAATCCGGAAAGGGAGTTGCTGGTTAATGCGATAGCGTCTACTAAGCCAAGTGATATCCGGACAAAAACGTCTCGGTTTTTTGCCCTCTGCCCGTCATTGTCGTGTACTACTACAACCTCTGTCAGGTCGTCCCGCAAAAGCACCCGTGAGTCTGTGTGGCAGTACTCTCAAACCCTGCATAAGACCACGAAAACGCAAACACACCGTCATCATCATTATCACATCCCGTTCTGGCCAGGCAAGAGAGCTCTGGCACATCCCCGAAATATTTCGAGCCATCGTAGGTATTAGTAATACGTTGGAAGCCGTGTGCTCCAGAGCGCCCAGTCGGTTATCAAGCAAGCACAAAACCGATGAGGGCGCCCATCCTGGGGCAGCTGTAGTATCCAGGGAGCCCCAGTGTCTTCCATACACGGCTTGGCCCATAGCTGCCTGCCCTTCCTCCTCCTCCGCACCCATAACCTCAGTCCCTTCCTCCATTCCCTCTGCAGTCAGTCCGTCAATCCGTCAATCCATCAGTCAGTCACACATTGGACGACACATCCCAACACGCACGCACTCGCCCCAGCGGACTGCCTCTCCAAAATACCTCGTACCCCTCGTGCCCACACTACGGACAATACCCAAATGATGGCTTGCTGGCAATCAACACCCCGGCCTCCCTACCATCTGTTCCTCCGCACACACCGCACGGCGCCACTTCGCGCCTCCACACAATGGCGGCAGAGTCGGCCCGCGCCGCCGCTGTGTGCTGTGTGCTGCGTTCGCGTCCACTTTCCCCCGTCCGCTCCTGCGGTCGCCCGGTCCTTGCACTGGGAGTCGGGTCGACTTGCGTACCGGGCAGCATGGGTAGCATGGGCCGCCAGGGAACTCGCCATCGACGTGAGACCCCACAACCACCGCAGCAACAGCAGCAGCAGCCGGTGCCCGCAGGTACTCACTTACGGGGGGTACCCCAGCGCCCGCCGGTCCCAGTCCCATGTCAGCCTCGCCCGATCAACCACAATTCCTCTGCAGGACCGACCAGCCACACTTCTGTTCGGTCGTATAGATGTAAGGCATGCAAGTATGGCATGGCAACCCCGCGACGCCAAGCACCACCAGCGCCACCCTACTGCTTTATTATTAGTTCTTTGTCCCTCTGTTATCCTTCCTTCCGTTCGCCGCAGTCTCGCCGCCTCTACACCTCCGCTCTCCACAACACGCTGCTCTCGCCCCTCACGTGCGTGTGTAGCCAGCCACAGCGGGGCTGTCGCCTCCTGCCCAGCCCCTCCCAGGCTTCATTACTCCCTCGCTTGCTCCCCATCAAGCAGCCACAAGGAGGCATCTGTGCGCACACGATCTGTGCCACCAGGGAGCACCAGGGGGCCACCAGGGGAAATAGTCGTGAGCCCTCGAAAACGCACCGACGGACCCACCCCGCAGGGTTTGCATCCCTCCTGGAACAGGCCGGGCGGCTTAGCAACGGGCGGTCACCAAACCGGGCCGTGCTTTTGACCCCCACTCCTTTCCTGCAGGGCGGATCTGGGTACAAACGGATCAAGGGACCGACGGGCGCACCCCGGCAGACAGACGCCACCGCACCGCCCCACACCGGCCACTTCTACGCACTGGGGACACTGACAGCAACCATTCGTTCCTCCATCCACCCCGGTGGAGACGCCGTCGCGGACAAGGCGGGCGTGGGTTGGGCTGGTCCGGCAGGCAGGGCGATTCGCTGACGCGGCTGCCCTCGCAAGAGCCTTGCACGTTGTATGTATGCATGCGGTCATTATTCGGCAGTCAGTCAGTCAGTCCGTCCATCCGTCAAACGCGCGTCGAGGTGCTGAGCATGCGGCACACCCGCCCAATTACCCCTTTCAAGGCGCAGCTCGGCGCCGCGGTCGTTGCAAAACCCTCTATACACACGCACACACGCTCCACCTGACAAGCCCACTGTCCGTTCGCAAACCCGCTGCCTCCCGCCCGCCCTTCATGGGCGTGTATGACTTCCACTATCCCACGGCGTGACAAGGTGCCTCCCCCGCCGCCGCACTCTTTCCAGCAACTGACCTCCTGCCAGCAACCCGGACAGTCCGCCGCCACTTTGAAAAAGGCCCCTCACCGACGACTCATAACAACCCTCATATCGGTGTGCTCCCACCCACCCAGCCGCCAGCACCCTACTGCCGCCCGCTCCCCACGGCCATACGCCCCGTCCAACAGGAAGCAACTCTAGTAGGTGCATGAAAACGTATAGCAATGCCCTGGCTGGGTAGTCTAGCCCAGCCAGACAGCCAGACAGCCAGTCAGCCACCCGTAAATTTCAAGTTGTATGTCTCTGTTCGTTCTCCGAAAATGCTCTCCGCATCATCTTGGCATCGTAATACTTCCACACAACAGCTGCAAACAGCAAATGGCAGCCAGGAAGGACAGAAGGCAGACCAAAACACTTTTTCTAGACACACACACACACACACATACACACAAACACACGCGCAATCGCTCTCCAGCCATCCGAAGCCCGTCATCGCGCAGCCGGCCTGGGCCCTGCAACTGCAAAAACCACATCCCCTCGCCTTCCCCCGCCCTTTATGCCCCTCGTGGCGGGATGGGCTGCAACCAACACCGTCAGCGCTTCCGTCAAAAATCCATCACGCCACCCGATCCGGCCGCTCGGATTGCTTTCGCTCAATGCCCCCATTGCTGCTGCTGCTGCTGCTGCTGCTGCTGCACGGTTGTCAAACCATTCTCTGGCTGGCATACGCGACCAACTCTGTTTCGGCCTCTGACCACATCTGGGTGGCCGACTGAATCCCATTGATCCCGCCTTGCACTCACACTCAGTGTACGGCATCTGTGTACGGCTGCTCAGTACGCAAACACGTCAAGTGAGTCACCGTTCGCGGCCGCCCCGGCCGCCCCACCAGTGCCGACGCCGACACCACCGGCGCCGCCGCCGCCGGCGCGGTGCCCGTGCGCGTGCCTGCTGCCAAATTGGTTGTGGGTGCCGTGCAGCGTCGGCGTGCCAGCTGCCTCACCCAGGCTGACGCTCTGGCGCGCGAGCGGCAGCAGCGCCGACCAGAGATCGCAGGCGGAGCTGTCCGTACAGTCGCTGTACGCCAGGTCCAGAAGCTCCTTGCTGAGCCGCAGGCCGGCGCCACCGGCGCCGACGCCGGTGCCGTCGGCGGCGCCGCCGCCGGCCAGGCCGTCGACGCCGCTGCCGGCGGTAGCCGCCGCGGAGCTGCTGGCGGCGCCGCTACCGGTGGCGGCGGCGGCGTCCGAAGCGCTATCCTCGCATTCTGACGCCGCGTCTACCCAGGTGGGGAGGCCCGGCGGTACGCTGACACCGCCAGCGCCGGCGCGGTGGCCCACGCCGACGCCGACGCCACCAGTGCCGCCAAAGCCCGCCATCATCCCCCCGAATCGTCTCTGCGGCGACCCCGTCCCCAGTCGGCTGCCGTCGAGCCCCATGTACCCCGCGGGGCCTCCCACTGGTAGACCCGTCGCCACCGCGCCGGCGCTGCTAGCGGCGACGCCGCCCATCCCCAGGCCCATCACGAAGCTGCCGCCTGCGCCTGCGGCCGCGGCGGGGCCGGGGCCGCCGCCGTTGGGCATCGCCATGAGCGCCGCTGCCGCGGCGCTGACGCCGCCGCCGTCACTCGTGCGCGCGCGCATCAGGTCGCGTCCCACCGCCTGCCGCTCACTCATCATGCCCACGAGGCTGTACGACGACGCGCTGGCGCGGCCGCGAACTGGACTGCCGGCCGCGCCGACGCCCAGCACGCCCCCGACGCCGACGCCCAGGGCGGCGCCCCGCTGCGGCGACGCCGGGGCAAGCGGCACGCCCCCGCCGCCGCCCATGTTCAACAGCGCCAGCGTCGATGACGTCATCGACGCCGCCATCGCTAGTGGGTGGGTGGAGGCTGAGGCGCGGCGCAGTGCGCCGCTGGCCGCGCCGGGCGACGGCGCCGCCGGCGGCGCCTCGACGGCCGCCTCCGACAGCGCTCCGCCGAGCGCACCGACACCCAGAGCGCCAGCGATGGCACCGTCACCGGCGCTGGCGGCCGCCCCCGACGTCGCGCCGTCGTCACCAAAGGCGTTGGGCGAGCCCCAGGAGGTGTGCCGCGCCACGCCGGCCGCCTCGGCGAACTCGCTGCCACCCCAAGATGCGACGGCGGGCAGCCCCACTGCCGACATGTGCAGCCAGGAGGGGATGCGGTTGTGCATCCGCTGCAGTCGGTACCCGCGAACCTGGAGGCCCGAGAGTCGACACGGCGGCCAACAGACCCATGGATCGGTCAGCTCCATTCCAACTTGCAAATAAGTTTACAAGGATTTCGGCCAGGATAGGGTTTGTCAAGACCTGGTCGCTAGGTCGGTCAAGTAGTGCCCGTCAGTCATCCGGCCATGAAACCAACGTGTCCTCCTCCCCCTTCCCTTCCCTTCCTCCAGCAGTCCAGCTCCCCTCCCCCTCCTTCCGCACCTGGTTGGTGATGTGCGCGAGGCACTTGTCCAGGGTGGCCTCGATGGTGCAGTTGCACTCGATGGCGCTCAGCTTCTCCCAGGTGGCCACCTCACCCACCTGCGGGGGGTGGGGGTGGGTGGCGGCACGGCGTGGGCTGATGAGGGGTACAGCGAATGGTGGTCAATAATGAACTGCGCTGACGGGTGCGGCCCAATCGAAAGGTAATAGACGGGGGTAGCGGGGGCCGCCGTAACCCGACATGTGTCGGCCGTTGGAGAAGCGGATCCCTACGCTGCCAAGCACCGGGTTCATACGTACTGTACGCTGGCACTCACCAACCAACTTGACAGCGAAGTGGTTACACACACGCACAGGTACGTCATCGATCTCCGACTTGATTGCCTGTCGGTCCGTCCGCTGGTCAGACTGACTGCTGGGTTCTCGGTCCCTCTGCTCGACACCCTTCCATCCCCCCGCCCGCCCCGCTCCACCGCTCCACCGCGCCCCGCACCTTGACACTGCGGATGAGCTCCTCCGTGGTGGGGTTGACAATGGTCTTGCCAATGTGCCACAGAGCCGACGGCAGCGTCATCGTGATGTCGCCCTCCCACGCCTGTCAGGGCCGGAAAGCGCAGGTTGGGGTGGGATGGGCAGGTTGGGGTGGGATGGGCAGGTTGGGGTGGGATGGGCAGGTTGGGGTGGGATGGGGCGGGGCGGAGGTTTAAGAAGGGATACGTTGGGGCCCGAGGGGCGGATGCCCGCCCCGTCAGTCTACGGCTCCGACAGAACGGCCGCGGTAACTACCATGTCCCCCCCCGGAATCCACTATAACACCAATGTAATAATGACACCCCCCCACGCCTACCTGCGTGAAGAGCATGAGCCACTTGGACGGCACCCACTCGGGCAGCAGCCACTGCGCCACCTGGCAGCGGTGCTTGAGCTCCGCCTCAAGCACGTTGGCCCACTTGCGACTGAAGGCCTTCTTCAGGTTCAGCAGCGGCACGATGTGCGGGTTGGTCTGGGACACCAAGAAGTGGTTGCAGTTGAACATCTCACCCAGGGCCTGAGGGGGCGGAGGGGAGGGAGAGGGGAGGGAGGGGAGGCGAGAGAAGGGGAAGGTAGGGGAGGGAATTTGGGAAGTTTGGAAGACATGTTCAAACAAAGTGAGGGGAAGGGAGAGGGGAGAAGAGGGGAGAGAGGAGGGAGGGGATACAGCGAATCGACCAACTTCAATTACAATACATCCGGAGCACGGGGATGGCGGCGCTGGAGTGGCGTTCTTCCGATGTACAGTATCCGGTGAACTAATCCGCGCACAGGCCGGATAAAACGCAGCAGCCATTGAACATGCAGGCAGTCATAGCGAGCAGCAAGACGTACCTGCACGGGCAGGTCCAGCTCCAGGGAGCCGTCCCGCCAGCGGCGCTCCAGGGAGTCGTTGGTCGACTGGGCCGAGAACCTGTTGCGGTGGCGCAGAGCGCAAGAAATTATAAGCGGTGTGACGCAAAAGCAAAGCGCCGGCGGAGGCGCAAAAGCATAGCGCCTGCGCAACACGCCTCCGCCCGGGCGTATCAGTCAATCAACCCCAGACAAACCTCGCATCGCAGACAGGGAGCGACCGTTTCACGGGCCTGGCCCCCTTGCCCTGGCCTCGGTTCTCACCGACGTCCCGCACTAGTGTGCATCTTGTGGCGGGTGCCTAACCAACAGACACGAGCGCAAGTCCCTATCTTATTGGGCCCCCGCGGTGCTGAGCCTACCTTCACCCGGCCCCTCTCACCCCTGGCCCCATCCCGCCCCATTCCCCGGCCCCCTCCCAGCCCGCCGGCCCCCCTCCCCCACCTGATGATCTCCCCGCGGCTGTTCCTCGCCAGGATGTGCTGCGCCGGGTAGAGCCCCGGGAAGGCGGACGAGGCCGCCACTGCCGACCAGAGGATGGCGTTGGGCGCCGTCAGGTAGTTGAGCAGCCGGGGCGGCTCGTTGGTGTCCGCGGGGCAGACCGTCACGTTCAGGATGCGGCCTGGCGGGTCGGTAGGTCAGGAGGGTCGGTCAGGAGGTATAGGAAATTGGTAGACATATTCAAGCTCGGTCAGGGGGTTAAGTCAGGTTCAGGGGAGGAAGGGTGGGTGGGAACAGCAGACGGAGTTGGTAAAACGGGCAGGCCGGTGGTGGCATAACGAGTAAAATCGACAGGAGGCGCGCGACGCACAAAGCCAGGAGGCACACATACACGTACGGTTTGCGTGGGGCGGGTTGCTTTCCCAAACACACACGTACGCGATTGCATTCCTGGAGATCAATCATACTTACTGCCTCTCCGCGCCACTGGTGTCTACAGGATCAGGCGACAGCGCCTGACCTTTGAGCGCTAGATGCCCACCCACATGCCCACACGCGCGGGTGCGCACCTACCCACCGCCACCCACCCGTGCGTTCGTACGCCTCCAGGAAGGTCGCATCGCCGATAAGGCCCCGCAGCTTCTTAATCATGTACGACATGTCCTGCAGGAACGGCGAAACGGGTCGCGTGTGCGATGAGATCGCACCAGGTTTGGACAGATGGACGAGGTGGGGCGAAGAAGGCATGTCGGCAAGCAGGGTACCGACGAACCACGAGATCGTTGAGGTCCCCGAGTTCGTAAGGTCCGATATACAAACACGCCCGCTAGCTCCCCATACATTAGGCAGGTGGGTCGCTAGGGCAGTTGAACATAGCACCCTCCCTCCAGCCCCCCCTCGCTACAGGCAGGGAAGACACACGCCGTACCATCCCCTGTTACCGCTACACCGGAAAAAATGGCTGCGCACCTTACCCCAGACGCACCGCCGACACAGCACCCGTGCCCCCCTCGCACATCGCGCACGCTGCCTTGATGGTAAAACCGCCGATCAACCATACCTGCAGGCTGCCCTTGTTGATGAGGTGCTGCACCAGCTCCACCGCGCGGCTGTTGGAGAAGAACCCCACGTCGAACTCGTCCAGGCGGGAAAACAGGTCCCGCAGCTCGGCGTCCGTGCGGGTGGCGATGATGCCGCACACTGCCGGGTGAGGTACCGCAGAGGGAAGGAGGGAGGTTACAGAAAAATTGGTTGACATAATGGGAGGGCGGGAGGGCAACACGGTAAGACGGGCGGACCGGTCGGCGCGCGCATGAAAGGGGCGGAGGGGGCAGGAGCGGAGAGCGCCGGGGGGGCGGGGGGTATAGGAAATTGGTAGGGGGGGTGGAGAAACAGCGTGGACTGGTGTTACGCTGCGCCTCAAAAGTATGCATCGTTTCATTTGCCAATGAATTGTATCGTGTAGCACATTTAAGCCAGCACTTTGCACATTATGATCACAATTTCTGATGATAACGCTTGCACGATATGATCACAATAAGCCCTTATCCCTCGCGACGGCTGCCCCACCGCCCCGCGGGGATGTCGAAACCCCCAGTCCGACGTTCGCTAATCAGCTCCAAGTACGGCCGCACTGTGGTCACAGGACGGCTCATGCGCCCCTGGTATGCTGCCTGCTGGGGACCTGCAAACGTCAGACGACCCCTCGCGGTCGCGCATTCCAATTTCGCCATCCGCGTCCCAACCCGCTGCCCAAGCCCTCCACCCCCCTCCACCCCTCGGCCGCATCTCTCCGGAACGCTCCGGCACCCACTCCCGACAACAGCCTCACACGCACGTCTCCCTCCCGCCCCACCCCGTCACTTCCAGCATCCGCGCTGCTTATCCTCTTCCCCCACCCACGGAAGTACTCTTACGTCTGCTGCGTGTGCCCGGGTTCGTTCCGGATTTGTTTTTTATTTCAACCCCTTCCCCGCCCATCCTCGCCATTCCTCCCCGCTCCCCGTCTCTCATTCCTCTCCGTGCCCCCTCCTACTATTCCTTACCGCTTTGCCCCCTTCCCCACCCCTTCTTACCGCTTTGCCCCCTTCCCCACCCCTTCTTACTTATGGCCCCCTCCCCCAACCCTTCTCACCGATGGATCCCACGCTGCTCCCCGCCAGCACCCTGGGGAGTAGCCGCTGCTCAAAGAGCGCTTTGACGACGCCGATGTGGAAGGTGCCAAGGCCGCCGCCGCCCGACAGCAGCAGCGCCGTGCGACCAAACGTGTGGCGCGTCTCCCGGAAGAACGCCAGCTTCTCCTCCGCGGGAAGCTCGTCCTATTCATAAGAAGGGGTAGGTAGGGGTAGGTAGGTGTGGGTGTGGCAAGGTGAGGGAGCCGCAATTGTTGTTTGTAATTGGCTTGCCGAGCCATGTTCTTTCCGCAGTCGTCCCTGCTCAACGACGGCATCCATCTGCGTTTGACGAAAAGCTTCCACATTGCCGTTCCTAGCATGTCGCACTGCGGTGTCTGTTGCTCTGATTGGCCTGGTCTTTTCATTCAAAACGCGCTGCCTGCAAGTCTGCCTGCCTGCCTGGATGAAAACCTGCCAGCTCCCGGCGCCCTCACCGCGACCTGCCCACGCAAACGACCCCGGCACAGAGAGCGGCAGCCCACCGCGCTTCTGCACTGCGGACGTAACGTAAAAACACAGAATGACTGCGGCAGAACCCCGCGGTGGACTGCAGTCCTTCGGTTCTGCGGCGGGCCATGCCTGCTGAACCCGATGCGGCGGGGGCCAGCGACTGCCTTCCCTGCCGGAAGTCTGCTGCAAGCACTCCCCACCACCACGGCGGCCACGCGGTCATGTGGCCCGGCAGCGCACGTCCCTTACCTCCGGCCAGTCCACCAGCTGCGTTAGCTGATCCTTCATCTCTGCCAGGTACCGCCCAATGTCCTCCGGCACGGCCACGAAGTGCTCGTGCAGCTGGCTGCGGAGGGCCCGAGAAGGGGGGAAGCGGAGCGGGGACGTCAGAAACTGGTGTTGCAAGACGAAGGGCGGCCATGGAGGACATCGGACCGAATCATCAATATTGACCGGTCGCCTCGTCGGGCGCTGTAGCATAGCGTCAAAGCACCCAGAGCATACCCCGGCAGGACGGTGCAGCCATCCGTGATAAAGGGGCTGCATTTGACGTTTTAGGCAAGCTGCAGGGTCCTTGCGACCATCGGCCAAGCTTCCCGACGCTGTGGTAATGTCACGCGCACCTCTTGGCGATGTTGGCTATATTGCGAATGAGGTCCGTGCGCAGCGCCAACATAATTTCCTTCACATTTCCCGTGGCCCGTATTGAGCGCAGGTGGTTTGTCTTCTCCAATAACAGCTTCCGGTCATAAAGCCGCGCGGCACGACGGGTAGAAACGTCTCCGGCCGGCATGTTCGCTTCGTCCAGAGCGTATAGCTGCTGTGCAACTTCTCGCCACTGCTCGTAGCTGCTCGCTGCTGCAAGCAGCCTCCGCAAAGCCGCGCGCTTCCTGTGGCGGGCGTCCATGCGCTCCTGCCATTTCTTCGCTGCGCTGGTGACGACGCCGAGTGCGAGGATCGTAGCTGAAAAGAGGAAAATTTTGAAACACATTAGAAGAGCGCAGCTGCTGCCTTGACCGCGCATACCGGTTCAGCAGTGCTGACCTGGCAACGGTCTGGGTTGGGGGAGTCCAACTTACCGAGCCCCAGGTGCCAGTTCTTAACGTCAGCGCCCATGTTTCGCTTGTAAGCACGAGCTAGCTTTGCGTGAGGCGGCAAGGCTGGAGAAGATAGCCAGCCTATTGCCTTCAGCACTTGGTGCTCGAAATGTATCGCGAGTGTCAGCAGGCTCTTCCCGAGCCATAAGTTCAGCGCAATAATCTTGCCAATTGGCAAGCTTATGGCCCAAAGGACCTTCCAGAGCGCCAGCATGGCCACGTTTGTCATGAAACCAAACAAGCGGGTCGAGAGGTCCGCTTTGCCCCCCTTGCGGGCTAGCCGCATGTTATCGTTATACGCCATAGTGACCATCCTCGTATGGTTAAGGGAGTAAATGACGGGGAACATTGAGTTGCCTTCGTGAATATAGTTATGGAAACACGTCAGACCTGTCCGTACTGCAAATTCGAGCCATTTGCAGGCAAAAGAACTGCAATAATAATAATTAATGGTGTTAATACCGTATTAAGTTTGGGCGTTCTTTTGTGCGTGTGAGCGGACTGTGACTCTGGGTTGCACGTTTACGATACGACCGTTGCGCCGCAACGGTCGCCACCAGGCGCACTTTGCCAGCTGGGCTTCTGTAAGGCAGGGCATAAATGTCTTCATTTCCTACATGAAGTCCCCAACTTTACAGCCTGTTGATTGGCGGGACCATCCTTTTAGACGGTTGATGTGGGTCGCGCTAGGTTGTGCAGCCGGTAACGCAAACGCTGACATCGATCCCGTACGCTCCTGGGGTGCACCGGCCTACCTCCCGTACATGGCATGTCAACCAAACAGCACGTCCTTCACGCCTCCCTCCTCCCAGTCGTTTTCTGCACGGAGTTGGCCTACCCGCGCACGTTGGAATGCATGATGAAGTCCCGATTGGAGCTGGACTCCCTTCCGTCCGTGTCCCCGTACGTCATTTCAGTTGCTCGTCGTAATGCGGGTGAAACCAAGCAGACCAATGATGCAAAGCTCGCTTGCAGCCTTCCCATTGACACCGCATCCACACGGGCGACAGTTCGTTGCCTCTCAATGGGACTAGGGTCCGGTCCTTCCAGCGCTGCACAGCGCCACCCTGACTCCAGACTGAAGCTGTTCTCCACCGCCAAATCAACACAAAGCAAACACTGTCCACGCTCGTGATGAGGAATACATTGCTAATAGTGCGCTTAGTCATGGACTGTTGCGTAAGTGGGGAATAGGTGATGAGGCTGTACACCACCCGCCACCCGTGTGAGGCCAGCCACCAGCCACCACATTATAACCGTACAAGGTGGACCCTTATTCCCGACCGGGCGTTCCAACGGACCCAGACAGGTTCGTAGGCGCCTCGTACTCGTATCATCAACCCTACCAAGGACTGCGCACCCATCTTCCATCACCCACGGGGGTTCATGCAGCCATACCGGCCAACACGCCAGGTTGCTGACGCGCCAGGGTTGCCCCTCCTGATAACCGCACCAGACCCACCGAATTAAGTGGCGGGGCCACCGCATGGGGTGGCGGGGCCACCGCATGGGGTGGCGGAGCCACACCATGATGCACTGCGTGATGATGACTGGGCTCTGCTCTCGTTCGACCACAGACCCACGCCCAGCACACGCCACACGCCCGAGTGTGGGCACCCGGCACCTTTTTATTCCGGTTCCCCTTGTGACATACCGCCCATACGGTAGTCACCTTATAGCGAGCGTCCGCACACCACATCGCCAGCAAGCGCCGCCGGTCGAGCCCCTCTAGTACCGCCCCAACTCGTCAAAAGCACTGCAGCATCGCGCAGTTCATTTAGCTCCGCATTCTCCCGCTGCAGAGCCTGAATCTGCGCGACCAGCGGGTCCGGCTGCACCGCCGACGGAGGCGGTTGCGCGCCAGCCGCACCCTTGAGCAGCAGCTCGTCCAGCTTGCGGTTCTGCGCGGTCGGTCAGCTGCGAGATGAGCGCCACCGCGCGCCGCAGCACCTCCTTGCGCCCCTCGCTCTACATGGCTGGTCCTGCGGATGATGAGGCCGCACCACCAGCAGTGCGGTCCAGCTGCATGACCGCAGCTGCGCCTGCGGATGAGTCCCCATCACTGCCGGTGTACGGCAGCGGCAGCAGCCGCGGCGCCCGCACCGCCGCTGCGTTGACGCTGTGGCAGCCTCTCCCGCTGCCACGCCTCTGGCTGCCGCCGCTGGCCTCAGCCCGCATTCAGCAGCTGCAGCAGCTCGTCCCAAAGCCGCGCCTCGTCCCCACTGGGAGTAGGCACGGTCCAACGCCGGCTGCGGTCCGTCCAGTTTCCAGCGCCGGCTGTGGTGCTTCCAGCGCCGGCGACTCGGGTGGTGCATGTCGCCAGCCGCCACCGCTGCTGGTTGGGATGCGGTTGGTGGTCCGCACTGCACCGCAGCCCCAAGTTCCCCTCCAGGCCGACAGGCGCCCGAGCGTCGGCGATCTTGGGATGGTCGGTGACCCACGCGCCAAGGCAAGCCGCGCCACCCCTCCCGCGAGCTGCACCGTCCTTCCGCTGTGTTGGCCGGATGGCGGCGAACGACGACGCCAACACGGCCGACGCCGCCGGCACTGCCATTGCCACCTTTCCAAACTGTGTAGGCAGCCGCTGAAACATTGCCTTATTGCCCATAAGTCGAGCCTGACCACCTCCGCTTGCGCCTCCGACGCCGCTGACAGCGCTCCCGCTCAAGCTCGGACCGTCCGCAGCCCCACCTGGGCCTCCTCCGGGGTCTGCGGGATGGCAAGACACGTGCTTGGACTTACCGTATCCTCTCAGGAACACTGCACCCGCATAGCTATCCAACTTTACGTTGATGCCCCAACCAAGGCAAGGACAGCAAGGACGGCTCACAGGCAGCACAAGAAAGAAACATCGCCTCTCCTCACCTGCGCCAGCTGCTGCTGCATCTGCATCGATGACGGCCGCGCCGCGTCGCCACTGGCGCGCGCCGCCGCCGTCAGGTCCTCGACCTTCTGCCGCAGGGCCGCGGACTCATCCATTGCCTGTGCAAGCGCTTATGTGAGGCGGCGGTGTTGAGCGGCCCGCACCCAAGCGAGGTACTCCTCCAGCTGCACGGGCAAGCTGGGGAGGGAGAGCACGGCGGCGGAGGGACAGGTAGTGACAGGTAGCCTTGAGTGTCCTGACGTGGCGACGCAGGCTCCGGCACGATGGGTTGGAGTGACGCTGGAACGGCAGGCTGCACCGGTGGCCTCGCCACCCATCCCACAAAGCAATGTGCCTGCGACCGTACCCTCTCGCCTGCGGCCCCTTGAAACGCTGGCAATCCTTACCCCCTTCAAGCATAGCCTGAAATGTTGGATGCGGTCCCTGGGTACACCGTCCGTTATTGGACTCGTCAGGGTAGGAGTCCCCTCGAATTACCGACAGGTGTTGGTGCGCGCGGTTAAGGGTCAAAGACGCAGCCACATGCATGGGGGGGTCAAAAACTTCAAACCCAGAAACAAACCCGGGCATATCCAAAACTACTTGGAGCCACATGGGGGCCCCTCCCAGCAGTCGCTGAAGCCATCTCTACCGTTGTTGGGTGACGACCGAAGGTAGGGAGGGCCTAAGCGACTGCGGGTTAGTAAGTGTGGAGCGCTGTGCGGGCTGGGCTTGGTCGGCTGCGTTCGGCTGCGTTCGACCCATGGGGGGCGTCTGCCGTCGTCCCGCGGCCGTGTGCGTATGTAGGTACGGCGACAGCTCCAGGGGCGGCCGGATCGGGGACTACGAGCTGCGGCGTCTGCTGCAGGTGAGCGTCGTACGTACGGCACTGGCGCCTGCCTTTTCCAAGTCCCGGTCCGCCCGCTACCTGCGGCACGGCGCGCGGTTTCGGGCGGTCGTTAGGTGGCAGTTGGGTCGCGTAATGATGCCGCGTGGTCACGGTCAAGATTCCGATGCTGACACTCCAGGGAGACGGAAGAGGGAGGGGATGAGGCCCGCCTCAGCGCTGCACAGCGCGGCGATTGCTTCGGCCGTAGACAGTAATTGTTCGTTGTTCCGGTCCAATACGTCTACCAATTGCCTCTACCCTCTCCCCCCGGTTGGCACCCGGGGGACGCCGACCTCCGCACAGTGATCAGGCGGACCCGCCGCCGGGCAGTGGAGCCGGCGCTCTGGATTGGGGCTGGCAGCGCGGGTTGCGCCCTGGTCCTGGCCCTGGCGCGCCGCGGCCGCTGAGGGGACGTCTCAAACGGGATGTTCGCCAGCACAGAAAGCTGGGTGGGGCGGCCGAGTACTACGACGGGAGGGGCAGCACAGCTGTCGCCCAACATGGACCGTCCCCTTTCCCCGGTCGGAGGGCCGTATCCCCGTTCTCGTGCAAGTCGCTCTTACGCATGAGGAGGCGAAGGAACAGGTGCTGCAGTGGGGTCTGTCGGAGGTGGGTCCGAGGACGAGCGAGTTGGTGTGCACCAGACGGTGCCACGCACAGGCGGAGCGCGGGGCGGTGGGTGCGGAGTCACCATCCATCCTGCGATATCGGCCCCTGCCGTATGCGACCGTCCAGACTTCAGACGTGGCTTGCCAGGCCTTGCCGCTGCAACAGTAAGGAGCCATGCACGTTGCTACCATAGACATTGACCCGGTGTTTCTCAACACCTTAACTCAAGGGCATAGAACCACGAGATGTGAAGGAGTGCGTGAGAATATACAAGGGCCCGCGCGACCGTTGCAATACGTCGCGGAGTGCAGTCGGGTATTGTTCCCGGTGCCGCGGAAAGGGTCGTGCGGGGTCGGTTCCATCCTGTCCGCCGTCTCCGTCGCAGTCGGCGGGGTTGGCCGTCAGGCCATCACCGCTGCAGTTGCAGTTGCCGTGCCCGGGGTCCATCTGCTCAGCGGGGGTCACCCTGGAGCTGCAGGGTGCGGCTGGGGACGCGGGCCACGGGGACGCGGCGGACGGAGGGCTCGTCAGGGGAGGAGTCCCCGCGAATTACCGGCGTACAGGGTGTTGGTGCGCGCGCCTGCGGATGTCGCCTCCGGGTGGTGAACGCGCGCGGGCGACTCGAGGTTCGGACGAACGGGAGGGTGATGAAGGATGCAAGGATAATGTTGCGGTACTCACAGTACGAACATCATGCACTGCAGGTGGCCCTCCGCGTGTTGTTGCAAGGCCCGTTAGTGTTCGGGTGTGACAGCAGCGGTTTTCAGGCAAGCCAACCGTGTTTACTTGGACAGAGTCCGAACAAATGATGGTAGGAAATTAATTTGGCTATCTTGTCATGTCGTTATTTTGCAAAAGCTCCTCATATTTCTGCATAGTACGACGTTGCGACGACGTTGTCGTTGGGGCACAAAACTATTGCTTCACAGGTCCATACAATTACAACAAATAAGAATATATCATCACCATTTACTTTGCACCATAAACCCTGTAAGTGCAGACCCACACCTGAATACACAACAGCTACACGCAGCTTATGGGTCCTAGGTTGATGTTGGACGCAAAGACGACCCTTGGCAGGCACTTCAGCTTGCTTTATGTGACGCGCTGGCCGGGCTCGGAGCCTATTGAGCACAAGGCTTATTAGGCAGCCGACATCGCCTTTCCGTCCTTCAGAACAGTGATCCCCTTTCGGACATGGGATAAATCTGCTTGGATGTTACCTTCATCAACATGTTATATGTGGAGCGGCTGCATCTTGTGCACAGTGGCAAGTGACAAATTGCCATGAGCATGTCCAAGTCTTGGTCGCAAGGCAACATCGACATAATCTATTAGAGTCCATTTGAGTCAGGAGTGGTATCTCTAGGTAAGGTTTAGGTGCGTTCGGATGTGAACAGGTGCCCGCGAGGTAATTGCGTTAGGTCGCATCGGAAACGAAATCGGTATCAGCATACGACCGCACAGCTGGAAACCATTTTGGCCTGGAAAAGTTGGAATATAGACCCTTCAAGACGTAGCGGCGACTCCAGCCAAGATAGCTGCCGCTGCTGCAGGTGGCCCTCCGCGCGTTGCTCCAAGGCCCGCTGTTCTCGTTGCCCAAGGCTCATTCTCTGCGGGCTGCGAAGCGGCCGCTTACTTGGCGTCAAGTACCCTTCGAGATGCGATGATTGCGCTCTGGCGAATGATTGAGACAAAGGTTGTATCGCATGAAGCGCGCGGGGTGTGGAGACTTCGATAGCTCACCTCCACAGGGTCCGGAAACGTGGATGGGTCACCCGGGCATCGTTTGAATGGTTAGCCTATGTGTAGTGACCTGCATGCTCATGCTTTGCTCGGTGTTCTTTCGCTTTGATAGCTTGGTTTCGAGCAGCGGACAAGGCCAGTCGGCACCGTCGCCACCACCGTCGTCGCCGTCCCGCCCATTGTCTCTTCGGTCACCCGCCATCACCGACCAGCCCGCCGTCGCCGCCGTCGCCTCTACCGTGGCCGCCCTCGCCGCCGCCGCCGCCTCCCCCGCCGCCATCGCCGTCGTTGACGCCGCTGCCGCTGCCGCGACGTCGTCGCCGCCGCCGCCGCCGCAGCAGCAGTAACCGCCGCCGTACCCGCCGCCGTCGCCGCCGCCGTCGCCGCTGCCGCGGCCGCCGCCGTCGCCGCTGCCGTCGCCGCTGCCGCGGCCGCCGCCGCCACCGCGGCCGCAACTGCGGCCGGCTCCGCCGCCACCCTCGCCACCCAATCCACCGTCACTACCACCGTCGTCGCCGTCCCCACCGATTGACTCTTCGGTCATCGCCATCACCGACCAGCCCGCCGTCGCCGCCGTCGCCTCTACCATGGCCGCCGTCGCTAACGCCGCATCATGAGTTTTTCCGCCCGCCGCCGCCGCCACCGGATCCGCCAATCCCGCCGCTGCCGCCACATCCGCCCCGGACCCGGCCTCCTCTTGTGTCCCCGCCGCCGCCGCATGCGTCACCGCCGCCGTCGCCGTCGCCGTCGCAGCTGCCGCCGCCGCCGCCGTTGCGGCCGCCTCCGCTGCCACCCGCGCCACCCAGCCCAACGTCGCCACCACCGTCAATGACTCCTCGGCCACCGCCATCGCCATCCTCGCCTCTACCATCGCCGCGGCCGTCGCTATCGCCGCGTTGTGAGCCACCCAACCCGCCACAGCCGCCCCCGATTTGCCCCGCCCGCGGCCGCCGCCGTCGTCATCGCCTCTGTCCGCATCCAGCCCGCCGTTGCCATCACCGTCGCCACGCACGACGGTGGAAGCTTCGTTCCAGCATTTCAAGCCAGGTGCGTGCGGTGTCATGGTGAAGCGTCCTGGAATAACGCACCGTGACCCACGGGTCGGGGCTACTTGTCCGTAGCCTTGGCAACGGCTTTGTTGCACATATCTGTGTGGGGCTTGTTCGTTGGTGATGCAGCCGTGTTAACTGCGCAGCAGCGGCGGCGGAGGTCTTGGGAAGATTGACTGCCGTACAGCTCGTGCACCAATGTGGACCATCCATATTTAGATGCCTTGTTGCCGTACTCACTCATGCAGTGCCGCTGCTGCAGGTGGCCCTCCGCGCGTTGCTCCAAGGCCCGCTGTTCTCGTTGCCCAAGGCTCATTCTCTGCGGGCTGCGAAGCGGCCGCTTACTTGGCGTCAAGTACCCTTCGAGATGCGATGATTGCGCTCTGGCGAATGATTGAGACAAAGGTTGTATCGCATGAAGCGCGCGGGTGTGGGGACTTCGATAGCTCACCTCCACAGGGTCCGGAAACGTGGATGGGTCACCCGGGCATCGTTTGAATGGTTAGCCTATGTGTAGTGACCTGCATGCTCATGCTTTGCTCGGTGTTCTTTCGCTTTGATAGCTTGGTTTCGAGCAGCGGACAAGGCCAGTCGGCACCGTCGCCACCACCGTCGTCGCCGTCCCCGCCCATTGTCTCTTCGGTCAGCCGCCATCACCGACCAGCCCGCCGTCGCCGCCGTCGCCTCTACCGTGGCCGCCCTCGCCGCCGCCGCCGCCGCCCCCGCCGCCATCGCCGTCGTTGACGCCGCTGCCGCTGCCGCGACGTCGTCGCCGCCGCCGCCGCCGCCGCCGCAGTAACCGCCGCCGTACCCGCCGCCGTCGCCGCCGCCGTCGCCGCTGCCGCGGCCGCCGCCGTCGCCGCTGCCGTCGCCGCTGCCGCGGCCGCCGCCGCCACCGCGGCCGCAACTGCGGCCGGCTCCGCCGCCACCCTCGCCACCCAATCCACCGTCACTACCACCGTCGTCGCCGTCCCCACCGATTGACTCTTCGGTCATCGCCATCACCGACCAGCCCGCCGTCGCCGCCGTCGCCTCTACCATGGCCGCCGTCGCTAACGCCGCATCATGAGTTTTTCCGCCCGCCGCCGCCGCCACCGGATCCGCCAATCCCGCCGCTGCCGCCACATCCGCCCCGGACCCAGCCTCCTCTTGTGTCCCCGCCGCCGCCGCATGCGTCACCGCCGCCGTCGCCGTCGCCGTCGCAGCTGCCGCCGCCGCCGCCGTTGCGGCCGCCTCCGCTGCCACCCGCGCCACCCAGCCCAACGTCGCCACCACCGTCAATGACTCCTCGGCCACCGCCATCGCCATCCTCGCCTCTACCATCGCCGCGGCCGTCGCTATCGCCGCGTTGTGAGCCACCCAGCCCGCCACAGCCGCCCCCCGATTTGCCCCGCCCGCGGCCGCCGCCGTCGTCATCGCCTCTGTCCGCATCCAGCCCGCCGTTGCCATCACCGTCGTCGCCACGCACGACGGTAGAAGCTTCGTTCCAGCATTTCAAGCCAGGTGCGTGCGGTGTCATGGTGAAGCGTCCTGGAATAACGCACCGTGACCCACGGGTCGGGGCTACTTGTCCGTAGCCTTGGCAACGGCTTTGTTGCGCATATCTGTGTGGGGCTTGTTCGTTGGTGATGCAGCCGTGTTAACTGCGCAGCAGCGGCGGCGGAGGTCTTGGGAAGATTGACTGCCGTACAGCTCGTGCACCAATGTGGACCATCCATATTTAGATGCCTTGTTGCCGTACTCACTCATGCACTGCCGCTGCTGCAGGTGGCCCTCCGCGCGTTGCTCCAAGGCCCGCTGTTCTCGTTGCCCAAGGCTCATTCTCTGCGGGCTGCGAAGCGGCCGCTTACTTGGCGTCAAGTACCCTTCGAGATGCGATGATTGCGCTCTGGCGAATGATTGAGACAAAGGTTGTATCGCATGAAGCGCGCGGGGTGTGGGGACTTCGATAGCTCACCTCCACAGGGTCCGGAAACGTGGATGGGTCACCCGGGCATCGTTTGAATGGTTAGCCTATGTGTAGTGACCTGCATGCTCATGCTTTGCTCGGTGTTCTTTCGCTTTGATAGCTTGGTTTCGAGCTGCGGACAAGGCCAGTCGGCACCGTCGCCACCACCGTCGTCGCCGTCCCCGCCCATTGTCTCTTCGGTCAGCCGCCATCACCGACCAGCCCGCCGTCGCCGCCGTCGCCTCTACCGTGGCCGCTCTCGCCGCCGCCGCTGCCGCCCCCGCCGCCATCGCCGTCGTTGACGCCGCTGCCGCTGCCGCGACGTCGTCGCCGCCGCCGCCGCCGCCGCCGCCGCAGTAACCGCCGCCGTACCCTCCGCCGCCGCCGTACCCACCGCCGTCGCCCCGCAACTGCGGCCGGCTCCGCCGCCACCCTCGCCACCCAATCCACCGTCACTACCACCGTCGTCGCCGTCCCCACCGATTGACTCTTCGGTCATCGCCATCACCGACCAGCCCGCCGTCGCCGCCGTCGCCTCTACCATGGCCGCCGTCGCTAACGCCGCATCATGAGTTTTTCCGCCCGCCGCCGCCGCCACCGGATCCGCCAATCCCGCCGCTGCCGCCACATCCGCCCCGGACCCGGCCTCCTCTTGTGTCCCCGCCGCCGCCGCATGCGTCACCGCCGCCGTCGCCGTCGCCGTCGCAGCTGCCACCGCCGCCGCCGTTGCGGCCGCCTCCGCTGCCACCCGCGCCACCCAGCCCAACGTCGCCACCACCGTCAATGACTCCTCGGCCACCGCCATCGCCATCCTCGCCTCTACCATCGCCGCGGCCGTCGCTATCGCCGCGTTGTGAGCCACCCAGCCCGCCACAGCCGCCCCCCGATTTGCCCCGCCCGCGGCCGCCGCCGTCGTCATCGCCTCTGTCCGCATCCAGCCCGCCGTTGCCATCACCGTCGTCGCCACGCACGACGGTAGAAGCTTCGTTCCAGCATTTCAAGCCAGGTGCGTGCGGTGTCATGGTGAAGCGTCCTGGAATAACGCACCGTGACCCACGGGTCGGGGCTACTTGTCCGTAGCCTTGGCAACGGCTTTGTTGCGCATATCTGTGTGGGGCTTGTTCGTTGGTGATGCAGCCGTGTTAACTGCGCAGCAGCGGCGGCGGAGGTCTTGGGAAGATTGACTGCCGTACAGCTCGTGCACCAATGTGGACCATCCATATTTAGATGCCTTGTTGCCGTACTCACTCATGCACTGCCGCTGCTGCAGGTGGCCCTCCGCGCGTTGCTCCAAGGCCCGCTGTTCTCGTTGCCCAAGGCTCATTCTCTGCGGGCTGCGAAGCGGCCGCTTACTTGGCGTCAAGTACCCTTCGAGATGCGATGATTGCGCTCTGGCGAATGATTGAGACAAAGGTTGTATCGCATGAAGCGCGCGGGGTGTGGGGACTTCGATAGCTCACCTCCACAGGGTCCGGAAACGTGGATGGGTCACCCGGGCATCGTTTGAATGGTTAGCCTATGTGTAGTGACCTGCATGCTCATGCTTTGCTCGGTGTTCTTTCGCTTTGATAGCTTGGTTTCGAGCTGCGGACAAGGCCAGTCGGCACCGTCGCCACCACCGTCGTCGCCGTCCCCGCCCATTGTCTCTTCGGTCAGCCGCCATCACCGACCAGCCCGCCGTCGCCGCCGTCGCCTCTACCGTGGCCGCTCTCGCCGCCGCCGCTGCCGCCCCCGCCGCCATCGCCGTCGTTGACGCCGCTGCCGCTGCCGCGACGTCGTCGCCGCCGCCGCCGCCGCCGCCGCCGCAGTAACCGCCGCCGTACCCTCCGCCGCCGCCGTACCCACCGCCGTCGCCCCGCAACTGCGGCCGGCTCCGCCGCCACCCTCGCCACCCAATCCACCGTCACTACCACCGTCGTCGCCGTCCCCACCGATTGACTCTTCGGTCATCGCCATCACCGACCAGCCCGCCGTCGCCGCCGTCGCCTCTACCATGGCCGCCGTCGCTAACGCCGCATCATGAGTTTTTCCGCCCGCCGCC
The DNA here is from genome assembly GCA_003117195.1 of Eudorina sp. 2006-703-Eu-15. NCBI lineage: Eukaryota > Viridiplantae > Chlorophyta > Chlorophyceae > Chlamydomonadales > Volvocaceae > Eudorina > Eudorina sp. 2006-703-Eu-15. Next base: position 114,332 of record BDSI01000053.1, on the reverse strand, counting down.
GCCGCCACCGGATCCGCCAATCCCGCCGCTGCCGCCACATCCGCCCCGGACCCGGCCTCCTCTTGTGTCCCCGCCGCCGCCGCATGCGTCACCGCCGCCGTCGCCGTCGCCGTCGCAGCTGCCACCGCCGCCGCCGTTGCGGCCGCCTCCGCTGCCACCCGCGCCACCCAGCCCAACGTCGCCACCACCGTCAATGACTCCTCGGCCACCGCCATCGCCATCCTCGCCTCTACCATCGCCGCGGCCGTCGCTATCGCCGCGTTGTCAGCCACCCAGCCCGCCACAGCCGCCCCCCGATTTGCCCCGCCCGCGGCCGCCGCCGTCGTCATCGCCTCTGTCCGCATCCAGCCCGCCGTTGCCATCACCGTCGCCACGCACGACGGTAGAAGCTTCGTTCCAGCATTTCAAGCCAGGTGCGTGCGGTGTCATGGTGAAGCGTCCTGGAATAACGCACCGTGACCCACGGGTCGGGGCTACTTGTCCGTAGCCTTGGCAACGGCTTTGTTGCGCATATCTGTGTGGGGCTTGTTCGTTGGTGATGCAGCCGTGTTAACTGCGCAGCAGCGGCAGCGGAGGTCTTGGGAAGATTGACTGCCGTACAGCTCGTGCATCAATGTGGACCATCCATATTTAGATGCCTTGTTGCCGTACTCACTCATGCACTGCCGCTGCTGCAGGTGGCCCTCCGCGCGTTGCTCCAAGGCCCGCTGTTCTCGTTGCCCAAGGCTCATTCTCTGCGGGCTGCGAAGCGGCCGCTTACTTGGCGTCAAGTACCCTTCGAGATGCGATGATTGCGCTCTGGCGAATGATTGAGACAAAGGTTGTATCGCATGAAGCGCGCGGGGTGTGGGGACTTCGATAGCTCACCTCCACAGGGTCCGGAAACGTGGATGGGTCACCCGGGCATCGTTTGAATGGTTAGCCTATGTGTAGTGACCTGCATGCTCATGCTTTGCTCGGTGTTCTTTCGCTTTGATAGCTTGGTTTCGAGCAGCGGACAAGGCCAGTCGGCACCGTCGCCACCACCGTCGTCGCCGTCCCCGCCCATTGTCTCTTCGGTCACCCGCCATCACCGACCAGCCCGCCGTCGCCGCCGTCGCCTCTACCGTGGCCGCCCTCGCCGCCGCCGCCGCCGCCCCCGCCGCCATCGCCGTCGTTGACGCCGCTGCCGCTGCCGCGACGTCGTCGCCGCCGTCGTCGCCGCCGCCGCCGCAGTAACCGCCGCCGTACCCTCCGCCGCCGCCGTACCCACCGCCGTCGCCGCTGCCGTCGCCGCTGCCGCGGCCGCCGCCGCCGCCGCCGCCGCAACTGCGGCCGGCTCCGCCGCCACCCTCGCCACCCAATCCACCGTCACTACCACCGTCGTCGCCGTCCCCACCGATTGACTCTTCGGTCATCGCCATCACCGACCAGCCCGCCGTCGCCGCCGTCGCCTCTACCATGGCCGCCGTCGCTAACGCCGCATCATGAGTTTTTCCGCCCGCCGCCGCCGCCACCGGATCCGCCAATCCCGCCGCTGCCGCCACATCCGCCCCGGACCCGGCCTCCTCTTGTGTCCCCGCCGCCGCCGCATGCGTCACCGCCGCCGTCGCCGTCGCCGTCGCAGCTGCCGCCGCCGCCGCTGTTGCGGCCGCCTCCGCTGCCACCCGTGCCACCCAGCCCAACGTCGCCACCACCGTCAATGACTCCTCGGCCACCGCCATCGCCATCCTCGCCTCTACCATCGCCGCGGCCGTCGCTATCGCCGCGTTGTGAGCCACCCAGCCCGCCACAGCCGCCCCCCGATTTGCCCCGCCCGCGGCCGCCGCCGTCGTCATCGCCTCTGTCCGCATCCAGCCCGCCGTTGCCATCACCGTCGTCGCCACGCACGACGGTAGAAGCTTCGTTCCAGCATTTCAAGCCAGGTGCGTGCGGTGTCATGGTGAAGCGTCCTGGAATAACGCACCGTGACCCACGGGTCGGGGCTACTTGTCCGTAGCCTTGGCAACGGCTTTGTTGCGCATATCTGTGTGGGGCTTGTTCGTTGGTGATGCAGCCGTGTTAACTGCGCAGCAGCGGCAGCGGAGGTCTTGTGAAGATTGACTGCCGTACAGCTCGTGCACCAATGTGGACCATCCATATTTAGATGCCTTGTTGCCGTACTCACTCATGCACTGCCGCTGCTGCAGGTGGCCCTCCGCGCGTTGCTCCAAGGCCCGCTGTTCTCGTTGCCCAAGGCTCATTCTCTGCGGGCTGCGAAGCGGCCGCTTACTTGGCGTCAAGTACCCTTCGAGATGCGATGATTGCGCTCTGGCGAATGATTGAGACAAAGGTTGTATCGCATGAAGCGCGCGGGGTGTGGGGACTTCGATAGCTCACCTCCACAGGGTCCGGAAACGTGGATGGGTCACCCGGGCATCGTTTGAATGGTTAGCCTATGTGTAGTGACCTGCATGCTCATGCTTTGCTCGGTGTTCTTTCGCTTTGATAGCTTGGTTTCGAGCAGCGGACAAGGCCAGTCGGCACCGTCGCCACCACCGTCGTCGCCGTCCCCGCCCATTGTCTCTTCGGTCACCCGCCATCACCGACCAGCCCGCCGTCGCCGCCGTCGCCTCTACCGTGGCCGCCCTCGCCGCCGCCGCCGCCGCCCCCGCCGCCATCGCCGTCGTTGACGCCGCTGCCGCTGCCGCGACGTCGTCGCCGCCGCCGCCGCCGCCGCCGCCGCAGTAACCGCCGCCGTACCCTCCGCCGCCGCCGTACCCACCGCCGTCGCCGCTGCCGTCGCCGCTGCCGCGGCCGCCGCCGCCGCCGCGGCCGCAACTGCGGCCGGCTCCGCCGCCACCCTCGCCACCCAATCCACCGTCACTACCACCGTCGTCGCCGTCCCCACCGATTGACTCTTCGGTCATCGCCATCACCGACCAGCCCGCCGTCGCCGCCGTCGCCTCTACCATGGCCGCCGTCGCTAACGCCGCATCATGAGTTTTTCCGCCCGCCGCCGCCGCCACCGGATCCGCCAATCCCGCCGCTGCCGCCACATCCGCCCCGGACCCGGCCTCCTCTTGTGTCCCCGCCGCCGCCGCATGCGTCACCGCCGCCGTCGCCGTCGCCGTCGCAGCTGCCGCCGCCGCCGCCGTTGCGGCCGCCTCCGCTGCCACCCGCGCCACCCAGCCCAACGTCGCCACCACCGTCAATGACTCCTCGGCCACCGCCATCGCCATCCTCGCCTCTACCATCGCCGCGGCCGTCGCTATCGCCGCGTTGTGAGCCACCCAGCCCGCCACAGCCGCCCCCCGATTTGCCCCGCCCGCGGCCGCCGCCGTCGTCATCGCCTCTGTCCGCATCCAGCCCGCCGTTGCCATCACCGTCGTCGCCACGCACGACGGTAGAAGCTTCGTTCCAGCATTTCAAGCCAGGTGCGTGCGGTGTCATGGTGAAGCGTCCTGGAATAACGCACCGTGACCCACGGGTCGGGGCTACTTGTCCGTAGCCTTGGCAACGGCTTTGTTGCGCATATCTGTGTGGGGCTTGTTCGTTGGTGATGCAGCCGTGTTAACTGCGCAGCAGCGGCAGCGGAGGTCTTGTGAAGATTGACTGCCGTACAGCTCGTGCATCAATGTGGACCATCCATATTTAGATGCCTTGTTGCCGTACTCACTCATGCACTGCCGCTGCTGCAGGTGGCCCTCCGCGCGTTGCTCCAAGGCCCGCTGTTCTCGTTGCCCAAGGCTCATTCTCTGCGGGCTGCGAAGCGGCCGCTTACTTGGCGTCAAGTACCCTTCGAGATGCGATGATTGCGCTCTGGCGAATGATTGAGACAAAGGTTGTATCGCATGAAGCGCGCGGGTGTGGGGACTTCGATAGCTCACCTCCACAGGGTCCGGAAACGTGGATGGGTCACCCGGGCATCGTTTGAATGGTTAGCCTATGTGTAGTGACCTGCATGCTCATGCTTTGCTCGGTGTTCTTTCGCTTTGATAGCTTGGTTTCGAGCAGCGGACAAGGCCAGTCGGCACCGTCGCCACCACCGTCGTCGCCGTCCCCGCCCATTGTCTCTTCGGTCACCCGCCATCACCGACCAGCCCGCCGTCGCCGCCGTCGCCTCTACCGTGGCCGCCCTCGCCGCCGCCGCCGCCGCCCCCGCCGCCATCGCCGTCGTTGACGCCGCTGCCGCTGCCGCGACGTCGTCGCCGCCGCCGCCGCCGCCGCCGCCGCAGTAACCGCCGCCGTACCCTCCGCCGCCGCCGTACCCACCGCCGTCGCCGCTGCCGTCGCCGCTGCCGCGGCCGCCGCCGCCGCCGCGGCCGCAACTGCGGCCGGCTCCGCCGCCACCCTCGCCACCCAATCCACCGTCACTACCACCGTCGTCGCCGTCCCCACCGATTGACTCTTCGGTCATCGCCATCACCGACCAGCCCGCCGTCGCCGCCGTCGCCTCTACCATGGCCGCCGTCGCTAACGCCGCATCATGAGTTTTTCCGCCCGCCGCCGCCGCCACCGGATCCGCCAATCCCGCCGCTGCCGCCACATCCGCCCCGGACCCGGCCTCCTCTTGTGTCCCCGCCGCCGCCGCATGCGTCACCGCCGCCGTCGCCGTCGCCGTCGCAGCTGCCGCCGCCGCCGCCGTTGCGGCCGCCTCCGCTGCCACCCGCGCCACCCAGCCCAACGTCGCCACCACCGTCAATGACTCCTCGGCCACCGCCATCGCCATCCTCGCCTCTACCATCGCCGCGGCCGTCGCTATCGCCGCGTTGTGAGCCACCCAGCCCGCCACAGCCGCCCCCCGATTTGCCCCGCCCGCGGCCGCCGCCGTCGTCATCGCCTCTGTCCGCATCCAGCCCGCCGTTGCCATCACCGTCGCCACGCACGACGGTAGAAGCTTCGTTCCAGCATTTCAAGCCAGGTGCGTGCGGTGTCATGGTGAAGCGTCCTGGAATAACGCACCGTGACCCACGGGTCGGGGCTACTTGTCCGTAGCCTTGGCAACGGCTTTGTTGCGCATATCTGTGTGGGGCTTGTTCGTTGGTGATGCAGCCGTGTTAACTGCGCAGCAGCGGCAGCGGAGGTCTTGTGAAGATTGACTGCCGTACAGCTCGTGCATCAATGTGGACCATCCATATTTAGATGCCTTGTTGCCGTACTCACTCATGCACTGCCGCTGCTGCAGGTGGCCCTCCGCGCGTTGCTCCAAGGCCCGCTGTTCTCGTTGCCCAAGGCTCATTCTCTGCGGACTGCGAAGCGGCCGCTTACTTGGCGTCAAGTACCCTTCGAGATGCGATGATTGCGCTCTGGCGAATGATTGAGACAAAGGTTGTATCGCATGAAGCGCGCGGGGTGTGGGGACTTCGATAGCTCACCTCCACAGGGTCCGGAAACGTGGATGGGTCACCCGGGCATCGTTTGAATGGTTAGCCTATGTGTAGTGACCTGCATGCTCATGCTTTGCTCGGTGTTCTTTCGCTTTGATAGCTTGGTTTCGAGCAGCGGACAAGGCCAGTCGGCACCGTCGCCACCACCGTCGTCGCCGTCCCCGCCCATTGTCTCTTCGGTCACCCGCCATCACCGACCAGCCCGCCGTCGCCGCCGTCGCCTCTACCGTGGCCGCCCTCGCCGCCGCCGCCGCCGCCCCCGCCGCCATCGCCGTCGTTGACGCCGCTGCCGCTGCCGCGACGTCGTCGCCGCCGCCGCCGCCGCCGCCGCCGCAGTAACCGCCGCCGTACCCTCCGCCGCCGCCGTACCCACCGCCGTCGCCGCTGCCGTCGCCGCTGCCGCGGCCGCCGCCGCCGCCGCGGCCGCAACTGCGGCCGGCTCCGCCGCCACCCTCGCCACCCAATCCACCGTCACTACCACCGTCGTCGCCGTCCCACCGATTGACTCTTCGGTCATCGCCATCACCGACCAGCCCGCCGTCGCCGCCGTCGCCTCTACCATGGCCGCCGTCGCTAACGCCGCATCATGAGTTTTTCCGCCCGCCGCCGCCGCCACCGGATCCGCCAATCCCGCCGCTGCCGCCACATCCGCCCCGGACCCGGCCTCCTCTTGTGTCCCCGCCGCCGCCGCATGCGTCACCGCCGCCGTCGCCGTCGCCGTCGCAGCTGCCGCCGCCGCCGCCGTTGCGGCCGCCTCCGCTGCCACCCGCGCCACCCAGCCCAACGTCGCCACCACCGTCAATGACTCCTCGGCCACCGCCATCGCCATCCTCGCCTCTACCATCGCCGCGGCCGTCGCTATCGCCGCGTTGTGAGCCACCCAGCCCGCCACAGCCGCCCCCCGATTTGCCCCGCCCGCGGCCGCCGCCGTCGTCATCGCCTCTGTCCGCATCCAGCCCGCCGTTGCCATCACCGTCGCCACGCACGACGGTGGAAGCTTCGTTCCAGCATTTCAAGCCAGGTGCGTGCGGTGTCATGGTGAAGCGTCCTGGAATAACGCACCGTGACCCACGGGTCGGGGCTACTTGTCCGTAGCCTTGGCAACGGCTTTGTTGCGCATATCTGTGTGGGGCTTGTTCGTTGGTGATGCAGCCGTGTTAACTGCGCAGCAGCGGCAGCGGAGGTCTTGTGAAGATTGACTGCCGTACAGCTCGTGCATCAATGTGGACCATCCATATTTAGATGCCTTGTTGCCGTACTCACTCATGCACTGCCGCTGCTGCAGGTGGCCCTCCGCGCGTTGCTCCAAGGCCCGCTGTTCTCGTTGCCCAAGGCTCATTCTCTGCGGACTGCGAAGCGGCCGCTTACTTGGCGTCAAGTACCCTTCGAGATGCGATGATTGCGCTCTGGCGAATGATTGAGACAAAGGTTGTATCGCATGAAGCGCGCGGGGTGTGGGGACTTCGATAGCTCACCTCCACAGGGTCCGGAAACGTGGATGGGTCACCCGGGCATCGTTTGAATGGTTAGCCTATGTGTAGTGACCTGCATGCTCATGCTTTGCTCGGTGTTCTTTCGCTTTGATAGCTTGGTTTCGAGCAGCGGACAAGGCCAGTCGGCACCGTCGCCACCACCGTCGTCGCCGTCCCCGCCCATTGTCTCTTCGGTCACCCGCCATCACCGACCAGCCCGCCGTCGCCGCCGTCGCCTCTACCGTGGCCGCCCTCGCCGCCGCCGCCGCCGCCCCCGCCGCCATCGCCGTCGTTGACGCCGCTGCCGCTGCCGCGACGTCGTCGCCGCCGCCGCCGCAGTAACCGCCGCCGTACCCTCCGCCGCCGCCGTACCCACCGCCGTCGCCGCTGCCGTCGCCGCTGCCGCGGCCGCCGCCGCCGCCGCGGCCGCAACTGCGGCCGGCTCCGCCGCCACCCTCGCCACCCAATCCACCGTCACTACCACCGTCGTCGCCGTCCCCACCGATTGACTCTTCGGTCATCGCCATCACCGACCAGCCCGCCGTCGCCGCCGTCGCCTCTACCATGGCCGCCGTCGCTAACGCCGCATCATGAGTTTTTCCGCCCGCCGCCGCCGCCACCGGATCCGCCAATCCCGCCGCTGCCGCCACATCCGCCCCGGACCCGGCCTCCTCTTGTGTCCCCGCCGCCGCCGCATGCGTCACCGCCGCCGTCGCCGTCGCCGTCGCAGCTGCCGCCGCCGCCGCCGTTGCGGCCGCCTCCGCTGCCACCCGCGCCACCCAGCCCAACGTCGCCACCACCGTCAATGACTCCTCGGCCACCGCCATCGCCATCCTCGCCTCTACCATCGCCGCGGCCGTCGCTATCGCCGCGTTGTGAGCCACCCAGCCCGCCACAGCCGCCCCCCGATTTGCCCCGCCCGCGGCCGCCGCCGTCGTCATCGCCTCTGTCCGCATCCAGCCCGCCGTTGCCATCACCGTCGTCGCCACGCACGACGGTGGAAGCTTCGTTCCAGCATTTCAAGCCAGGTGCGTGCGGTGTCATGGTGAAGCGTCCTGGAATAACGCACCGTGACCCACGGGTCGGGGCTACTTGTCCGTAGCCTTGGCAACGGCTTTGTTGCGCATATCTGTGTGGGGCTTGTTCGTTGGTGATGCAGCCGTGTTAACTGCGCAGCAGCGGCAGCGGAGGTCTTGTGAAGATTGACTGCCGTACAGCTCGTGCATCAATGTGGACCATCCATATTTAGATGCCTTGTTGCCGTACTCACTCATGCACTGCCGCTGCTGCAGGTGGCCCTCCGCGCGTTGCTCCAAGGCCCGCTGTTCTCGTTGCCCAAGGCTCATTCTCTGCGGACTGCGAAGCGGCCGCTTACTTGGCGTCAAGTACCCTTCGAGATGCGATGATTGCGCTCTGGCGAATGATTGAGACAAAGGTTGTATCGCATGAAGCGCGCGGGGTGTGGGGACTTCGATAGCTCACCTCCACAGGGTCCGGAAACGTGGATGGGTCACCCGGGCATCGTTTGAATGGTTAGCCTATGTGTAGTGACCTGCATGCTCATGCTTTGCTCGGTGTTCTTTCGCTTTGATAGCTTGGTTTCGAGCAGCGGACAAGGCCAGTCGGCACCGTCGCCACCACCGTCGTCGCCGTCCCCGCCCATTGTCTCTTCGGTCACCCGCCATCACCGACCAGCCCGCCGTCGCCGCCGTCGCCTCTACCGTGGCCGCCCTCGCCGCCGCCGCCGCCGCCCCCGCCGCCATCGCCGTCGTTGACGCCGCTGCCGCTGCCGCGACGTCGTCGCCGCCGCCGCCGCCGCCGCCGCCGCAGTAACCGCCGCCGTACCCTCCGCCGCCGCCGTACCCACCGCCGTCGCCGCTGCCGTCGCCGCTGCCGCGGCCGCCGCCGCCGCCGCGGCCGCAACTGCGGCCGGCTCCGCCGCCACCCTCGCCACCCAATCCACCGTCACTACCACCGTCGTCGCCGTCCCCACCGATTGACTCTTCGGTCATCGCCATCACCGACCAGCCCGCCGTCGCCGCCGTCGCCTCTACCATGGCCGCCGTCGCTAACGCCGCATCATGAGTTTTTCCGCCCGCCGCCGCCGCCACCGGATCCGCCAATCCCGCCGCTGCCGCCACATCCGCCCCGGACCCGGCCTCCTCTTGTGTCCCCGCCGCCGCCGCATGCGTCACCGCCGCCGTCGCCGTCGCCGTCGCAGCTGCCGCCGCCGCCGCCGTTGCGGCCGCCTCCGCTGCCACCCGCGCCACCCAGCCCAACGTCGCCACCACCGTCAATGACTCCTCGGCCACCGCCATCGCCATCCTCGCCTCTACCATCGCCGCGGCCGTCGCTATCGCCGCGTTGTGAGCCACCCAGCCCGCCACAGCCGCCCCCCGATTTGCCCCGCCCGCGGCCGCCGCCGTCGTCATCGCCTCTGTCCGCATCCAGCCCGCCGTTGCCATCACCGTCGCCACGCACGACGGTGGAAGCTTCGTTCCAGCATTTCAAGCCAGGTGCGTGCGGTGTCATGGTGAAGCGTCCTGGAATAACGCACCGTGACCCACGGGTCGGGGCTACTTGTCCGTAGCCTTGGCAACGGCTTTGTTGCGCATATCTGTGTGGGGCTTGTTCGTTGGTGATGCAGCCGTGTTAACTGCGCAGCAGCGGCGCGGAGGTCTTGTGAAGATTGACTGCCGTACAGCTCGTGCATCAATGTGGACCATCCATATTTAGATGCCTTGTTGCCGTACTCACTCATGCACTGCCGCTGCTGCAGGTGGCCCTCCGCGCGTTGCTCCAAGGCCCGCTGTTCTCGTTGCCCAAGGCTCATTCTCTGCGGACTGCGAAGCGGCCGCTTACTTGGCGTCAAGTACCCTTCGAGATGCGATGATTGCGCTCTGGCGAATGATTGAGACAAAGGTTGTATCGCATGAAGCGCGCGGGGTGTGGGGACTTCGATAGCTCACCTCCACAGGGTCCGGAAACGTGGATGGGTCACCCGGGCATCGTTTGAATGGTTAGCCTATGTGTAGTGACCTGCATGCTCATGCTTTGCTCGGTGTTCTTTCGCTTTGATAGCTTGGTTTCGAGCAGCGGACAAGGCCAGTCGGCACCGTCGCCACCACCGTCGTCGCCGTCCCCGCCCATTGTCTCTTCGGTCACCCGCCATCACCGACCAGCCGCCGTCGCCGCCGTCGCCTCTACCGTGGCCGCCCTCGCCGCCGCCGCCGCCGCCCCCGCCGCCATCGCCGTCGTTGACGCCGCTGCCGCTGCCGCGACGTCGTCGCCGCCGCCGCCGCCGCCGCCGCCGCCGCAGTAACCGCCGCCGTACCCTCCGCCGCCGCCGTACCCACCGCCGTCGCCGCTGCCGTCGCCGCTGCCGCGGCCGCCGCCGCCGCCGCGGCCGCAACTGCGGCCGGCTCCGCCGCCACCCTCGCCACCCAATCCACCGTCACTACCACCGTCGTCGCCGTCCTCACCGATTGACTCTTCGGTCATCGCCATCACCGACCAGCCGCCGTCGCCGCCGTCGCCTCTACCATGGCCGCCGTCGCTAACGCCGCATCATGAGTTTTTCCGCCCGCCGCCGCCGCCACCGGATCCGCCAATCCCGCCGCTGCCGCCACATCCGCCCGGACCCGGCCTCCTCTTGTGTCCCCGCCGCCGCCGCATGCGTCACCGCCGCCGTCGCCGTCGCCGTCGCAGCTGCCGCCGCCGCCGCCGTTGCGGCCGCCTCCGCTGCCACCCGCGCCACCCAGCCCAACGTCGCCACCACCGTCAATGACTCCTCGGCCACCGCCATCGCCATCCTCGCCTCTACCATCGCCGCGGCCGTCGCTATCGCCGCGTTGTGAGCCACCCAGCCCGCCACAGCCGCCCCCCGATTTGCCCCGCCCGCGGCCGCCGCCGTCGTCATCGCCTCTGTCCGCATCCAGCCGCCGTTGCCATCACCGTCGCCACGCACGACGGTGGAAGCTTCGTTCCAGCATTTCAAGCCAGGTGCGTGCGGTGTCATGGTGAAGCGTCCTGGAATAACGCACCGTGACCACGGGTCGGGGCTACTTGTCCGTAGCCTTGGCAACGGCTTTGTTGCGCATATCTGTGTGGGGCTTGTTCGTTGGTGATGCAGCCGTGTTAACTGCGCCAGCAGCGGCGGCGGAGGTCTTGTGAAGATTGACTGCCGTACAGCTCGTGCATCAATGTGGACCATCCATATTTAGATGCCTTGTTGCCGTACTCACTCATGCACTGCCGCTGCTGCAGGTGGCCCTCGCGCGTTGCTCCAAGGCCCGCTGTTCTCGTTGCCCAAGGCTCATTCTCTGCGGACTGCGAAGCGGCCGCTTACTTGGCGTCAAGTACCCTTCGAGATGCGATGATTGCGCTCTGGCGAATGATTGAGACAAAGGTTGTATCGCATGAAGCGCGCGGGGTGTGGGGACTTCGATAGCTCACCTCCACAGGGTCCGGAAACGTGGATGGGTCACCCGGGCATCGTTTGAATGGTTAGCCTATGTGTAGTGACCTGCATGCTCATGCTTTGCTCGGTGTTCTTTCGCTTTGATAGCTTGGTTTCGAGCAGCGGACAAGGCCAGTCGGCACCGTCGCCACCACCGTCGTCGCCGTCCCCGCCCATTGTCTCTTCGGTCACCCGCCATCACCGACCAGCCCGCCGTCGCCGCCGTCGCCTCTACCGTGGCCGCCCTCGCCGCCGCCGCCGCCGCCCCCGCCGCCATCGCCGTCGTTGACGCCGCTGCCGCTGCCGCGACGTCGTCGCCGCCGCCGCCGCGCCGCCAGTAACCGCCGCCGTACCCTCCGCCGCCGCCGTACCCACCGCCGTCGCCGCTGCCGTCGCCGCTGCCGCGGCCGCCGCCGCCGCCGCGGCCGCAACTGCGGCCGGCTCCGCCGCCACCCTCGCCACCCAATCCACCGTCACTACCACCGTCGTCGCCGTCCCACCGATTGACTCTTCGGTCATCGCCATCACCGACCAGCCCGCCGTCGCCGCCGTCGCCTCTACCATGGCCGCCGTCGCTAACGCCGCATCATGAGTTTTTCCGCCCGCCGCCGCCGCCACCGGATCCGCCAATCCGCCGCTGCCGCCACATCCGCCCGGACCCGGCCTCCTCTTGTGTCCCCGCCGCCGCCGCATGCGTCACCGCCGCCGTCGCCGTCGCCGTCGCAGCTGCCGCCGCCGCCGCCGTTGCGGCCGCCTCCGCTGCCACCCGCGCCACCCAGCCCAACGTCGCCACACCGTCAATGACTCCTCGGCCACCGCCATCGCCATCCTCGCCTCTACCATCGCCGCGGCCGTCGCTATCGCCGCGTTGTGAGCCACCCAGCCCGCCACAGCCGCCCCCGATTTGCCCCGCCCGCGGCCGCCGCCGTCGTCATCGCCTCTGTCCGCATCCAGCCCGCCGTTGCCATCACCGTCGCCACGCACGACGGTGGAAGCTTCGTTCCAGCATTTCAAGCCAGGGGCGTGCGGTGTCATGGTGAAGCGTCCTGGAATAACGCACCGTGACCCACGGGTCGGGGCTACTTGTCCGTAGCCTTGGCAACGGCTTTGTTGCGCATATCTGTGTGGAGCTTTTCGTTGGTGATGCAGCCGTGTTAACTGCGCAGCAGCGGCAGCGGAGGTCTTGTGAAGATTGACTGCCGTACAGCTCGTGCATCAATGTGGACCATCCATATTTAGATGCCTTGTTGCCGTACTCACTCATGCACTGCCGCTGCTGCAGGTGGCCCTCCGCGCGTTGCTCCAAGGCCCGCTGTTCTCGTTGCCCAAGGCTCATTCTCTGCGGACTGCGAAGCGGCCGCTTACTTGGCGTCAAGTACCCTTCGAGATGCGATGATTGCGCTCTGGCGAATGATTGAGACAAAGGTTGTATCGCATGAAGCGCGCGGGGTGTGGGGACTTCGATAGCTCACCTCCACAGGGTCCGGAAACGTGGATGGGTCACCCGGGCATCGTTTGAATGGTTAGCCTATGTGTAGTGACCTGCATGCTCATGCTTTCGCTCGGTGTTCTTTCGCTTTGATAGCTTGGTTTCGAGCAGCGGACAAGGCCAGTCGGCACCGTCGCCACCACCGTCGTCGCCGTCCCCGCCCATTGTCTCTTCGGTCACCCGCCATCACCGACCAGCCCGCCGTCGCCGCCGTCGCCTCTACCGTGGCCGCCCTCGCCGCCGCCGCCGCCGCCCCCGCCGCCATCGCCGTCGTTGACGCCGCTGCCGCTGCCGCGACGTCGTCGCCGCCGCCGCCGCCGCCGCCGCCGCAGTAACCGCCGCCGTACCTCCGCCGCCGCCGTACCCACCGCCGTCGCCGCTGCCGTCGCCGCTGCCGCGGCCGCCGCCGCCGCCGCGGCCGCAACTGCGGCCGGCTCCGCCGCCACCCTCGCCACCCAATCCACCGTCACTACCACCGTCGTCGCCGTCCCACCGATTGACTCTTCGGTCATCGCCATCACCGACCAGCCCGCCGTCGCCGCCGTCGCCTCTACCATGGCCGCCGTCGCTAACGCCGCATCATGAGTTTTTCCGCCCGCCGCCGCCGCCACCGGATCCGCCAATCCCGCCGCTGCCGCCACATCCGCCCCGGACCCGGCCTCCTCTTGTGTCCCCGCCGCCGCCGCATGCGTCACCGCCGCCGTCGCCGTCGCCGTCGCAGCTGCCGCCGCCGCCGCCGTTGCGGCCGCCTCCGCTGCCACCCGCGCCACCCAGCCCAACGTCGCCACCACCGTCAATGACTCCTCGGCCACCGCCATCGCCATCCTCGCCTCTACCATCGCCGCGGCCGTCGCTATCGCCGCGTTGTGAGCCACCCAGCCCGCCACAGCCGCCCCCCGATTTGCCCCGCCCGCGGCCGCCGCCGTCGTCATCGCCTCTGTCCGCATCCAGCCCGCCGTTGCCATCACCGTCGCCACGCACGACGGTGGAAGCTTCGTTCCAGCATTTCAAGCCAGGTGCGTGCGGTGTCATGGTGAAGCGTCCTGGAATAACGCACCGTGACCCACGGGTCGGGGCTACTTGTCCGTAGCCTTGGCAACGGCTTTGTTGCGCATATCTGTGTGGGGCTTGTTCCTTGGTGATGCAGCCGTGTTAACTGCGCAGCAGCGGCGGCGGAGGTCTTGTGAAGATTGACTGCCGTACAGCTCGTGCATCAATGTGGACCATCCATATTTAGATGCCTTGTTGCCGTACTCACTCATGCACTGCCGCTGCTGCAGGTGGCCCTCCGCGCGTTGCTCCAAGGCCCGCTGTTCTCGTTGCCCAAGGCTCATTCTCTGCGGACTGCGAAGCGGCCGCTTACTTGGCGTCAAGTACCCTTCGAGATGCGATGATTGCGCTCTGGCGAATGATTGAGACAAAGGTTGTATCGCATGAAGCGCGCGGGTGTGGGGACTTCGATAGCTCACCTCCACAGGGTCCGGAAACGTGGATGGGTCACCCGGGCATCGTTTGAATGGTTAGCCTATGTGTAGTGACCTGCATGCTCATGCTTTGCTCGGTGTTCTTTCGCTTTGATAGCTTGGTTTCGAGCAGCGGACAAGGCCAGTCGGCACCGTCGCCACCACCGTCGTCGCCGTCCCCGCCCATTGTCTCTTCGGTCACCCGCCATCACCGACCAGCCCGCCGTCGCCGCCGTCGCCTCTACCGTGGCCGCCCTCGCCGCCGCCGCCGCCGCCCCCGCCGCCATCGCCGTCGTTGACGCCGCTGCCGCTGCCGCGACGTCGCGCCGCCGCCGCCGCCGCCGCCGCCGCAGTAACCGCCGCCGTACCCTCCACCGCCGCCGTACCCACCGCCGTCGCCGCTGCCGTCGCCGCTGCCGCGGCCGCCGCCGCCGCCGCGGCCGCAACTGCGGCCGGCTCCGCCGCCACCCTCGCCACCCAATCCACCGTCACTACCACCGTCGTCGCCGTCCCCACCGATTGACTCTTCGGTCATCGCCATCACCGACCAGCCCGCCGTCGCCGCCGTCGCCTCTACCATGGCCGCCGTCGCTAACGCCGCATCATGAGTTTTTCCGCCCGCCGCCGCCGCCACCGGATCCGCCAATCCCGCCGCTGCCGCCACATCCGCCCCGGACCCGGCCTCCTCTTGTGTCCACGCCGCCGCCGCATGCGTCACCGCCGCCGTCGCCGTCGCCGTCGCAGCTGCCGCCGCCGCCGCCGTTGCGGCCGCCTCCGCTGCCACCCGCGCCACCCAGCCCAACGTCGCCACCACCGTCAATGACTCCTCGGCCACCGCCATCGCCATCCTCGCCTCTACCATCGCCGCGGCCGTCGCTATCGCCGCGTTGTGAGCCACCCAGCCCGCCACAGCCGCCCCCCGATTTGCCCCGCCCGCGGCCGCCGCCGTCGTCATCGCCTCTGTCCGCATCCAGCCCGCCGTTGCCATCACCGTCGTCGCCACGCACGACGGTGGAAGCTTCGTTCCAGCATTTCAAGCCAGGTGCGTGCGGTGTCACGGTGAAGCGTCCTGGAATAACGCACCGTGACCCACGGGTCGAGGCTACTTGTCCGTAGCCTTGGCAACGGCTTTGTTGCGCATATCTGTGTGGGGCTTGTTCGTTGGTGATGCAGCCGTGTTAACTGCGCAGCAGCGGCGGCGGAGGTCTTGGGAAGATTGACTGCCGTACAGCTCGTGCACCAATGTGGACCATCCATATTTAGATGCCTTGTTGCCGTACTCACTCATGCACTGCCGCTGCTGCAGGTGGCCCTCCGCGCGTTGCTCCAAGGCCCGCTGTTCTCGTTGCCCAAGGCTCATTCTCTGCGGGCTGCGAAGCGGCCGCTTACTTGGCGTCAAGTACCCTTCGAGATGCGATGATTGCGCTCTGGCGAATGATTGAGACAAAGGTTGTATCGCATGAAGCGCGCGGGGTGTGGGGACTTCGATAGCTCACCTCCACAGGGTCCGGAAACGTGGATGGGTCATCCGGGCATCGTTTGAATGGTTAGCCTATGTGTAGTGACCTGCATGCTCATGCTTTGCTCGGTGTTCTTTCGCGTTGATAGCTTGGTTTCGAGCTGCGGACAAGGCCAGTCGGCACCGTCGCCACCACCGTCGTCGCCGTCCCCGCCCATTGTCTCCTCGGTCAGCCGCCATCACCGACCAGCCCGCCGTCGCCGCCGTCGCCTCTACCGTGGCCGCCCTCGCCGCCGCCGCTGCCGCCCCCGCCGCCATCGCCGTCGTTGACGCCGCTGCCGCTGCCGCGACGTCGTCGCCGCCGCCGCCGCCGCCGCCGCCGCCGCCGCAGTAACCGCCGCCATACCCGCCGCCGCCGCCGTACCCACCGCCGTCACCGCTGCCGTCGCCGCTGCCGCGGCCGCCGCCGCCGCCGCGGCCGCAACTGCGGCCGGCTCCGCCGCCACCCTCACCACCCAATCCACCGTCACTACCACCGTCGTCGCCGTCCCCACCGATTGACTCTTCGGTCATCGCCATCACCGACCAGCCCGCCGTCGCCGCCGTCGCCTCTACCATGGCCGCCGTCGCTAACGCCGCATCATGAGTTTTCCCGCCCGCCGCCGCCGCCACCGGATCCGCCAATCCCGCCGCTGCCGCCACATCCGCCCCGGACCCGGCCTCCTCTTGTGTCCCCGCCGCCGCCGCATGCGTCACCACCGCCGTCGCCGTCGCCGTCGCAGCTGCCGCCGCCGCCGCCGTTGCGGCCGCCTCCGCTGCCACCCGCGCCACCCAGCCCAACGTTACCACCACCGTCAATGACTCCTCGGCCACCGCCATCGCCATCCTCGCCTCTACCATCGCCGCGGCCGTCGCTATCGCCGCGTTGTGAGCCACCCAGCCCGCCACAGCCGCCCCCCGATTTGCCCCGCCCGCGGCCGCCGCCGTCGTCATCGCCTCTGTCCGCATCCAGCCCGCCGTTGCCATCACCGTCGTCGCCACGCACGACGGTGGAAGCTTCGTTCCAGCATTTCAAGCCAGGTGCGTGCGGTGTCATGGTGAAGCGTCCTGGAATAACGCACCGTGACCCACGGGTCGAGGCTACTTGTCCGTAGCCTTGGCAACGGCTTTGTTGCGCATATCTGTGTGGGGCTTGTTCGTTGGTGATGCAGCCGTGTTAACTGCGCAGCAGCGGCGGCGGAGGTCTTGGGAAGATTGACTGCCGTACAGCTCGTGCATCAATGTGGACCATCCATATTTAGATGCCTTGTTGCCGTACTCACTCATGCACTGCCGCTGCTGCAGGTGGCCCTCCGCGCGTTGCTCCAAGGCCCGCTGTTCTCGTTGCCCAAGGCTCATTCTCTGCGGGCTGCGAAGCGGCCGCTTACTTGGCGTCAAGTACCCTTCGAGATGCGATGATTGCGCTCTGGCGAATGATTGAGACAAAGGTTGTATCGCATGAAGCGCGCGGGGTGTGGGGACTTCGATAGCTCACCTCCACAGGGTCCGGAAACGTGGATGGGTCATCCGGGCATCGTTTGAATGGTTAGCCTATGTGTAGTGCTGCATGCTCATGCTTTGCTCGGTGTTCTTTCGCTTTGATAGCTTGGTTTCGAGCTGCGGACAAGGCCAGTCGGCACCGTCGCCACCACCATCGTCGCCGTCCCCGCCCATTGTCTCCTCGGTCAGCCGCCATCACCGACCAGCCCGCCGTCGCCGCCGTCGCCTCTACCGTGGCCGCCCTCGCCGCCGCCGCTGCCGCCCCCGCCGCCATCGCCGTCGTTGACGCCGCTGCCGCTGCCGCGACGTCGTCGCCGCCGCCGCCGCCGCCGCCGCCGCCGTACCCACCGCCGTCGCCGCTGCCGTCGCCGCTGCCGCGGCCGCCGCCGCCGCCGCGGCCGCAACTGCGGCCGGCTCCGCCGCCACCCTCGCCACCCAATCCACCGTCACTACCACCGTCGTCGCCGTCCCCACCGATTGACTCTTCGGTCATCGCCATCACCGACCAGCCCGCCGTCGCCGCCGTCGCCTCTACCATGGCCGCCGTCGCTAACGCCGCATCATGAGTTTTTCCGCCCGCCGCCGCCGCCACCGGATCCGCCAATCCCGCCGCTGCCGCCACATCCGCCCCGGACCCGGCCTCCTCTTGTGTCCACGCCGCCGCCGCATGCGTCACCGCCGCCGTCGCCGTCGCCGTCGCAGCTGCCGCCGCCGCCGCCGTTGCGGCCGCCTCCGCTGCCACCCGCGCCACCCAGCCCAACGTCGCCACCACCGTCAATGACTCCTCGGCCACCGCCATCGCCATCCTCGCCTCTACCATCGCCGCGGCCGTCGCTATCGCCGCGTTGTGAGCCACCCAGCCCGCCACAGCCGCCCCCCGATTTGCCCCGCCCGCGGCCGCCGCCGTCGTCATCGCCTCTGTCCGCATCCAGCCCGCCGTTGCCATCACCGTCGTCGCCACGCACGACGGTGGAAGCTTCGTTCCAGCATTTCAAGCCAGGTGCGTGCGGTGTCATGGTGAAGCGTCCTGGAATAACGCACCGTGACCCACGGGTCGGGGCTACTTGTCCGTAGCCTTGGCAACGGCTTTGTTGCGCATTTTTTTTTCTGAGAGGGACGTTACAAGGACAAAGGGACGGAAGCAGACCAAGCAGCAAGCCGGGAAGAAGGCCAGACGGCAAGCAAAGACCACCACACCGCAACCGAGCCCCAGAGGCACCAACCAGAAGGAAAGGGAACCAAGCAACGCCAACCTCACAGACAGGACGGGGACAGGGACAGGGCGGCAGAGGGAGAGAAAAGCTCCCAAAGCGGCAAAACGGCACAACAAGGCCGCACCTCCTACTCCAGGCCACCAGGCGAGACGGAAGGCCAAAGACGACCCACCCACCAACAAACAACAAGAAACAAAAAAAAGAAAAGAAAAACAGCTACAAAACCAGAACACAGCAACGAGGCAAACACTACCCAAAGAAGCAGGGCAACACCCAACTGCAGCAGCCACAGAAGACACAAAGCAAACAACGGAAGCAACAACCTGCAGCAGCCCCAGAGAACACCGGAACTCCCAACAGAAGGAGACACACCAGACCGCCCAACAGAAGGAACCCAAACCCCCCACCCCCAAAAAACAGACCCCCCAGGCTCGCACGAACCCAAAAGCACCGAGGTGCCGCCCAAGGCATAGGAGGCCAGGGCACGAGCACACCAAGGCGCCAAGCACGTCACGGCCGAACCCGGGTGCCGCGCGGTAGGGTCTCGAGCACGAGCACACCGCAGGGCCGCACAACAGGGCGCCGCTCTGCCAGCCACGCCAACAGACGCCGGCCCGGCAGAGCACGAGCACGCCACGAGCAAGGGAAACGTCCATATCTGTGTGGGGCTTGTTCGTTGGTGATGCAGCCGTGTTAACTGCGCAGCAGCGGCGGCGGAGGTCTTGTGAAGATTGACTGCCGTACAGCTCATGCATCAATGTGGACCATCCATATTTAGATGCCTTGTTGCCGTACTCACTCATGCACTGCCGCTGCTGCAGGTGGCCCTCCGCGCGTTGCTCCAAGGCCCGCTGTTCTCGTTGCCCAAGGCTCATTCTCTGCGGACTGCGAAGCGGCCGCTTACTTGGCGTCAAGTACCCTTCGAGATGCGATGATTGCGCTCTGGCGAATGATTGAGACAAAGGTTGTATCGCATGAAGCGCGCGGGGTGTGGGGACTTCGATAGCTCACCTCCACAGGGTCCGGAAACGTGGATGGGTCACCCGGGCATCGTTTGAATGGTTAGCCTATGTGTAGTGACCTGCATGCTCATGCTTTGCTCGGTGTTCTTTCGCTTTGATAGCTTGGTTTCGAGCTGCGGACAAGGCCACCCGTCCCTGTCCCGTCTGGAGGTTTACAAGACTCTCACCCATCCTAAGTCATCCAGCTGGCCTGTGGAGACGCCCAGAAGCCCGGCCCGCTAGCCGCTCGTGGAGTAGTGGCAGCATCAGAGGACCGCCAGACAACATAAAGAAAGGCACCCCGTCCCGAGTCCTGGTTCCTTCAGAAAAAATAAAAAAAAAAACAAGGCCAGTCGGCACCGTCGCCACCACCGTCGTCGCCGTCCCCGCCCATTGTCTCCTCGGTAAGCCGCCATCACCGACCAGCCCGCCGTCGCCGCCGTCGCCTCTACCGTGGCCGCCCTCGCCGCCGCCGCTGCCGCCCCCGCCGCCATCGCCGTCGTTGACGCCGCTGCCGCTGCCGCGACGTCGTCGCCGCCGCCGCCGCCGCCGCCGCCGCAGTAACCGCCGCCATACCCGCCGCCGCCGCCGTACCCACCGCCGTCACCGCTGCCGTCGCCGCTGCCGCGGCCGCCGCCGCCGCCGCCGCCGCAACTGCGGCCGGCTCCGCCGCCACCCTCGCCACCCAATCCACCGTCACTACCACCGTCGTCGCCGTCCCCACCGATTGACTCTTCGGTCATCGCCATCACCGACCAGCCCGCCGTCGCCGCCGTCGCCTCTACCATGGCCGCCGTCGCTAACGCCGCATCATGAGTTTTTCCGCCCGCCGCCGCCGCCACCGGATCCGCCAATCCCGCCGCTGCCGCCACATCCGCCCCGGACCCGGCCTCCTCTTGTGTCCCCGCCGCCGCCGCATGCGTCACCGCCGCCGTCGCCGTCGTCGTCGCAGCTGCCGCCGCCGCCGCCGTTGCGGCCGCCTCCGCTGCCACCCGCGCCACCCAGCCCAACGTCGCCACCACCGTCAATGACTCCTCGGCCACCGCCATCGCCATCCTCGCCTCTACCATCGCCGCGGCCGTCGCTATCGCCGCGTTGTGAGCCACCCAGCCCGCCACAGCCGCCCCCGATTTGCCCCGCCCGCGGCCGCCGCCGTCGTCATCGCCTCTGTCCGCATCCAGCCCGCCGTTGCCATCACCGTCGTCGCCACGCACGACGGTGGAAGCTTCGTTCCAGCATTTCAAGCCAGGTGCGTGCGGTGTCTTGGTGAAGCGTCCTGGAATAACGCACCGTGACCCACGGGTCGAGGCTACTTGTCCGTAGCCTTGGCAACGGCTTTGTTGCGCATATCTGTGTGGGGCTTGTTCGTTGGTGATGCAGCCGTGTTAACTGCGCAGCAGCGGCGGCGGAGGTCTTGGGAAGATTGACTGCCGTACAGCTCGTGCACCAATGTGGACCATCCCATATTTAGATGCCTTGTTGCCGTACTGACTCATGCACTGCCGCTGCTGCAGGTGGCCCTCCGCGCGTTGCTCCAAGGCCCGCTGTTCTCGTTGCCCAAGGCTCATTCTCTGCGGGCTGCGAAGCGGCCGCTTACTTGGCGTCAAGTACCCTTCGAGATGCGATGATTGCGCTCTGGCGAATGATTGAGACAAAGGTTGTATCGCATGAAGCGCGCGGGTGTGGGGACTTCGATAGCTCACCTCCACAGGGTCCGGAAACGTGGATGGGTCACCCGGGCATCGTTTGAATGGTTAGCCTATGTGTAGTGACCTGCATGCTCATGCTTTGCTCGGTGTTCTTTCGCTTTGATAGCTTGGTTTCGAGCTGCGGACAAGGCCAGTCGGCACCGTCGCCACCACCGTCGTCGCCGTCCCCGCCCATTGTCTCCTCGGTCAGCCGCCATCACCGACCAGCCCGCCGTCGCCGCCGTCGCCTCTACCGTGGCCGCCCTCGCCGCCGCCGCTGCCGCCCCCGCCGCCATCGCCGTCGTTGACGCCGCTGCCGCTGCCGCGACGTCGTCGCCGCCGCCGCCGCCGCCGCCGCCGCCGCAGTAACCGCCGCCATACCCGCCGCCGCCGCCGTACCCACCGCCGTCACCGCTGCCGTCGCCGCTGCCGCGGCCGCCGCCGCCGCCGCGGCCGCAACTGCGGCCGGCTCCGCCGCCACCCTCGCCACCCAATCCACCGTCACTACCACCGTCGTCGCCGTCCCCACCGATTGACTCTTCGGTCATCGCCATCACCGACCAGCCCGCCGTCGCCGCCGTCGCCTCTACCATGGCCGCCGTCGCTAACGCCGCATCATGAGTTTTTCCGCCCGCCGCCGCCGCCACCGGATCCGCCAATCCCGCCGCTGCCGCCACATCCGCCCCGGACCCGGCCTCCTCTTGTGTCCCCGCCGCCGCCGCATGCGTCACCGCCGCCGTCGCCGTCGTCGTCGCAGCTGCCGCCGCCGCCGCCGTTGCGGCCGCCTCCGCTGCCACCCGCGCCACCCAGCCCAACGTCGCCACCACCGTCAATGACTCCTCGGCCACCGCCATCGCCATCCTCGCCTCTACCATCGCCGCGGCCGTCGCTATCGCCGCGTTGTGAGCCACCCAGCCCGCCACAGCCGCCCCCCGATTTGCCCCGCCCGCGGCCGCCGCCGTCGTCATCGCCTCTGTCCGCATCCAGCCCGCCGTTGCCATCACCGTCGTCGCCACGCACGACGGTGGAAGCTTCGTTCCAGCATTTCAAGCCAGGTGCGTGCGGTGTCATGGTGAAGCGTCCTGGAATAACGCACCGTGACCCACGGGTCGGGGCTACTTGTCCGTAGCCTTGGCAACGGCTTTGTTGCGCATATCTGTGTGGGGCTTGTTCGTTGGTGATGCAGCCGTGTTAACTGCGCAGCAGCGGCGGCGGAGGTCTTGGGAAGATTGACTGCCGTACAGCTCGTGCACCAATGTGGACCATCCCATATTTAGATGCCTTGTTGCCGTACTCACTCATGCACTGCCGCTGCTGCAGGTGGCCCTCCGCGCGTTGCTCCAAGGCCCGCTGTTCTCGTTGCCCAAGGCTCATTCTCTGCGGGCTGCGAAGCGGCCGCTTACTTGGCGTCAAGTACCCTTCGAGATGCGATGATTGCGCTCTGGCGAATGATTGAGACAAAGGTTGTATCGCATGAAGCGCGCGGGGTGTGGGGACTTCGATAGCTCACCTCCACAGGGTCCGGAAACGTGGATGGGTCATCCGGGCATCGTTTGAATGGTTAGCCTATGTGTAGTGCTGCATGCTCATGCTTTGCTCGGTGTTCTTTCGCGTTGATAGCTTGGTTTCGAGCTGCGGACAAGGCCAGTCGGCACCGTCGCCACCACCATCACCGGGGGGCCCGGCCCCCCAATGATGAGCGTTGAACTGCTGCTGGGAGACTGGGCCGCCGCCTGGGGCCAGTACCCAACCAGCCCGGGCCTGCAAACCCTCTGGACCGCCCTTCGGGCCACCTGGCTGTGGGCCGTCTGGTGCCACCACCAAGCTGCTGACACCGAGCCCTGCCCCTCCGAAGCGGTCGTCACCCAGGTGGTCAGCGAGCTCCAACGGCTCATGTGGGCGCATTTCCGGATGGCAGCGTTGCCCGACGACACCATGGCTGGGTTGCCACTCTCTCACATCACCGCCCAGCTGAAGACAGCTCCGCTGGACGCCTTCGAAGCCTCATGGGCGCATGAAGGTGTCCTGTGCTCTGTCGAGCGTGCCGAAGGGCAGGCGCCCAGGCTGCGGGTCCATCTGTCCCTGGCCCACCCTGTGCCAGCCCCACAGGCTGCCGCCGCAGTAATGTCAGATTAGTTTTCAGCTCGCAGCTACAGCTACAGCATCAGCTCAGCCCAGCTCAGGGGGGTTTGTTGTGTGAGCCGTTTCCGGTTTGTGTAGGGCAGAAGTGACAGGGGGTTTCAGTTCGGCTTTGTGGGGGGGCCTCGAGGGTGCTGGGGTCTAGGGGGGCCAGTGTTGTAGGGGTAAGGGCCTCCAGTGTTGGGTTGGCGAGGGAGGGGTGTTCCTGCTTGCTGCGCCCCGCAGGGTACCAGCCCTGGACGTTTCCCTTGCTCGTGGCGTGCTCGTGCTCTGCCGGGCCGGCGTCTGTTGGCGTGGCTGGTGGAGCGGCGCCCTGTTGTGCGGCCCTGCAGTGTGCTCGTGCTCGAGGCCCTACCGAGCGGCACCCGGGTTCGGCCGTGACGTGCTTGGCGCCTTGGTGTGCTCGTGCCCTGGCCTCCTGTGCCTTGGGCGGCACCTCGGTGCTTTTGGGTTCGTGCGAGCCTGGGGGGTCTGTTTTTGGGGGGTGGGGGGTTTGGGTTCCTTCTGTTGGGCGGTCTGGTGTGTCTCCTTCTGTTGAGAGTTCCGGTGTTCTCTGGGGCTGCTGCAGGTTGTTGCTTCCGTTGTTTGCTTTGAGTCTTCTGTGGCTGCTGCAGTTGGGTGTTGCCCTGCTTCTTTGGGTAGTGTTTGCCTCGTTGCTGTGTTCTGGTTTTGTAGCTGTTTTTTCTTTTCTTTTTTTTGTTTTTTGTTGTTTGTTGGTGGGTGGGTCGTCATTGGCCTTCCGTTTCTCCTGGTGGCCTGGAGTGGGAGGTGCGGCCTTGTTGTGCCGTTTTGCCGCTTTGGGAGCTTTTCTCTCCCTCTGCCGCCCTGTCCCTGTCCCCGTCCTGTCTGTGAGGTTGGCGTTGCTTGGTTCCCTTTCCTTCTGGTTGGTGCCTCTGGGGCTCGGTTGCGGTGTGGTGGTCTTTGCTTGCCGTCTGGCCTTCTTCCCGGCTTGCTGCTTGGTCTGCTTCCGTCCCTTTGTCCTTGTAACGTCCCTCTCAGAAAAAAAAAAAAAAAAAACCGGAACTCCCAAGTACTTGACGCCAAGTAAGCGGCCGCTTCGCAGCCCGCAGAGAATGAGCCTTGGGCAACGAGAACAGCGGGCCTTGGAGCAACGCGCAGAGGGCCACCTGCAGCAGCGGCAGTGCATGAGTGAGTACGGCAACAAGGCATCTAAATATGGGATGGTCCACATTGGTGCACGAGCTGTACGGCAGTCAATCTTCCCAAGACCTCCGCCGCCGCTGCTGCGCAGTTAACACGGCTGCATCACCAACGAACAAGCCCCACACAGATATGCGCAACAAAGCCGTTGCCAAGGCTACGGACAAGTAGCCCCGACCCGTGGGTCACGGTGCGTTATTCCAGGACGCTTCACCATGACACCGCACGCACCTGGCTTGAAATGCTGGAACGAAGCTTCCACCGTCGTGCGTGGCGACGACGGTGATGGCAACGGCGGGCTGGATGCGGACAGAGGCGATGACGACGGCGGCGGCCGCGGGCGGGGCAAATCGGGGGGCGGCTGTGGCGGGCTGGGTGGCTCACAACGCGGCGATAGCGACGGCCGCGGCGATGGTAGAGGCGAGGATGGCGATGGCGGTGGCCGAGGAGTCATTGACGGTGGTGGCGACGTTGGGCTGGGTGGCGCGGGTGGCAGCGGAGGCGGCCGCAACGGCGGCGGCGGCGGCAGCTGCGACGGCGACGGCGACGGCGGCGGTGACGCATGCGGCGGCGGCGGGGACACAAGAGGAGGCCGGGTCCGGGGCGGATGTGGCGGCAGCGGCGGGATTGGCGGATCCGGTGGCGGCGGCGGCGGGCGGAAAAACTCATGATGCGGCGTTAGCGACGGCGGCCATGGTAGAGGCGACGGCGGCGACGGCGGGCTGGTCGGTGATGGCGATGACCGAAGAGTCAATCGGTGGGGACGGCGACGACGGTGGTAGTGACGGTGGATTGGGTGGCGAGGGTGGCGGCGGAGCCGGCCGCAGTTGCGGCCGCGGCGGCGGCGGCGGCCGCGGCAGCGGCGACGGCAGCGGCGACGGCGGTGGGTACGGCGGCGGCGGAGGGTACGGCGGCGGTTACTGCGGCGGCGGCGGCGGCGGCGGCGACGACGTCGCGGCAGCGGCAGCGGCGTCAACGACGGCGATGGCGGCGGGGGCGGCGGCGGCGGCGGCGAGGGCGGCCACGGTAGAGGCGACGGCGGCGACGGCGGGCTGGTCGGTGATGGCGGCTGACCGAAGAGACAATGGGCGGGGACGGCGACGACGGTGGTGGCGACGGTGCCGACTGGCCTTGTCCGCAGCTCGAAACCAAGCTATCAAAGCGAAAGAACACCGAGCAAAGCATGAGCATGCAGGTCACTACACATAGGCTAACCATTCAAACGATGCCCGGGTGACCCATCCACGTTTCCGGACCCTGTGGAGGTGAGCTATCGAAGTCCCCACACCCCGCGCGCTTCATGCGATACAACCTTTGTCTCAATCATTCGCCAGAGCGCAATCATCGCATCTCGAAGGGTACTTGACGCCAAGTAAGCGGCCGCTTCGCAGCCCGCAGAGAATGAGCCTTGGGCAACGAGAACAGCGGGCCTTGGAGCAACGCGCAGAGGGCCACCTGCAGCAGCGGCAGTGCATGAGTGAGTACGGCAACAAGGCATCTAAATATGGGATGGTCCACATTGGTGCACGAGCTGTACGGCAGTCAATCTTCCCAAGACCTCCGCCGCCGCTGCTGCGCAGTTAACACGGCTGCATCACCAACGAACAAGCCCCACACAGATATGCGCAACAAAGCCGTTGCCAAGGCTACGGACAAGTAGCCCCGACCCGTGGGTCACGGTGCGTTATTCCAGGACGCTTCACCATGACACCGCACGCACCTGGCTTGAAATGCTGGAACGAAGCTTCCACCGTCGTGCGTGGCGACGACGGTGATGGCAACGGCGGGCTGGATGCGGACAGAGGCGATGACGACGGCGGCGGCCGCGGGCGGGGCAAATCGGGGGGCGGCTGTGGCGGGCTGGGTGGCTCACAACGCGGCGATAGCGACGGCCGCGGCGATGGTAGAGGCGAGGATGGCGATGGCGGTGGCCGAGGAGTCATTGACGGTGGTGGCGACGTTGGGCTGGGTGGCGCGGGTGGCAGCGGAGGCGGCCGCAACGGCGGCGGCGGCGGCAGCTGCGACGGCGACGGCGACGGCGGTGGTGACGCATGCGGCGGCGGCGGGGACACAAGAGGAGGCCGGGTCCGGGGCGGATGTGGCGGCAGCGGCGGGATTGGCGGATCCGGTGGCGGCGGCGGCGGGCGGGAAAACTCATGATGCGGCGTTAGCGACGGCGGCCATGGTAGAGGCGACGGCGGCGACGGCGGGCTGGTCGGTGATGGCGATGACCGAAGAGTCAATCGGTGGGGACGGCGACGACGGTGGTAGTGACGGTGGATTGGGTGGCGAGGGTGGCGGCGGAGCCGGCCGCAGTTGCGGCCGCGGCGGCGGCGGCGGCCGGTACGGCGGCGGCGGCGGCGGCGGCGGCGACGACGTCGCGGCAGCGGCAGCGGCGTCAACGACGGCGATGGCGGCGGCGGCGGCGGCGGCGGCGGCGAGGGCGGCCACGGTAGAGGCGACGGCGGCGACGGCGGGCTGGTCGGTGATGGCGGCTGACCGAGGAGACAATGGGCGGGGACGGCGACGACGGTTTTTTTTTTTTTTTTTTTTTCTGAGAGGGACGTTACAAGGACAAAGGGACGGAAGCAGACCAAGCAGCAAGCCGGGAAGAAGGCCAGACGGCAAGCAAAGACCACCACACCGCAACCGAGCCCCAGAGGCACCAACCAGAAGGAAAGGGAACCAAGCAACGCCAACCTCACAGACAGGACGGGGACAGGGACAGGGCGGCAGAGGGAGAGAAAAGCTCCCAAAGCGGCAAAACGGCACAACAAGGCCGCACCTCCTACTCCAGGCCACCAGGAGAAACGGAAGGCCAATGACGACCCACCCACCAACAAACAACAAAAAACAAAAAAAAAGAAAAGAAGAAACAGCTACAAAACCAGAACACAGCAACGAGGCAAACACTACCCAAAGAAGCAGGGCAACACCCAACTGCAGCAGCCACAGAAGACACAAAGCAAACAACGGAAGCAACAACCTGCAGCAGCCCCAGAGAACACCGGAACTCTCAACAGAAGGAGACACACCAGACCGCCCAACAGAAGGAACCCAAACCCCCCAACCCCCAAAAACAGACCCCCCAGGCTCGCACGAACCCAAAAGCACCGAGGTGCCGCCCAAGGCACAGGAGGCCAGGGCACGAGCACACCAAGGCGCCAAGCACGTCACGGCCGAACCCGGGTGCCGCTCGGTAGGGCCTCGAGCACGAGCACACTGCAGGACCGCACAACAGGGCGCCGCTCCACCAGCCACGCCAACAGACGCCGGCCCGGCAGAGCACGAGCACGCCACGAGCAAGGGAAACGTCCAGGGCTGGTACCCTGCGGGGCGCAGCAAGCAGGAACACCCCTCCCTCGCCAACCCAACACTGGAGGCCCTTACCCCTACAACACTGGCCCCCCTAGACCCCAGCACCCTCGAGGCCCCCCCACAAAGCCGAACTGAAACCCCCTGTCACTTCTGCCCTACACAAACCGGAAACGGCTGCTGCAGGTTGTTGCTTCCGTTTGTTTGCTTTGTGTCTTCTGTGGCTGCTGCAGTTGGGTGTTGCCCTGCTTCTTTGGGTAGTTTTTTTTTATTTCTGAGAGGGACGTTACAAGGACAAAGGGACGGAAGCAGACCAAGCAGCAAGCCGGGAAGAAGGCCAGACGGCAAGCAAAGACCACCACACCGCAACCGAGCCCCAGAGGCACCAACCAGAAGGAAAGGGAACCAAGCAACGCCAACCTCACAGACAGGACGGGGACAGGGACAGGGCGGCAGAGGGAGAGAAAAGCTCCCAAAGCGGCAAAACGGCACAACAAGGCCGCACCTCCTACTCCAGGCCAACAGGCGAGACGGAAGGCCAAAGACGACCCACCCACCAACAAACAACAAAAGACAACCAAAAAAAGAAAAGAAAAACAGCTACAAAACCAGAACACAGCAACGAGGCAAACACTACCCAAAGAAGCAGGGCAACACCCAACTGCAGCAGCCACAGAAGACACAAAGCAAACAAACGGAAGCAACAACCTGCAGCAGCCCCAGGGAACACCGGAACTCCCAACAGAAGGAGACACACCAGACCGCCCAACCGAAGGAACCCAAACCCCCCACCCCCCAAAAACAGACCCCCCAGGCTCGCACGAACCCAAAAGCAACGAGGTGCCGCCCAAGGCACAGGAGGCCAGGGCACGAGCACACCAAGGCGCCAAGCACGTCACGGCTGAACCCGGGTGCCGCTCGGTAGGGTCTTTTTTTTTTTTTTTTTTTCTGAGAGGGACGTTACAAGGACAAAGGGACGGAAGCAGACCAAGCAGCAAGCCGGGAAGAAGGCCAGACGGCAAGCAAAGACCACCACACCGCAACCGAGCCCCAGAGGCACCAACCAGAAGGAAAGGGAACCAAGCAACGCCAACCTCACAGACAGGACGGGGACAGGGACAGGGCGGCAGAGGGAGAGAAAAGCTCCCAAAGCGGCAAAACGGCACAACAAGGCCGCACCTCCTACTCCAGGCCAACAGGCGAGACGGAAGGCCAAAGACGACCCACCCACCAACAAACAACAAAAGACAACCAAAAAAAGAAAAGAAAAGCAGCTACAAAACCAGAACACAGCAACGAGGCAAACACTACCCAAAGAAGCAGGGCAACACCCAACTGCAGCAGCCACAGAAGACACAAAGCAAACAAACGGAAGCAACAACCTGCAGCAGCCCCAGGGAACACCGGAACTCCCAACAGAAGGAGACACACCAGACCGCCCAACCGAAGGAACCCAACCCCCCCACCCCCCAAAAACAGACCCCCCAGGCTCGCACGAACCCAAAAGCAACGAGGTGCCGCCCAAGGCACAGGAGGCCAGGGCACGAGCACACCAAGGCGCCAAGCACGTCACGGCTGAACCCGGGTGCCGCTCGGTAGGGTCTCGAGCACGAGCACACCGCAGGGCCGCACAACAGGGCGCCGCTCCACCAGCCACGCCAACAGACGCCGGCCCGGCAGAGCACGAGCACGCCACGAGCAAGGGAAACGTCTAGGGCTGGTACCCTGCGGGGCGCAGCAAGCAGGCACACCCCTCCCTCGCCAACCCAACCCTGGAGGCCCTCACCCCTACAACACTGGCCCCCCTAGACCCCAGCACCCTGGAGGCCCCCACACAAAGCCGAACTGAAACCCCCTTTCACTACTGCCCTACACAAACCGGAAACGGCTCACACAACAAAACCCCCTGGAGCTGGGCTGAGCTGATGCTGTAGCTGTAGCTGCGAGCTGAAACTAATCTGACATTACTGCGGCGGCAGCCTGTGGGGCTGGCACAGGGTGGGCCAGGGACAGATGGACCCGCAGCCTGGGTGCCTGCCCTTCGGCACGCTCGACAGAGCACAGGACACCTTCATGCGCCCACGAGGCTTCAA
The DNA here is from genome assembly GCA_003117195.1 of Eudorina sp. 2006-703-Eu-15. Taxonomy (NCBI): domain Eukaryota; kingdom Viridiplantae; phylum Chlorophyta; class Chlorophyceae; order Chlamydomonadales; family Volvocaceae; genus Eudorina; species Eudorina sp. 2006-703-Eu-15. The sequence continues at coordinate 84,492 of BDSI01000053.1, read as the reverse complement.
AGGCGTCCAGCGGAGCTGTCTTCAGCTGGGCGGTGATGTGTGAGAGTGGCAACCCAGCCATGGTGTCGTCGGGCAACGCTGCCATCCGGAAATGCGCCCACATGAGCCGTTGGAGCTCGCTGACCACCTGGGTGACGACCGCTTCAGAGGGGCAGGGCTCGGGGTCAGCGGCTTGGTGGTGGCACCAGACGGCCCACAGCCAGGTGGCCCGAAGGGCGGTCCAGAGGGTTTGCAGGCCCGGGATGGTTGGGCCACGGGTAGTGTTTGCCTCGTTGCTGTGTTCTGGTTTTGTAGCTGTTTTTCTTTTCTTTTTTTTGTCTTTTGTTGTTTGTTGGTGGGTGGGTCGTCTTTGGCCTTCCGTCTCGCCTGTTGGCCTGGAGTAGGAGGTGCGGCCTTGTTGTGCCGTTTTGCCGCTTTGGGAGCTTTTCTCTCCCTCTGCCGCCCTGTCCCTGTCCCCGTCCTGTCTGTGAGGTTGGCGTTGCTTGGTTCCCTTTCCTTCTGGTTGGTGCCTCAGGGGCTCGGTTGCGGTGTGGTGGTCTTTGCTTGCCGTCTGGCCTTCTTCCCGGCTTGCTGCTTGGTCTGCTTCCGTCCCTTTGTCCTTGTAACGTCCCTCTCAGAAAAAAAAAAAAAAAAGTACCCTTCGAGATGCGATGATTGCGCTCTGGCGAATGATTGAGACAAAGGTTGTATCGCATGAAGCGCGCGGGGTGTGGGGACTTCGATAGCTCACCTCCACAGGGTCCGGAAACGTGGATGGGTCATCCGGGCATCGTTTGAATGGTTAGCCTATGTGTAGTGCTGCATGCTCATGCTTTGCTCGGTGTTCTTTCGCGTTGATAGCTTGGTTTCGAGCTGCGGACAAGGCCAGTCGGCACCGTCGCCACCACCGTCGTCGCCGTCCCCGCCCATTGTCTCCTCGGTCAGCCGCCATCACCGACCAGCCCGCCGTCGCCGCCGTCGCCTCTACCGTGGCCGCCCTCGCCGCCGCCGCCGCCGCCGCCGCCGCCATCGCCGTCGTTGACGCCGCTGCCGCTGCCGCGACGTCGTCGCCGCCGCCGCCGCCGCCGCCGCCGTACCGGCCGCCGCCGCCGCCGCGGCCGCAACTGCGGCCGGCTCCGCCGCCAACCTCGCCACCCAATCCACCGTCACTACCACCGTCGTCGCCGTCCCCACCGATTGACTCTTCGGTCATCGCCATCACCGACCAGCCCGCCGTCGCCGCCGTCGCCTCTACCATGGCCGCCGTCGCTAACGCCGCATCATGAGTTTTTCCGCCCGCCGCCGCCGCCACCGGATCCGCCAATCCCGCCGCTGCCGCCACATCCGCCCCGGACCCGGCCTCCTCTTGTGTCCACGCCGCCGCCGCATGCGTCACCGCCGCCGTCGCCGTCGCCGTCGCAGCTGCCGCCGCCGCCGCCGTTGCGGCCGCCTCCGCTGCCACCCGCGCCACCCAGAAAAAAAAAAAAAAAAACCCAGCCCAATGTCGCCACCACCGTCAATGACTCCTCGGCCACCGCCATCGCCATCCTTGCCTCTACCATCGCCGCGGCCGTCGCTATCGCCGCGTTGTGAGCCACCCGTCTGGCCTTCTTCCCGGCTTGCTGCTTGGTCTGCTTCCGTCCCTTTGTCCTTGTAACGTCCCTCTCAGAAAAAAAAAAAAAAACCCAGCCCGCCACAGCCGCCCCCCGATTTGTCCCGCCCGCGGCCGCCGCCGTCGTCATCGCCTCTGTCCGCATCCAGCCCGCCGTTGCCATCACCGTCGTCGCCACGCACGACGGTGGAAGCTTCGTTCCAGCATTTCAAGCCAGGTGCGTGCGGTGTCATGGTGAAGCGTCCTGGAATAACGCACCGTGACCCACGGGTCGGGGCTACTTGTCCGTAGCCTTGGCAACGGCTTTGTTGCGCATATCTGTGTGGGGCTTGTTCGTTGGTGATGCAGCCGTGTTAACTGCGCAGCAGCGGCGGCGGAGGTCTTGGGAAGATTGACTGCCGTACAGTGTTTGCCTCGTTGCTGTGTTCTGGTTTTGTAGCCGTTTTTCTTTTCTTTTTTTGTTTTTGTTGTTTGTTGGTGGGTGGGTCGTCTTTGGCCTTCCGTCTCGCCTGGTGGCCTGGAGTAGGAGGTGCGGCCTTGTTGTGCCGTTTTGCCGCTTTGGGAGTTTTTCTCTCCCTCTGCCGCCCTGTCCCTGTCCCCGTCCTGTCTGTGAGGTTGGCGTTGCTTGGTTCCCTTTCCTTCTGTTTGGTGCCTCTGGGGCTCGGTTGCGGTGTGGTGGTCTTCGCTTGCCGTCTGGCCTTCTTCCCGGCTTGCTGCTTGGTCTGCTTCCGTCCCTTTGTCCTTGTAACGTCCCTCTCAGAAAAAAAAAATTACTGCGGCGGCAGCCTGTGGGGCTGGCACGGGGTGGGCCAGGGACAGATGGACCCGCAGCCTGGGTGCCTGCCCTTCGGCACGCTCGACAGAGCACAGGACACCTTCATGCGCCCATGAGGCTTCGAAGGCGTCCAGCGGAGCTGTCTTCAGCTGGGCGGTGATGTGAGAGAGGCGGTTTTTTTTTTTCTGAGAGGGACGTTACAAGGACAAAGGGACGGAAGCAGACCAAGCAGCAAGCCGGGAAGAAGGCCAGACGGCAAGCAAAGACCACCACACCGCAACCGAGCCCCAGAGGCACCAACCAGAAGGAAAGGGAACCAAGCAACGCCAACCTCACAGACAGGACGGGGACAGGGACAGGGCGGCAGAGGGAGAGAAAAGCTGCCAAAGCGGCAAAACGGCACCCCACTGGCGGCGGCCCCCAGCAGCCCCGCCGGGCAGCCTGCCCCCACTGTGGCCCGCCCGCCACCACCAGGGGCCGTCGGCCCCCCGGGGCCGGCGGCTGACGCCTGGGGTCCTTTTTTTTTTTTCCTGTCACACCCAGCCAGCACCCGGGGCGCCCCCCGGCCCCCCAGCTGGCTGCCACCCCCAGCAGCTCTGTCAGCCCCGCCCGCCTCCCAGCCACAGCTACTGCCAGCCCTGCCCCCGCCCCCCTGCCAACCCCCCAAGAGCCGGCTGCACACGGGGGCGGCCCGCCGGCAGCTGCCACTGGTCCCCAGGCGCCCGAGGGTCCCCACAGCCCAGTGTGCCCCTCCACCACCCGGCCCACATCAGCTCCGCCTTGTGATCGCCAGGGTCTCCCGCCACCAGGTGCCACGGCGCAGCCCAAGGGGGCGACCCCCCTGTCAGTGAGTGGGCCGCTGACCACCCATGAGGTAGCCCTCCTTCAAGCCAGCCTCCTGGCCGGCCCCACCTTTGGTGACTGGCAGCCCCCCGGGCCCGCGTTACTGGCCGGGTATCATGATGCCCTGGTCGATTACTTTGAGGCCTGCCCGCACCCAGCCGCTGCCAACCCCGTGGCGCGCACCCTCCTGGGCCGCTTCTTCCTCCAGCACCACCCTGCCCTGCCGTCCCCGGAGGCCGCCGACCCCCGCCCCGTGGTTTTTTTTTTTTTTTTTTCTGAGAGGGACGTTACAAGGACAAAGGGACGGAAGCAGACCAAGCAGCAAGCCGGGAAGAAGGCCAGACGGCAAGCAAAGACCACCACACCGCAACCGAGCCCCTGAGGCACCAACCAGAAGGAAAGGGAACCAAGCAACGCCAACCTCACAGAACAGGACGGGGACAGGGACAGGGCGGCAGAGGGAGAGAAAAGCTCCCAAAGCGGCAAAACGGCACAACAAGGCCGCACCTCCTACTCCAGGCCAACAGGCGAGACGGAAGGCCAAAGACGACCCACCCACCAACAAACAACAAAAGACAAAAAAAAGAAAAGAAAAACAGCTACAAAACCAGAACACAGCAACGAGGCAAACACTACCCAAAGAAGCAGGGCAACACCCAACTGCAGCAGCCACAGAAGACACAAAGCAAACAAACGGAAGCAACAACCTGCAGCAGCCCCAGGGAACACCGGAACTCCCAACAGAAGGAGGCACACCAGACCGCCCAACCGAAGGAACCCAAACCCCCCACCCCCCAAAAACAGACCCCCCAGGCTCGCACGAACCCAAAAGCAACGAGGTGCCGCCCAAGGCACAGGAGGCCAGGGCACGAGCACACCAAGGCGCCAAGCACGTCACGGCCGAACCCGGGTGCCGCTCGGCCAACCCTGGAGGCCCTCACCCCTACAACACTGGCCCCCCTAGACCCCAGCACCCTCGCGGCCCCCGGCCCCCACACAAAGCCGAACTGAAACCCCCTTTCACTACTGCCCTACACAAACCGGAAACGGCTCACACAACAAACCCCCCTGAGCTGGGCTGAGCTGATGCTGTAGCTGTAGCTGCGAGCTGAAACTAATCTGACATTACTGTGGCGGCAGCCTGTGCCTGGCCTCACAGCCCTTTTTTTTTTTTTTTTCTGAGAGGGACGTTACAAGGACAAAGGGACGGAAGCAGACCAAGCAGCAAGCCGGGAAGAAGGCCAGACGGCAAGCAAAGACCACCACACCGCAACCGAGCCCCAGAGGCACCAACCAGAAGGAAAGGGAACCAAGCAACGCCAACCTCACAGACAGGACGGGGACAGGGACAGGGCGGCAGAGGGAGAGAAAAGCTCCCAAAGCGGCAAAACGGCACAACAAGGCCGCACCTCCTACTCCAGGCCACCAGGCGAGACGGAAGGCCAAAGACGACCCACCCACCAACAAACAACAAAAGACACAAAAAAAAAAGAAAAGAAAAAAAAACAGCTACAAAACCAGAACACAGCAACGAGGCAAACACTACCTAAAGAAGCAGGGCAACACCCAACTGCAGCAGCCACAGAAGACACAAAGCAAACAACGGAAGCAACAACCTGCAGCAGCCCCAGAGAACACCGGAACTCTCAACAGAAGGAGACACACCAGACCGCCCAACAGAAGGAACCCAAACCCCCCACCCCCCAAAAACAGACCCCCCAGGCTCGCACGAACCCAAAAGCAACGAGGTGCCGCCCAAGGCACAGGAGGCCAGGGCACGAGCACACCAAGGCGCCAAGCACGTCACGGCCGAACCCGGGTGCCGCTCGGCCAACCCTGGAGGCCCTCACCCCTACAACACTGGCCCCCCTAGACCCCAGCACCCTCGCGGCCCCCACACAAAGCCGAACTGAAACCCCCTTTCACTACTGCCCTACACAAACCGGAAACGGCTCACACAACAAACCCCCCTGAGCTGGGCTGAGCTGATGCTGTAGCTGTAGCTGCGAGCTGAAACTAATCTGACATTACTGTGGCGGCAGCCTGTGCCTGGCCTCACAGCCCTTTTTTTTTTTTTTTCTGAGAGGGACGTTACAAGGACAAAGGGACGGAAGCAGACCAAGCAGCAAGCCGGGAAGAAGGCCAGACGGCAAGCAAAGACCACCACACCGCAACCGAGCCCCAGAGGCACCAACCAGAAGGAAAGGGAACCAAGCAACGCCAACCTCACAGACAGGACGGGGACAGGGACAGGGCGGCAGAGGGAGAGAAAAGCTCCCAAAGCGGCAAAACGGCACAACAAGGCCGCACCTCCTACTCCAGGCCACCAGGCGAGACGGAAGGCCAAAGACGACCCACCCACCAACAAACAACAAAAGACACAAAAAAAAAAAGAAAAGAAAAAAAAACAGCTACAAAACCAGAACACAGCAACGAGGCAAACACTACCTAAAGAAGCAGGGCAACACCCAACTGCAGCAGCCACAGAAGACACAAAGCAAACAACGGAAGCAACAACCTGCAGCAGCCCCAGAGAACACCGGAACTCTCAACAGAAGGAGACACACCAGACCGCCCAACAGAAGGAATCCAAACCCCCCACCCCCCAAAAACAGACCCCCAAGGCTCGCACGAACCCAAAAGCACCGAGGTGCCGCCCAAGGCACAGGAGGCCAGGGCACGAGCACACCAAGGCGCGAAGCACGTCACGGCCGAACCCGGGTGCCGCTCGGTAGGGTCTCGAGCACGAGCACACCGCAGGGCCGCACAACAGGGCGCCGCTCCACCAGCCACGCCAACAGACGCCGGCCCGGCAGAGCACGAGCACGCCACGAGCAAGGGAAACGTCCAGGGCTGGTACCCTGCGGGGCGCAGCAAGCAGGAACACCCCTCCCTCGCCAACCCAACACTGGAGGCCCTTACCCCTACAACACTGGCCCCCCTAGACCCCAGCACCCTCGAGGCCCCCCCACAAAGCCGAACTGAAACCCCCTGTCACTTCTGCCCTACACAAACCGGAAACGGCTCACACAACAAACCCCCCTGAGCTGGGCTGAGCTGACATTACTGCGGCGGCAGCCTGTGGGGCTGGCACAGGGTGGGCCAGGGACAGCTGGACCCGCAGCCTGGGCGCCTGCCCTTCGGCACGCTCGACAGAGCACAGGACACCTTCATGCGCCCATGAGGCTTCGAAGGCGTCCAGCGGAGCTGTCTTCAGCTGGGCGGTGATGTGTGAGAGTGGCAACCCAGCCATGGTGTCGTCGGGCAACGCTGCCATCCGGAAATGCGCCCACATGAGCCGTTGGAGCTCGCGGACCACCTGGGTGACGACCGCTTCGGAGGGGCAGGGCTCGGTGTCAGCAGCTTGGTGGTGGCACCAGACGGCCCACAGCCAGGTGGCCCGAAGGGCGGTCCAGAGGGTTTGCAGGCCCGGGCTGGTTGGGTACTGGCCCCAGGCGGCGGCCCAGTCTCCCAGCAGCAGTTCAACGCTCATCATTGGGGGGCCGGGCCCCCCGGTGATGGCCCTCCAGAGAGCCACCAGCCACTCACGAGCACCCTTGTACGCCGGGCAGGCCACAAAGATGTGGGTCAAGCTGTCCATGCACAGTTCTGGCCGCCATCGCCGCGGCTGCTGCTGCTGTGGCTGCTGCTGTGGCTGTTGGCAGGGTGGGTGGCTGCAGGCGGCGCGGTCCGGCCGGCCTTTGGTTGCGAGGTACAGGCCGCACGGGAGCCGTGCATGCTGCAGACGCCACACCAGGGCCTTGGCCCGGTTGCTGGCCGGGCTGTCCCACAGCCGCTGCCAGGTCTTGTGCTTCTGGGCCGCCGTGGGTGCACCCAAGCCCGGCGGGTCTGGCGGTTCAGGCGGGTCAGGTGGGTCTGGCAGGTCAGGTGGGTCCGGCGGGGCGGGTGGGTCCACGGGGGCCAGCTGATCTGGTAGGTCCGGCGGGCTCCCTTGCAGCGGCCCTGCGGGGTGGTGGTTGATGAAGGCAGAGGGCCCAGCTGTCGAGGGGCCTGCCCCTGGGTCCCCCGGCTGTGAGGACGCCGCTGAGTTGCCGGCAGCTGAGTGACACTGGCTGTGAACGGGGAGAGTGGGTTGCAACGTGGCCGCATCCAGGCTGCAGGCTGGACTGGGTGCATCCTGAACCAGCTGCTATGGCTGGGGGCCCGATTGGCTGCATGCTGCCGTCTCCATTCCTCCTCCAGGACCGTGAGTGCGCTGCGATTACCCGGGAGTGTAGGCCACGCAGCGGGCGTCAGGGGTCCTGGGCCGTGGTCTCCCAAAGCCAGGCGTGCAGCTGTGAGACGGCGGCGGGTTTCGCAGACTGTGTAGTGTACCAGTGGCAGGGTGCCATGGCCATGATTGAGGGGGTGGCACTGCACCTCGCTCCAGGGGCCCAGGAGCTGGTTCTCGGTTGGCCACAAGGCCGGCCGCTCAGCCGGCGGGGCAGCCTGGTACGCCAACCGCTCCGCCAGGGACCAGAAGCGGCGCGGCTTTTTGCCTGGCAGGACACAGGCCGCCAGCCATGCGTCAGGGGCCGCTGGCCCGGCCGCTGTTGGTTCAGGGGTGACGAGGCGGCCGCTGGGCAGGGCAGCCAGTAGAGCTCCAGACGGGCTGCGGACCCAGTTGCTGTCCAGTGACACTTGCCAATTTGCTGCTTCAGGAAGTTCTGCGGTGAGGAGGCCACCTGGCAGGAGCTGGTGCCAGTCTGGAGGCACGGCGGCCAGCACAGCCTGCAGTTGGGGGTCACGCTGGGCCAGGGCTGGGGCTGCACGCAGGGCTGCCACGGTGCACGGTGCGTCGACGGGTCCGCCCTCAGGCATACCGGGGGGCTGGAATGGCTGTCCTGTCACTGGGTCCCGAAGGGCTGCATTGTAGTACAGCGGCTCATGCAGCAGCGCCCGCGCGTCAGTGCCCTCAGGGTAAGGCAGCCGGCAGGGCTGTGAGGCCCGGAAGGATGTCACCCTGCCGGCTGCCTTACCCTGAGGGCACTGACGCGCGGGCGCTGCTGCATGAGCCGCTGTACTACAATGCAGCCCTTCGGGACCCAGTGACAGGACAGCCATTCCAGCCCCCCGGTATGCCTGAGGACGGACCCATCGACGCACCGTGCACCGTGGCAGCCCTGCGTGCAGCCCCAGCCCTGGCCCAGCGTGACCCCCAACTGCAGGCTGTGCTAGCCGCCGTGCCTCCAGACTGGCACCAGCTCCTGCCAGGTGGCCTCCTCACCGCAGAACTTCCTGAAGCCGCAAATTGGCAAGTGCTACTGGACAGCAACTGGGTCCGCAGCCCGTCCGGAGCTCTACTGGCTGCCCTGCCCAGCGGCCGCCTCGTCACCCCTGAACCAGCAGCGGCCGGGCCGGCGGCCCCTGAAGCATGGCTGGCGGCCTGTGTCCTGCCAGGCAAAAAGCCGCGCCGCTTCTGGTCCCTGGCGGAGCGTTTAGTGTACCAGGCTGCCCCACCGGCTGAGCGGCCGGCCTTGTGGCCAACCGAGAACCAGCTCCTGGGCCCCTGGAGCGAGGTGCAGTGCCACCCCCTCAGTCATGGCCACGGCACCCTGCCACTGGTACACTACACAGTGTGCGAAACCCGCCTCCGTCTCACAGCTGCACGCCTGGCTTTGGGAGACCATGGCCCAGGACCCCTGACGCCCGCTGCGTGGCCTACACTCCCGGGTAATCGCAGCGCACTCACGGTCCTGGAGGAGGAATGGAGACGGCAGCATGCAGCCAATCGGGCCCCCAGCCGTAGCAGCTGGTTCAGGATGCACCCAGTCCAGCCTGCAGCCTGGATGCGGCCACGTTGCAACCCACTCTCCTTGTTCACAGCCAGTGTCACTCAGCTGCCGGCAACTCAGCGGCGTCCTCACAGCGGGGGGGACCCAGGGGCAGGCCCCTCGACAGCTGGGCCATCTACCTTCATCAACCACCCCCCCGCAGGGCCGCTGCAAGGGAGCCCGCCGGACCTGCCAGATCAGCTGGCCCCCGTGGACCCACCCGCCCCGCCGGACCCACCTGACCTGCCGGACCCACCTGACCCGCCTGAACCGCCAGACCCGCCGGGCTTGGGTGCACCCACGGCGGCCCAGAAGCACAAGACCTGGCAGCGGCTGTGGGACAGCCCGGCCAGCAACCGGGCCAAGGCCCTGGTGTGGCGTCTGCAGCATGCACGGCTCCCGTGCGGCCTGTACCTCGCAACCAAAGGCCGGCCGGACCGCGCCGCCTGCAGCCACCCGCCCGGGGGCGGCAGCCGGGGCCGCTCAGCCGGTGGGGCAGCCTGGTACACTAAACGCTCCGCCAGGGACCAGAAGCGGCGCGGCTTGTTGCCTGGCAGGACACAGGCCGCCAGCCATGCTTCAGGGGCCGCCGGCCCGGCCGCTGCTGGTTCAGGGGTGACGAGGCGGCCGCTGGGCAGGGCAGCCAGTAGAGCTCCGGACGGCTGGCACAGGGTGGGCCAGGGACAGATGGACCCGCAGCCTGGGTGCCTGCCCTTCGGCACGCTCGACAGAGCACAGGACACCTTCATGCGCCCATGAGGCTTCGAAGGCGTCCAGCGGAGCTGTCTTCAGCTGGGCGGTGATGTGAGAGAGTGGCAACCCAGCCATGGTGTCGTCGGGCAACGCTGCCATCCGGAAATGCGCCCACATGAGCCGTTGGAGCTCGCTGACCACCTGGGTGACGACCGCGTCGGAGGGGCAGGGCGCGGTGTCAGCGGCTTGGTGGTGGCACCAGACGGCCCACAGCCAGGTGGCCCGAAGGGCGGTCCAGAGGGTTTGCAGGCCCGGGATGGTTGGGTACTGGCCCCAGGCGGCGGCCCAGTCTCCCAGCAGCAGTTCAACGCTCATCATTGGGGGGCCAGGCCCCCCGGTGATGGCCCCCCAGAGAGCCACCAGCCACTCACGAGCACCCTGGTACGCCGGGCAGGCCACAAAGATGTGGGTCAAGCTGTCCACGCAAGGTTCTGGCCGCCATCGCCGCGGCTGCTGCTGCTGTGGCTGCTGCTGCCAAAGGCGACCCACCCACCAACAAACAACAAAAAACAAAAAAAAGAAAAGAAAAAACAGCTACAAAACCAGAACACAGCAACGAGGCAAACACTACCCAAAGAAGCAGGGCAACACCCAACTGCAGCAGCCACAGAAGACACAAAGCAAACAACGGAAGCAACAAACCTGCAGCAGCCCCAGAGAACACCGGAACTCCCAACAGAAGGAGACACACCAGACCGCCCAACAGAAGGAACCCAAACCCCCCACCCCCAAAAAACAGACCCCCCAGGCTCGCACGAACCCAAAAGCACCGAGATGCCGCCCAAGGCACAGGAGGCCAGGGCACGAGCACACCAAGGCGCCAAGCACGTCACGGCTGAACCCGTGTTCTGGTTTTGTAGCTGTTTTTCTTTTCTTTTTTTTGTCTTTTGTTGTTTGTTGGTGGGTGGGTCGTCTTTGGCCTTCCGTCTCGCCTGTTGGCCTGGAGTAGGAGGTGCGGCCTTGTTGTGCCGTTTTGCCGCTTTGGGAGCTTTTCTCTCCCTCTGCCGCCCTGTCCCTGTCCCCGTCCTGTCTGTGAGGTTGGCGTTGCTTGGTTCCCTTTCCTTCTGGTTGGTGCCTCTGGGGCTCGGTTGCGGTGTGGTGGTCTTTGCTTGCCGTCTGGCCTTCTTCCCGGCTTGCTGCTTGGTCTGCTTCCGTCCCTTTGTCCTTGTAACGTCCCTCTCAGAAAAAAAAAAAAAAACCCTCCCTCGCCAACGTCCCGAAGGGCTGCATTGTAGTACAGCGGCTCATGCAGCAGCGCCCGCGCGTCAGTGCCCTCAGGGTAAGGCAGCCGGCAGGGCTGTGAGGCCCGGAAGGATGTCACCAGGCTGGCCAGGTACGGGGGCAGGTTTGCCGGTGGGTCCACCGTCCCATACACCCAACCCCAGCCGGTGGCCCCACGGGGGGCCCAGTTAGCGAAGAGGGAGCGCATGATCAGCTTCCAGGGCTGCCGGCCTGGTTGGGCTAACTGCGCCAGGGTCTTGCCATGCAGCGCTGCAAGGAAGGAGTCAAGGTCAATGTGGCCAACCCCGCCACACTCGTGGTCTTGGCATGCCACCACTGGATCCGGCTTCAGCAGTGCACGACCATTGCACACCAGGGTAGCATCGTCAGGCAGCAACGACCAGGCTGTGAAGCCGTCGATGCACTTCCGCAGCGCTGCCAGCTGGGGTGGAGAGGGCTGGACAAAGGAGAAGTGGAAGGCAAGGGCATTGCCCAATACCTGCTTGGCCACGTGGACCCTGCCGACGAAGCTGAGGCCATGCCGCCGCCACACCTGCCCGATGTTGTTCAGCCGTTGGATACGGCTGGCGTAGCAGAGGTTGGCCGCCAGGGTGGTTTTTTTTTTTTTTGGTGGTGTCAGTGGTGAGCGGTACCCCAAGGTGGCGGGGCGGCTCCTCCCCAGGGAGAGGGAATTTGGCGCCCGTTGCCTCATTCACACCCCAGACCACACGGTGGGTGCCGAGCACCAGCCCCTTGCTTTTGCTGGCATTCTCCTTGGCGTTACTGGCCCGGCAGAAGAGCTGGACCGCTGCTTTGGCGACGGGGCCGTCCTCGTCAACGTCCCGGACCGTGAGGACAGTATCGTCAGCATGGTGCGACACGGGCGGCGCAGGCTGTCCACTGGGGAGGGTGGGCGTGCGTAGCTGGCCTGAGGCGCACAGATGGTGCAGGTACGCCGTGAGTGGCTCAAGCTGCAGGACCCAGAGGACGGGCGACAGGGTGCTGCCCTGCTCGAGGCCGTTCCGGACCGGGAACGGGGCGGACAGCTGGCCGTTGACCACAACACGGGAAGACCCATCCGACGTCAGGAGACGGATCCACCGCTGCATGTTGGGCCCAAATCCCTTGGACTCCACCACTCGGTACAGCCACGGACGGTGGACCCGGTCGTAGGCTTTCTCAATGTCCAGGAAGAGGAGGGCCGCGGATTGCTGGGACTGGTGCACATGCTCAGCCAGGGCCAGGTGGTACAGGATGTTGTCCCGGTTGATGAAGGTAGATGGCCCGGCTGTCGAGGGGCCTGCCCCTGGGTCCCCCCCGCTGTGAGGACGCCGCTGAGTTGCCGGCAGCTGAGTGACACTGGCTGTGAACGAGGAGAGTGGGTTGCAACGTGGCCGCATCCAGGCTGCAGGCTGGACTGGGTGCATCCTGAACCAGCTGCTACGGCTGGGGGCCCGATTGGCTGCATGCTGCCGCCTCCATTCCTCCTCCAGGACCGTGAGTGCACTGCGATTACCCGGGAGTGTAGGCCACGCAGCGGGCGTCAGGGGTCCTGGGCCATGGTCTCCCAAAGCCAGGCGTGCAGCTGTGAGACGGCGGCGGGTTTCGCACACTGTGTAGTGTACCAGTGGCAGGGTGCCGTGGCCATGACTGAGGGGGTGGCACTGCACCTCGCTCCAGGGGCCCAGGAGCTGGTTCTCGGTTGGCCACAAGGCCGGCCGCTCAGCCGGTGGGGCAGCCTGGTACACTAAACGCTCCGCCAGGGACCAGAAGCGTCGCGGCTGTACTACAACGCAGCCCTTCGGGACCCCGCGACCGGTCAGCCGTTCCAGCCCCCCGCTATGCCTGGCGGACCCGTCAATGCCCCGGGCACCGTGGCAGCCCTTTTTTTTTTTTTTCTGAGAGGGACGAGCCCTGAGCCCTGCGAGCTGCCCCAACCCTGGCACAGCACGACCCCCAACTGCAGGCGGTGCTGGCCGCCGTGCCTCTGGACTGGCAGCAGCTCCTGCCAGGGGCCTCCTCGCTGCCGAACTCCCTGTTTTTTTTTTTTTTTCTGAGAGGGACGTTACAAGGACAAAGGGACGGAAGCAAACTGGCACACTGTCAGCGTAGGTTCAGCCACAGCAACAGCATCAGCTCAGCCCAGCTCAGGGGGTTCTTGGTCGTAGGTCTGCAGTCTCTGGCTGGTGTAGGGTCGTCGAGTAGGGGGTTATCAGTTTCAGTTTAGCGGGGGAGCCTTGAGGGTACCGGGGTCTAGGGGAGGCGGTGTTGTGGGACTGAGGGCCCCCTTTGGCGAGGGAGGGATGGGGCGGGGAGGTGGGGGCCCTGGCTGTGGTGCCGCAGGGTGACGGACCAGGACGCGTCCCTTTGCTCGTGGCGTGCTCGTGCTCGGCCAGGCTGGCACCTGCTGGCTTGCCTGGTAGAGCGGCGCCCTGTTTTTTTTTTTTTTTTGTGTGGCCCTGCGGTGTGCTCGTGCTCGGACCCCTTCCGAGCGGCACCCAGGGTTGGCTGTGTCGTGCGTGGTGCCTCGGTGTGCTCGTGCCCTGGCCTTCAGTGCCTTGGGCGGCACCTTGGCGTTCCTTGGGTTCCTGTGGGTGGGGGGTGCCTGTTTTGGGGGTTGCAGGGTTGGGCTCCTTCTAGTTGGGCGGTCTTTTTTTTTTTTCTGAAGGAACCAGGACTCGGGACGGGGTGCCTTTCTTTATGTTGTCTTGGCGGTCCTCTGATGCTGCCACTACTCCACGAGCGGCTAGCAGGCCGGGCTTCTGGGCGTCTCCACAGGCCAGCTGGATGACTTAGGATGGGTGAGAGTCGTGTAAACCTCCAGACGGGACAGGGACGGGTGGGCACCCTCCTTCGCGTCACACCCCTGACAACTTGCCAGTGGCTGGGGTCGATCCCAGGACCTCCCGGGGGGAATTGCGAGGTTTCCCTGTTGCCAGCCAAAGCTGGACACCGACTTGGACACCGACCGCCACGTCATACTTGGGGGCGACCTCAACTGCACTCTGGGCCCATCGGAGGAAGCCGAACTGTCTCGTAACAGGGCGGCCGGCCGGCAGCAACTCCAGCACCTTATCTCCGCTGCAGACCTGGTGGACCCCTGGCCCGCGGGTCGGCCCGACCGTGGCTACACTTATCCAGCCGCCGCCAACCGGGCGGCCACCGCCCGCCTGGATCGCTGGCTGATCAGCCGGCCACTGGCTGCATACGTGGCCCACATACAGCTTGCCCCGGGGGCGCCCGGTGACCATCATGGTGTCCTGCTCGAGCTGGCGCTGCCTGGCCTGCCCCCACTCGGCCGCAGCGGCTGGATGTTTCCCACCTATCTCCTCTACCATCCCAGCCTGCTGCCGCGCCTTAAGGCTGCGGTCCAGTCCGAGCTCCAGGCGGCCCAGCAACGTGTTCCCCCCGTGGATGCCAGGGAAACTTGGGAGTGGGGCAAAGGCCGGCTGCGGCTGGTGGCTGACCAGCTCCACCGCCAGCATCTCCGCGAGCAAGTGGCCGACCTTCGTGCTGCACAGCAGGCCGCAGCCGCAGCTCTGGCGGCCAAGCATGGCAGTGCCCCTGGCTCTCCTGTTAGCCTGGACGCCGCTCGTGCCTGCAAGCAGCTGGCTGACAGTGTGGCCCAGGCCTCAACCCGCCGCAATGCCGCCCTGGATGCCGCCTACACCCGGCATGGAGACCAAGGCACCGGCTGGTTCCACCAGCTCGGCCGGGAGGCTAAGGTCAGGGAACCCATCACCCACCTGCTCGCCCCAGGGCAGCCCGAGCCAGTCCCCCTGACCAGCGCGAATGCCGGTGAGACCATCACCACGGCCGCCCACGCCATGTACAGCAGTGACAGCCCCACGGGCCTGTTCCGAGTTGGGGAGGTGGACCCCGCTGCCCAGGACCTGCTACTCAGCCACCTTCGCCGGCGACTGCCAGACGACCTGCGGGACAGCTCTGATGGCGCAGGGGCCCAGGTGGAACTCCAGTTGGAGGAACTCATGGTGGCCCTGGCTTCATGCCAGAATGGCAAGGCCCCGGGTTCGGATGGTGTCCCGTACGAGGTCTATCGTGTCCTGTGGGAGCAGCTGGGGCCGCCGCTCCTTGCAGCCGCCAATGAAGCCTTCCACCAGGGCTCCGTCGCCTCCGGGGCGGCCGCTGCTGCATCCCTGCCCCGCAGCTGGCGTGAAGGGATCATCTCTCTCATCTATAAGGGGAAGCGCCTGCCTCGGCCGGACCTCAGCAGCTACCGGCCCATCACCCTCCTGCAGTGTGACTACAAAATCGTCTGCAAGGTGGTCAGCAATCGCCTCCAGCCGGCCCTGGATTACCTGGTGGACCCGCTCCAAACAGCCTTTATCGCGGGGCGAGATATCCGGGACAACATCCTGTACCACCTGACCCTGGCTGAGCATGTGCAACAGTCCCAGCAATCCGCGGCCCTCCTCTTCCTGGACATTGAGAAAGCCTACGACCGGGTCCACCGCCCGTGGCTGTACCGAGTGGTGGAGTCCAAGGGATTTGGGCCCAACATGCAGCGGTGGATCCGCCTCCTCACGTCCGATGGGTCTTCCCGTGTTGTGGTCAACGGCCAGCTGTCCGCCCCGTTCCCGGTCCGGAACGGCCTCGAGCAGGGCAGCACCCTGTCGCCCGTCCTCTGGGTCCTGCAGCTTGAGCCACTCACGGCGTACCTGCACCATCTATGCGCCTCAGGCCAGCTACGCACACCCACCCTCCCCAGTGGACAGCCTGCACCGCCCGTGTCGCACCATGCTGACGATACTGTCCTCACGGTCCGGGACGTTGACGAGGACGGCCCCGTCGCCAAAGCAGCGGTCCAGCTCTTCTGCCGGGCCAGTAACGCCAAGGAGAATGCCAGCAAAAGCAAGGGGCTGGTGCTCGGCACCCACCGTGTGGTCTGGGGTGTGAATGAGGCAACGGGCGCCAAATTCCCTCTCCCTGGGGAGGAACCGCCCCGCCACCTTGGGGTCCCGCTCACCACTGACACCACCCTGGCGGCCAACCTGTGCTACGCCAGCCGTATCCAACGGCTGAACAACATCGGGCAGGTGTGGCGGCGGCATGGCCTCAGCTTCGTTGGCAGGGTCCACGTGGCCAAGCAGGTATTGGGCAATGCCCTTGCCTTCCACTTCTCCTTTGTCCAGCCCTCCCCACCCCAGCTGGCAGCGCTGCGGAAGTGCATCGACGGCTTCACAGCCTGGTCGTTGCTGCCTGAAGATGCTACCCTGGTGTGCAATGGTCGTGCACTGCTGAAGCCGGATCCAGTGGTGGCATACCAAGGCCACGAGTGTGGCGGGGTTGGTCACATTGACCTTGACTCCTTCCTTGCAGCGCTGCATGGCAAGACCCTGGCGCAGTTAGCCCAACCAGGCCGGCAGCCCTGGAAGCTGATCATGCGCTCCCTCTTCGCTAACTGGGCCCCCGGGGGACCGCCGGCTGGGGTTGGGTGTATGGGACGGTGGACCCACCGGCAAACCTGCCCCCGTACCTGGCCAGCCTGGTGACATCCTTCCGGGCCTCACAGCCCTGCCGGCTGCCTTACCCTGAGGGCACTGACGCGCGGGCGCTGCTGCATGAGCCGCTGTACTACAATGCAGCCCTTCGGGACCCAGTGACAGGACAGCCATTCCACCCCCCCGGTATGCCTGAGGGCGGACCCATCGACGCACCGTGCACCGTGGCAGCCCTGCGTGCAGCCCCAGCCCTGGCCCAGCGTGACCCCCAACTGCAGGCTGTGCTGGCTGCCGTGCCTCCAGACTGGCACCAGCTCCTGCCAGGTGGCCTCCTGACCGCAGAACTTCCTGAAGCAGCAAATTGGCAAGTGTCACTGGACAGCAACTGGGTCCGCAGCCCGTCCGGAGCTCTACTGGCTGCCCTGCCCAGCGGCCGCCTCGTCACCCCTGAACCAACAGCGGCCGGGGCAGCGGCCCCTGAAGCGTGGCTGGCGGCCTGTGTCCTACCAGGCAAAAAGCCGCGCCGCTTCTGGTCCCTGGCGGAGCGGCTGGTGTACCAGGCTGCCCCACCGGCTGAGCGGCTGGCCTTGTGGCCAACCGAGAACCAGCTCCTGGGCCCCTGGAGCGAGGTGCAGTGCCACCCCCTCAGTCATGGCCACGGCGCCCTGCCACTGGTACACTACACAGTCTGCGAAACCCGCCGCCGTCTCACAGCTGCACGCCTGGCTTTGGGAGACCACGGCCCAGGACCCCTGACGCCCGCTGCGTGGCCTACACTCCCGGGTAATCGCAGTGCACTCACAGTCCTGGAGGAGGAATGGAGACGGCAGCATGCAGCCAACCGGGCCCCCAGCCATAGCAGCTGGTTCAGGATGCACCCAGTCCAGCCTGCAGCCTGGATGCGGCCACGTTGCAACCCACTCTCCCCGTTCACAGCCAGTGTTTTTTTTTTTTTTTTCTGAGAGGGACGTTACAAGGACAAAGGGACGGAAGCAGACCAAGCAGCAAGCCGGGAAGAAGGCCAGACGGCAAGCGAAGACCACCACACCGCAACCGAGCCCCAGAGGCACCAACCAGAAGGAAAGGGAACCAAGCAACGCCAACCTCACAGACAGGACGGGGACAGGGACAGGGCGGCAGAGGGAGAGAAAAACTCCCAAAGCGGCAAAACGGCACAACAAGGCCGCACCTCCTACTCCAGGCCACCAGGCGAGACGGAAGGCCAAAGATGACCCACCCACCAACAAACAACAAAAACAAAAAAAAGAAAAGAAAAACAGCTACAAAACCAGAACACAGCAACGAGGCAAATACTACCCAAAGAAGCAGGGCAACACCCAACTGCAGCAGCCACAGAAGACACAAAACAAACAACGGAAGCAACAAACCCGCAGCAGCCCAAGGGAACACCGGAACTCCCAAACAGAAGGGGACACACCAGACCGCCCAACAGAAGGAACCCAACCCCCCACCCCCCAAATACACACCCCCCAGGCTCGCACGAACCCAAAAGCACCAAGGTGCCGCCCAAGGCACAGGAGGCCAGGGCACGAGCACACCAAGGTACCAAGCACGTCACGGCCAAACCCGGGTGCCGCTCGGTAGGGTCTCGAGCACGAGCACACCGCAGGGCCGCACAACAGGGCGCCGCTCCACCAGCCACGCCAACAGTGTCACTCAGCTGCCGGCAACTCAGCGGCGTCCTCACAGCCGGGGGGACCCAGGGGCAGGCCCCTCGACAGCTGGGCCATCTACCTTCATCAACCACCCCCCCGCAGGGCCGCTGCAAGGGAGCCCGCCGGACCTACCAGATCAGCTGGCCCCCGTGGACCCACCCGCCCCGCCGGACCCACCTGACCTGCCAGACCCACCTGACCCGCCTGAACCGCCAGACCCGCCGGGCTTGGGTGCACCCACGGCGGCCCAGAAGCACAAGACCTGGCAGCGGCTGTGGGACAGCCCGGCCAGCAACCGGGCCAAGGCCCTGGTGTGGCGGCTGCACCATGCACGGCTCCCGTGCGGCCTGTACCTAGCAACCAAAGGCCGGCCAGACCGCGCCGCCTGCAGCCACCCACCCTGCCAACAGCCACAGCAGCAGCCACAGCAGCAGCCACAGCAGCAGCAGCCCCGGCGATGGCGGCCAGAACCGTGCATGGACAGCTTGACCCACATCTTTGTGGCCTGCCCGGCGTACCAGGGTGCTCGTGAGTGGCTGGTGGCTCTCTGGGGGGCCATCACCGGGGGGCCAGGCCCCCCAATGATGAGCGTTGAACTGCTGCTGGGAGACTGGGCCACCGCCTGGGGCCAGTACCCAACCAGCCCGGGCCTGCAAACCCTCTGGACCGCCCTTCGGGCCACCTGGCTGTGGGCCGTCTGGTGCCACCACCAAGCCGCTGACACCGAGCCCTGCCCCTCCGAAGCGGTCGTCACCCAGGTGGTCAGCGAGCTCCAACGGCTCATGTGGGCGCATTTCCGGATGGCAGCGTTGCCCGACGACACCATGGCTGGGTTGCCACTCTCACACATCACCGCCCAGCTGAAGACAGCTCCGCTGGACGCCTTCGAAGCCTCGTGGGCGCATGAAGGTGTCCTGTGCTCTGTCGAGCATGCCGAAGGGCAGGCTCGTAGCAGCCAGTTTTTTTTTTCTGAGAGGGACGTTACAAGGACAAAGGGACGGAAGCAGACCAAGCAGCAAGCCGGGAAGAAGGCCAGACGGCAAGCAAAGACCACCACACCGCAACCGAGCCCCAGAGGCACCAACCAGAAGGAAAGGGAACCAAGCAACGCCAACGTCATAGACAGGACGGGGACAAGGACAGGGCGGCAGAGGGAGAGAAAAGCTCCCAAAGCGGCAAAACGGCACAACAAGGCCGCACCTCCTACTCCAGGCCACCTCAAGGCCCTTCTTTGGGTTGTGTTGTCCTTGTTGCCTCTTTGGTTCGTTGCTGTTTGGTGGGGGGTTCTGTGAGCCCTTCTGCTTTGCCTGGTGGCCTGGAGTAGGCGGTGCGGCCTTGTTGTGCCGTTCTTTGCCGCTTAGGGAGGTTTTTCTTCCCTCTGCGGCCCTGTCCCTGTCCCTGTCCGGTCTGTGAGGTTGGCGTTGCTTGGTTTTCCTTTCCTCCTGGTTGGTGCCTCTGGGGCTTGGTCGCAGTGTGGAGGTCTTCGCTTGCCGTCCGGCTCTCTTCCCGGCTTGCTGCTTGGTCTGCTTCCGTCCCTTTGTCCTTGTAACGTCCCTCTCAGAAAAAAAAAACTGGCTGGTGTCGCCGGACAGCCACTGGGTTCGGAACCCGTCCGGAGATCTGTTTTTTTTTTTTCTGAGAGGGACGTTACAAGGACAAAGGGACGGAAGCAGACCAAGCAGCAAGCCGGGAAGAAGGCCAGACGGCAAGCAAAGACCACCACACCGCAACCGAGCCCCAGAGGCACCAACCAGAAGGAAAGGGAACCAAGCAACGCCAACCTCACAGACAGGACGGGGACAGGGACAGGGCGGCAGAGGGAGAGAAAAGCCCCCAAAGCGGCAAAACGGCACAACAAGGCCGCACCTCCTACTCCAGGCCACCAGGCGAGACGGAAGGCCAAAGACGACCCACCCACCGAAGTGCCGCCCAAGGCACAGGAGGCCAGGGCACGAGCACACCAAGGCGCCAAGCACGTCACGGCCGAACCCGGGTGCCGCTCGGTAGGGTCTCGAGCACGAACACACCGCAGGGCCGCACAACAGGGCGCCGCTCCGCCAGCCACGCCAACAGACGCCGGCCCGGCAGAGCACGGCCCGGCGTCCCTCTCAGAAAAAAAAAAGCACGAGCACGCCACGAGCAAGGGAAACGTCCAGGGCTGGTACCCTGCGGGGCGCAGCAAGCAGGCACACCCCTCCCTCGCCAACCCAACCCTGGAGGCCCTCACCCCTACAACACTGGCCCCCCTAGACCCCAGCACCCACCCACCCCTTTCCTTCTGGTTGATGCCTCTGGGGCTCGGTTGCGGTGTGGTGGTCTTTGCTTGCCGTCTGGCCTTCTTCCCGGCTTGCTGCTTGGTCTGCTTCCGTCCCTTTGTCCTTGTAACGTCCCTCTCAGAAAAAAAAAAAACACCCTCGAGGCCCCCCCACAAAGCCGAACTGAAACCCCCTTTCACTACTGCCCTACACAAACCGGAAGCGGCTCACACAACAAAACCCCCCTGAGCTGGGCTGAGCTGATGCTGTAGCTGTAGCTGCGAGCTGAAACTAATCTGACATTACTGCGGCGGCAGCCTGTGGGGCTGGCACAGGGTCCCTTTGTCCTTGTAACGTCCCTCTCAGAAAAAAAAAAAAAAAAAAGGGTGGGCCAGGGACAGCTGGACCCGCAGCCTGGGCGCCTGCCCTTCGGCACGCTCGACAGAGCACAGGGTTCGTGCGAGCCTGGGGGGTGTGTTTTTGGGGGGTGGGGGGTTGGGTTCCTTCTGTTGGGCGGTCTGGTGTGTCCCCTTCTGTTTGGGAGTTCCGGTGTTCCCTTGGGCTGCTGCAGGTTTGTTGCTTCCGTTGTTTGTTTTGTGTCTTCTGTGGCTGCTGCAGTTGGGTGTTGCCCTGCTTCTTTGGGTAGTGTTTGCCTTGTTGCTGTGTTCTGGTTTTGTAGCCGTTTTTCTTTTCTTTTTTTGTTTTTGTTATTTGTTGGTGGGTGGGTCGTCTTTGGCCTTCCGTCTCGCCTGGTGGCCTGGAGTAGGAGGTGCGGCCTTGTTGTGCCGTTTTGCCGCTTTGGGAGCTTTTCTTTCCCTCTGCCGCCCTGTCCCTGTCCCCGTCCTGTCTGTGAGGTTGGCGTTGCTTGGTTCCCTTTCCTTCTGGTTGGTGCCTCTGGGGCTCGGTTGCGGTGTGGTGGTCTTCGCTTGCCGCCTGGCCTTCTTCCCGGCTTGCTGCTTGGTCTGTATCCGTCCCTTTGTCCTTGTAACGTCCCTCTCAGAAAAAAAAAAAAAAAAAAAAAAAGTGGCAACCCAGCCCCTGCTCGTGGCGTGCTCGTGCTCTGCCGGGCCGGCGTCTGTTGGTGTGGCTGGTGGAGCGGCGCCCTGTTGTGCGGCCCTGCGGTGTGCTCGTGCTCGAGACCCTACCGAGCGGCGCCCGGGTTTGGCCGTGACGTGCTTGGTACCTTGGTGTGCTCGTGCCCTGGCCTCCTGTGCCTTGGGCGGCACCTCGGTGCTTTTGGGTTCGTGCGAGCCTGGGGGGTGTGTATTTGGGGGGTGGGGGGTTGGGTTCCTTCTGTTGGGCGGTCTGGTGTGTCCCCTTCTGTTTTGGGAGTTCCGGTGTTCCCTTGGGCTGCTGCAGGTTTGTTGCTTCCGTTGTTTGTTTTGTGTCTTCTGTGGCTGCTGCAGTTCGGTGTTGCCCTGCTTCTTTGGGTAGTGTTTGCCTCGTTGCTGCGTTCTGGTTTTGTAGCCGTTTTTCTTTTCTTTTTTTGTTTTTGTTGTTTGTTGGTGGGTGGGTCGTCTTTGGCCTTCCGTCTCGCCTGGTGGCCTGGAGTAGGAGGTGCGGCCTTGTTGTGCCGTTTTGCCGCTTTGGGAGCTTTTCTCTCCCTCTGCCGCCCTGTCCCTGTCCCCGTCCTGTCTGTGAGGTTGGCGTTGCTTGGTTCCCTTTCCTTCTGGTTGGTGCCTCTGGGGCTCGGTTGCGGTGTGGTGGTCTTTGCTTGCCGTCTGGCCTTCTTCCCGGCTTGCTGCTTGGTCTGCTTCCGTCCCTTTGTCCTTGTAACGTCCCTCTCAGAAAAAAAAAAGGGCTGCCATGGTGCACGGTGCGTCGATGGGTCCGCCCTCAGGCATACCGGGGGGCTGGAACGGCTGTCCTGTCACTGGGTCCCGAAGGGCTGCATTGTAGTACAGCGGCTCATGCAGCAGCGCCCGCGCGTCAGTGCCCTCAGGGTAAGGCAGCCGGCAGGGCTGTGAGGCCCGGAAGGATGTCACCAGGCTGGCCAGGTACGGGGGCAGGTTTGCCGGTGGGTCCACCGTCCCATACACCCAACCCCAGCCGGCGGTCCCCCGGGGGGCCCAGTTAGCGAAGAGGGAGCGCATGACCAGCTTCCAGGGCTGCCGGCCTGGTTGGGCTGTTTTTTTTTTTCTGAGAGGGACGTTACAAGGACAAACTGCGCCAGGGTCTTGCCATGCAGCGCTGCAAGGAAGGAGTCAAGGTCAATGTGGCCAACCCCGCCACACTCGTGGTCTTGGCATGCCACCACTGGATCCGGCTTCAGCAGTGCACGACCATTGCACACCAGGGTAGCATCTTCAGGCAGCAACGACCAGGCTGGGTAGCCCCGAAACCAACCTGCAGTACGCGCCCCCAACGGCGGTTACCGCATCTGCATTATTATCGTAACGCTAGACGCCTCTGCACTACCACATCCGTCTGTCAAGCAGATATCAAAAATCAAGCTTGAAGCATTCTGGCCGTGAAACTGTCGTTGTTTGGTCCGTCGGCAAGCTTGCAACCCTTCTGCTGCACGCGTGCAGCAGACGTGAACCTCTAAAGTTTGCTACAATAGTTACATAGCAATGTAAAGCAAAAGCAGGGTGCAAAAAAGTCGCGGTGAGAGCCGGACTTCGGGCCATCGGAACTGGAGAACTCGGTATGCTATCCCTTTGCATCTTGAAACTTTGATTCAATACATAATGTTGAATTGTATTCATCTGGCAAAACAAAAAGGCAAATCTTGGTGTTGGTGGCATCTTGATGTTCAAACATCAGAACACTATGGAAGCTCAATTTAGCACGCGCCACCTGCCCCTAATCCAAGTATTCATCACGCGGCACCTGTTGCAACAAACATGAGCGCGAGAGGCGTTGGGTGGATGTTGACTCGGGTCCATGGAGACCGCCGAGGAGCTTTACTTTGACCGTTTGTGCGCAAAGAATTTTTTCAGCCAAACCAAAGTTACCTTGCAATAGAGGACAATTAATATGACAAACATAGCGAATTAGTTTAGCGGATAATGAACGTTTGGCCGTTACCCACGGACACACGGACACACGGACAGGGGCAATCCTAGGGGGCGGGGCCCCCCGAATGCGCTTCGCGCTGGGGCCCCGCCCAAAAAATAAATTGGGGACCCTCGGGGACCCTCGCGTACCCTTGATTACCCTCGGGGTGCCTCAGGGACCCTCGGGGACTCTCGGGGACCGTCAAGGACCCACGGGGACCCTCGGGGACCCTCCGGGACCCTCGAGGATTATTGGGGACCCTCGGGGACCCTCGGGGACCCTCGGGGACCCTCAGGGTCCCTCACGGACCGTCAAGGACCCACGGGGACCCTCGGGGACCCTCGGGGACCCTCGGGGACCCTCGGGGACCCTCGGGGACCCTCGGGGGCCCTCGGGGACCTAGGGGGCCCACGGGGACCCTCGGGGACCCTTCGGGGTCTTTTGGGAACCTCGGGGAGCCTCGGGGAGCCTCGGGGAGCCTGGGGGAGCCTCGGGGACCCTCGGGGAGCCTCGGGGAGCCTCGGGGAGCCTGGGGGAGCCTCGGGGAGCCTCGGGGAGCCTGGGGGAGCCTCGGGACCCTCGGGGAGCCTCGGGGAGCCTCGGGGAGCCTGGGGGAGCCTCGGGGAGCCTCGGGGAGCCTCGGGGAGCCTCGGGGAGCCTCGGGGAGCCTCGGGGAGCCTGGGGGAGCCTGGGGGACCCTCGGGGAGCCTCGGGGAGCCTCGGGGAGCCTCGGGGAGCCTCGGGGAACCTCGGGGATTATTGGGGACCCTCGGGGAACCTCGGGGGCCCTCGGAGCCGAGGGGGGACTAGGGGGGCCGAGGGGGAACGGGGGGGGACGGGAAGCGGCGGAGGGTCACATGCGGGACTGAGGGGAGGAGAGGAGTACGTTGGGGGCTGAGGGGGGCGGGGGGGGGGGGTTGAGGGGGGACGAAATAGGACGATGGAGGAGGATGGAGGAGTAGTGGGGACGAGGGGGAACAAGGGGGTGTTGCCCTGCTTCTTTGGGTTGTGTTTGCCTCGTTGCTGTGTTCTGGTTTTGTAGCCGTTTTCCTTTTCTTTTTTTGTTTTTGTTGTTTGTTGGTGGGTGGGTCGTCTTTGGCCTTCCGTCTCGCCTGGTGGCCTGGAGTAGGAGGTGCGGCCTTGTTGTGCCGTTTTGCCGCTTTGGGAGCTTTTCTCTCCCTCTGCCGCCCTGTCCCTGTCCCCGTCCTGTCTGTGAGGTTGGCGTTGCTTGGTTCCCTTTCCTTCTGGTTGGTGCCTCTGGGGCTCGGTTGCGGTGTGGTGGTCTTCGCTTGCCGTCTGGCCTTCTTCCCGGCTTGCTGCTTGGTCTGCTTCCGTCCCTTTGTCCTTGTAACGTCTCTCTCAGAAAAAAAAGGGGGTACGAGGGGGGCCGAGGGGGCCGAGGGGGGACGAGGGGGCCGGGGGGGGGGGTTGAAGGGGGACGAGGTAAGTTCCGACATCAATTGGTAAGGCACGCCATTTGGCCCGGGTGACCCGGGCTCACGAGGAACGAGACGAACCCCCAGCGGGTGCGCGACAGGGACACCTCGCAATTCCCCCTGGGAGGTCCCGGGATCGACCCCAGCCACTGGCAAGTTGTCAGGGGTGTGACGAGAAGGAGGGTGCCCGCCCGTCCCTGTCCTGTCTGGAGGTTTACAAGACTCTCACCCATCCTAAGTCATCCAGCTGGCCTGTGGAGACGCCCAGAAGCCCGGCCCGCTAGCCACTCGAGGAGTAGTGGCAGCATCAGAGGACCGCCAGACAACATATTGAAAGGCACCCCGTCCCGAGTCCTGGTTCCTTCAGAAATATAAAAAAAACACTGCACATACGGTAGCATCCACCGTGTTCTTGGCGGATTGTGTCGTACGATGAGGAACAATGGCGTCCCGGAACCGTGCAGACCGTCCGACTGATGGCAGGGCAGGTGTGGGCGCCATGTACGGTGGGACTGATGGAGCTCTACGGTGTATGTATGTGAGCGCGCGTGTGGATATAAGCAACTCCTGCTGTAGAAGCCCAGCCACTACATTGGGCTAGATCTGCACGATTGGGCAGGCAGCACTCCACGATTGGGCAGGCAGCACTCCACGATTGGGCAGGCATCACTCCAAGTGACCTTTTCTGAAAAGGGACATCACCACATGGACGTACGGCAGCAGTACGGCAACAGTAAGCTGGCATAAAAGGCGACCTGCACACCACCACACTGCAACCTAAACCTTGGGACTGGCCGTACACAATCCGGGACAGGTCGGGACTCGGGTCCACCTTGAATTGGTTACTACTGTACAAGGCTGGGCGGGCCTCGCCAATCTACCACCGCCGTCATCATTTTCGCTTGGACTCCGGGCCTGATTTTTTGGAGTGCGGGCTTAACGCTAGTTCCTGCACGCAACCAGTGATGCTTCAGTGAGACAACTATCACCCGTGCTGTACGACTGCAAGATCACGGAGGCGGAGGGGGGTCAAGTCTCACCTCTTCTAACGGCCGTACGTACCAGCAGTGCACGCAACCGCCCACTGACAATCGGCCACATCACTGCAGTTGGCACACCTGCCGTTCACCGTAACGGAAATAAACGAACAAACCACTACCCAACTCCTGACGCATCCCCGCCAAATTCATGCATGCTAACTGTACAGCCAAGTTTTTTTAATTCGCATTACGAGTGCGAGTGATACAATAGATATAGATGGCGGGCGGAACGTACCCGCAACAGTTGCCGTACATGCATACACACAACATGTAAAGCATGCCGCCGTACAAACGGTCATATGCTAGGTGCAGCTAGGAATTATCCTGCGAGCAGGGCGGGGAGGTGTTCCAGTGACGGCATTACTGCACCACACGGAAGGCCGAGTAACCGCCCCCGGGGGTTCCATCCGCAGGAGGAGGATACGGTACTTGCGATTCATCAATGCTTGCTTGCCGCCTACTTGACATTCCCGTATACACGTCACATGCACACGCACGGATGCCCTACATACCCACATGAGCACCACCACCACCACCAGCCCTCGGAACAACAAACTCCACCTCATGTTGCTCGGTCAACGCAACGACGATTTGAAGCGCCCGCACCACACCGCATGCATGTGTAGCGACGGCGGCAGATTCAGGCATCCAGCCATACATCCATCCACCCAGCCAGCAAGCCAGCCACACACCGGGCCGCAGGTACGGGGCCTGTGCACGCACTGCGGCTGGTGCCGGGGTCCGAGCCCGGCCGGACTCTGCTGCGGCCGGGGCGCCCAGAGGGACACCGTTGGCAGTCCCACCAGCTGTGGCACCGCGGGCCGACGCGCGCGAGTGGGGTGACGAGACGGGGGAAGTGGACGAGACCGGCAGAACGGTGCAGAACGAGCGCCCCGCGCGGCCTCCTCAGTCAGGCGTGTGAGCGAGCGGGTAGCAGCGGGGGCAGCGGGGACGCAGTCGGGCCCGGCAACGACGTGCCGGACAGTGCCCCTCACGCAGTGCTGGCTGGTGGTAGGCCACCACGATTTCCGACGTAACATCCACATTGTCAACAGCCACACCACACATGCATAGATAGATAGATAGACAGATAGGCTCCTTGACCACCATTGAACCACCCGCCCTCAGGCAACACCGTTGGTCAGTCAGTGATCCCGGACGCGGATCCAGAAACACGTACGACGTGGCGCGCATTGAAATCTTTCTTCATTGAGCCTCCTTCACCGGTCCCCCCGCCCCCAACCGACACACCCAGACTCCGGCCGATACGCCCTCCGGTGGCACACATCCGGATGACCTTCACGCCTGCCATGCCAGGGTCAGGCAAGACGACATCCAACACGGGAACGCTCGTCCCTTCAACAGTCTGCCGTTCACGGAGCAGGGGATGGCAGAGGCCTGCCTCGGGACGGCAGAGGCCTGCCGCGGCGCATGTCGCAGGAGCGGCAACGTCAGCTCCTCCTCTTCCTCCTCCTTACACCCCCGCCCTTTGCACAGCAACACTGCTGGTGACTGAAGGCGCTCGCATACTTAACACACACGGCTCAGTTCTCTTTAACACACAGACACACGTATAAGATGACCTTCGCTTCAAATTTCTTCGTATAGGCCACGTCGCCGTACAGTACCCGGGCGGCCGCAAGTCAGCGCCACGGAGGGCGGCCTTCACAGATCCCACTGACAAGCCACCTCGGAAGAGTTCCCCCCTCCTGGTGCTGTGCCACCGGCCACGGCAGCCCCCTCTCCGCTTTTGTTGTCATCAGTCAGCCAACACTGCATGTCAGCGGGTGTGTGACGGTCCCGTCCACCGTTCCAGCACCGCCCCTTCCTCCTCCACCCATCACCGCCCTGCCCCACACCAAACCCTGCCGACGCACAAGGCTTCGTACAGCCCGTTTGAAGGAAGCCTTGAAGCTACAGCCACCCGCCGCCGGCCGACCGCTCCGAGGGCCGGCCGCCAATGCCGCGTGCGGCCGCAACGACGGACCTGGCGCCCGCCGCAGCCGCGGCCACGGCGGCGGCAGTGACGCGCCCGCGCCAGCCTCCGGCCCCGTGCTGCGCCCCCCGCGTCTCGTCCCCCTGCCCCTCGCGGCCCTCCGCGCTGCCCTCCTCCAGGTCGCTGCCCTCCTTCTCCGGAGCGCTGTCGCTGTCCAGCTCGAAAACGACAGGGGCGGTGAAGCGGACGGAGCGGGCGCCGCTGGAGGGCTCAGCCGCCAGTTGCTGCTGCTGCTGGAACTGCTGCTGAGGCTGCGAACGTGGTGCTGGATGGGGGACAGGAATGGCGCCGGGAAACGTGGGTGTGGGTGTGGGTGTGGGTGTGGGTGTGGATGTGGGTGTGGGTGTGGGTGTGGGTTAAATTGAAAAAAATAAATAAACCTGTAGAACGAACCCGGGCACACCCAGCATAACGCAGTATACTCACGGGGTGCGGTACCTGCAGAGCAAACGAAAAGATAGAGACCGCGCGCGGGCGCGTGGGTGTGGGTGTGGGTGTGGGTGTGGGTGTGGGTGTGGGTGTGGGTGTGGGTGTGGGTGTGGGTGTGGGTGTGGGTGTGGGTGTGGGTGTGGGTGTGGGTGTGGGTGTGGGTGTGGGTGTGGGTGTGGGTGTGGGTGTGGGTGGGCGGGTGTTCTTGTTGATAGCGAGGATGGATGCCCACCTTCCTCATATCCGCCCATCTACCAATTTCCCACTGCCCCACCCCACCGCCCGACGCCTATTCGCAACGTTACCTGTTTCCCCTCCCCCGAACCAAGGACATTCCCCTTTTTACAGCGAAGGACATCCCCGCCCCCCTTAAGCAACCGCCCGCAACCTGCTGCCCGCAACCACCCGCGACCCGCCTCCCGACTTATCTGCCGCAGCCCTTCAAGTACCGGATGGATCCTCCGCCCGGCCCGACCCCACCCGACCCGACCCCTCAGACCCACCATCGCCATCGCCGCAATCCCCTGACTCCGCGACGCCTGCCCTGCCCCCGCCGTCCATCCAGGTGGCGCGCGAGGCGACGCGGGCCGGCCGGTGCCCCAGCAGCTGCCCCGAGGCCGCCGCGGCGGCGCGCACCCCCACAGGCACGGGCGGCGACGACTTGCCCCACTCGTCGCCGCCACTCGCGGTGGGACTGGTGCTGCGCGCCGCACCGCTTCTCCGCATGTGGGACTGTGAGGGAGGTGGGAAAGGGAGGGCGGCGGGTGGGGCCGGCAGGGGGCCGTCATGGGGCCGGAACGGCGGCGGCATGCGGCCGGGCGATGTTAAGCGGCGGTGGCTGATGGGCGTCGTTTAACAGAACAGAATGAAAAGAAGGCGGACGGCGGGGCAGGGTCACAACTCAAGACTACGGAGGAGGGGGCTGCATACACGTTATCCACACACACACACACCTCCTTGATAACACACACACCTCACACACACACATCAACGCACCTCAACACCATCCGCACCATAACCCACACCTTCCTACCACACCCAGCGCCTACCAGCCAATCCTGGACCGCCGTCCCACACCCAAGCTCCCCGGCCCCATCCGCCCATCCGCCCATCCGCCCACCTGAAGCTTCCGAAGCGCCAGATAGTCCACTGCACCCATACCCGCGTGCGCCGCCGCCGGCCAGGTCGCCTCCGGCCCCAACCGCCCGGTGAAGCCGCCGCCGCCAGCCCCGCCACCGTCCGCATCCGCTCCGCCACCGCCGCCGCCGCCGGCAATGCCGTTGGCGGGCCCCCCTCGAGCTAACATGGGCCCGGCGCTGCCGCAGCCGCGAGCGCCGGCCATCCGCGTGCCGGCGACGCCACCGGCGGGGACGGAGCTGCCGCCGATGCCGCCGATGCCGCCGCCTCCCGCGCCGCCGGTGGTGGCGCTGGCGGCGAAGCCGGAGTCGCTGATGGACGAGTTTCCCGATGCGAAACCGCCGCTGCCGCCCGGCGCCGTCGCTGACCCTGAAACCGCCGACGGAGCCCAGGTCCCGAATGCCGTGACGCTTGTCGTACTGCAGGCGCTGCCGGGCCGCGACGCCGACGCCGTCAGCGCGCCGCCGCACAACCCACCATTGGACGCGGTGACGGACGCCCCCGCCGCCGGCAGCCGCAGCGCCACGGGACCCCCGCCGAACCCCGCCTGGGGCGGCGAGGCCGTCGCCGGCCCTGCCAAAGGTGACCCTGTCTGGCCGTTGCACGACAGCCGCGGCGTCGCGCCCGCGCGCGGGGGCGTTCTTGCGGTGACGCCGCTGTCAGAGGCGCGGTACGACCCGGAAGCAGGCGTGGTGGAAACAGCCATGGGGGGACCGCTGGGCGGCGTCAGGCGGAGCGCCTCGCGCAGGCCGTGGCTCAGAGGGGACGCCGGGACGGCGCCGACGGGCGCGCCCGCCGCCGCCGCCGCCGCCGCCAGCGCCCCGGCGGCAGCGCCCAGCGCCCCGGCACGGCCCCCGGCACCCTCCGGGTCGAGCTCTTGCCGAGTCGCGTTGTTCGCGTGATTGGGCCTGCTGCGCACGGCGGTCAGGGAAGAGGTCTCCAGTTCGAGGCCCGCAGATTGCATGTCATGCATTTAGAGCCAAAGGGACCCACCGCACCACACCCACGGTCCACGCAGCAGCAACGCGGTGGCCAACCCGGACCTTCATTCGTTTGTAACAAGAATGTATCGCATGGACATCACCGTTCGTCAAGTTCCACTCCCTGGGATGGATGCTGGTGCTGATCCACTCCCTGAGATGGATCTCCCGCCCGTCGTTACTGTGTGGGCCGCACCCCACCCGGTCCACACATCCGCACACCGCGACCCCCGTGAGCTGTGACTCAACCAACCGATCCCACATCCACTCAGCCAACCGATCCCACATACGTCCACTCCCCCCCTACCCCCCGCGCGCGCTGAGATCCTGATACAGTTGATTGTTTACCGGACCTTTGCTCTGGCAGAAGCGCAGTTTAAATATGTCTACCGATTTCCAATGCCCCCCTGCCCCCCTCCCCAATCACACACAAGCCGCCAAAATCTCCACCCCCACGACCCCCCTACCTTCCGAAACGTGTGTCCGCCTCCTGCTGCTGCTGCTTCGACGGCACTGTCCGGGCCGTCCGTGGTGGGCTCATTTCCAGATGACGTGAGATCATCTCGTCCAGATCCAAAGAGCTGTCCAGATCTGACCCCGCCCGCTTGGCCGCCGCCGCGACTGCCGCCACCGACCCAGAATCGCCGGCGGTGCCGGCGGCGCCGCCCCGGTATTCCAAGCGTCGCTGCGACCGCTGCTGCTGCGACTGTTTCCGAGGCCGCCGCAACCCCAGCGGGTGTGGCCCCGCCTCCTCCGCTGCCACACCGCCCTGCTCCCCCTCCCTGACTTGGACCGCCTCGTCGTCATCCGCCCCCTCGCCCTCCTCGTCCTCGCAGAACGCGCCATCCTCCGGCGGCCTCAATGCGCACATCATGCCATCACGCCGGCGGGCTATCAGCGCCATCGCCCGCTGCCCCTCGCCCTGCCCCTCCTTGCCCAGCTGCTGCTGGTGCTGCTGCAGCAGCTGCTGTTGGTGAGGATGGCTGTAAGGCTGGGAGGACCCGAGGCGCGGCGACTGCTGGTGCTGCTGTAGCGGCGTCGCCGGCGGCTGCGGCCCCGACCGACCATTTTCGTACTCCTCCGCCACCGGCGCCGCCACTCGGAGCAAGTCCAGCACAGCGTCGGCGCCGCCGCCGCCCCCGCCGCCGCTGCTGCTGCTGCCGGTGAAGGAGCGGGACAAGGTGGTGGCGGCAGCGGAGGAGGAGGCTAGGGTAGAGGTCGCAGCAGCAGCAACAGCAGCAGCTGGTGGTGGTGGCGGCGGCGGGTCGTCGTCCCCGAATCGGACTCTGTGCCCGGTGGAGGTGACAGAGGGCAGCAGTTCGCGGGCCTGACCGCCGCTGCCGCTGCTGCCGGCGCTTGCCACCTGAGGAACACCCCCCAGGGGTGAGGTCGCGGCGGGGGGGACGCGGGGGAGGGAGCGGGTAAGGAAACGCATGGGCGGATTCCGGGAGGAATGGTGGAGCGGGTGCGGGCGGGAAGGGATAGACACGACGGACGCGAAAACCGGCTAGACGCGGAGGGGCGAATGGCGGGGATGTGATGTCAGCCCCATAAGGGGAGCCAGCCCCATGAGGGGAACATAACCTCGTCGTCTCTATAATGTATACATATATACGCCTGTATACTGAGGCACGCAAACCCCAAACCCCAAACCCTAGAGCACACAACCTTCCGCACATAAAACACACAACACACACGCACACGCCACGTGGGGCAGCTCGCGGCCGCATCAATCCCAACACAGCACACAACCCAGGGGTTCGTTCCAGGCTTGCTTTCCGTAATCCCCTTCCTATTCCCCCTCTCCCCCCAATTCTCGCGGGCGCACCCACCTGCGGTCCCCCGAACCGCACTCGCTGCTGGATGGAGGCGCCGTTCTCACTGCCGAGCATCTGCAGCAAGGAAGGCGGCAGCTGCTGCTGCGGCGGCGGCGGTGGGCCCCCCGTGGCGCCATCTGGGCCGCCGACAGCCGCTCGGCCCACCCCACCACCCAGGGACCCCAGCGCGATGCCGCCGCCGCCGCCGGGCTGCCCGGCCACCGGACTGCCGCTGCCGCCGCCGCCGCTGCCAACTGCCGGCGGGCGTGCGGGTGGGTGGGGTTCTGGGGTCGTTGGATGCCGCGGGGGAAATGGAGTGAAACCAGCCCGAACACACCCTCTCGGCCGGGCCAGGCCGTGAGGCCGAGACGCGCAAGGAACAGTTCATTCGGTGGTGGAGTCCGGAGACGGGGACCCAGTGCGGAACGGCGGAACCACAATCTCCGCGGGTCAGGACAGGATAAGCGGTAAGGGGGGTAAGGGGTCCAGTCAGAGCTGCCGCAGTCCAACAGCTGCCAGGCCTCGAGGCCCCGGCCCCGGGCCTACTCATCCAACCCTCACCCCAATGGCTTCGCGCGCCGGGTAAGGGGGTAAGGGGTAAGGGGGTAAGGTATTCATCCACCCCTCACCCCAATGGCTTCGCGCGCCGCAGCGCATCCGCCTCGCAGCATCCATTCCGCATATGAGGGTGTACGACGCACAGCACACCATGCAGTCGGCTTTCACACAGAGAACATCGCACCCACGAGCAATGGTCCTGCCACTTCGGGCGCAGTACGGCCCAGCCCAGCCGCTGCCATACGTACCTTGTGAGCCCCTGGGGTCCAGAGCGCTGCCGGACGCCAGCTGCGGGATGGGGACGCCAGGGGAGGGGAATCCAACCGGGAGGGGGGATGTGAGGGGGAGGGGGAGGGGCGGATGTGAGGCCCAAACGTTGAGCGGGTTGGCGGGTCCTTAGATCCACTGCGTACTAGTCAAGACGGGCAGCGCTGCGCTCCTTTTGTCAGCAAAGTCACTGCATTCCATTCCCCCGGCGGGGACTCCACTCCTTCGGCAGGGAGGGGCCACGTGGCACCTCCGCAACGTCCTCCCTTCCCCCCTCGTCGTCACTTCGCTGGAGACCCTGGTACAGTCAAGTCTCTATCGGATATTTGCTCTGGCAGCAGCGCAGTATAAACATGTATTCTTCTACCAATTTTCTATACCCTCCCCGCTCCACCCGCCTCCGCCATTTGCCACCCGCTGTCCAGCACGGGGCTTCGCAAGCGGAGCTGCCCTACCAACCCGCCACTCCCCCGTCCCCTGCCCCCCCCACGCTCCGGGTTAGTTCCGGGCTTATTGCGCTGTCGTAACCCGCCACTCGCCACCCGCCGTCCCGCCGCTGCTCACCCCCAGCTCGTGTACGTCGTGCTCCGTCAGCTTGCCCTGGGCCATCAGCAGCCCCTGCGGCCGGTGGGTAGGCAGGCAGGTACGGGCGTACGGCAGTCAGGAACGTGTCTTTCCCGAGGGCGGTGAACGCAGCGGCGGGGGGACAACGGGACGAAGGGCAGGGACACGGATGGACCGACAGGGCGACACCGACCTGCACGCGCGCAGAGACCCCTGCAGACGGTCCCTGCAGCACTCAAGTGCGCCACCATCCAGAGCCCATGGGTGCCGGAGAACGGACGACGCGGATCCACGGGTCAGGTATCACAGACCCACGGGTCATACACTTCCTTCCCCACAGCCCAGCCCAGCCCAGCCCTCACCAGCAGCTCCTCCGCGGTCAATTTGAGACTGGACACGCCGCCGCGCGGCGGACCCGCGACGCCGGTGCTGCCCGCCGCCGCCGCTGCCGTGACCCCGCCCGTGCTGGCGGCGCTATGCGTGCCCGCCACCACCCAGTCGTTTCCGCCGGACCCAGCGGCGCCATCCGGCGGCAGCGCCGCGCCCGCCGACTGCGCGCCCGCCGCCGCCGCCAGCAAGCTGACGCGCGAGACTGACGTGAAGCCCGGCGGCGCGATGGCGGGCACGGGCTGAGCAACAGAGCTGCCGTACACGGCGTTGTGCGACATGTCCCCCTGTGCGACGCGAGGCGCAGGCGCAGATATTGTGTGGGCGAGTCGGGGGCAAAATGGTGTGTGTGTGTGTGTGTGTGTTGACGGACAAACCCGCTCAGGGTGTATGTGTATGTGTTCTCAGGCAGGCAGTGCGTGCCATGCAAAGGGCATAGCGATGGCCGGGAAATGCCCGTTTGCATGCCACCAGACCGCCCCGGCCCCCAGCAGGCATTACGTTGTGTGGGGGGAGGTGAGCACCCACCTGCCCCGGCTGCCCCGCCTCCGACAGGAAGCCCACGGAGGCGAAGCCCACGCCCGACGCCGCGGAGGCAGCGCGCTTGGCGCTCTTGAGGATGGACTTCTGCGGAAGAAAGGGGAAGGATGAAGGGGGGGCTGAGGAGGTGGGAGGCGGTGTCGGGGGGCCGGGTCTGAGCGGGGCATGACGGTCGCTCGAGGTGGTGGAGGGCGCGCGGATGAGAACCAACCGCGACCGACCAGCCACGAAGGCAAGATTTGGCCATCAGGGCAAGACAAGCAGAGAGCCAGGCAGCCGAGCGGCCCGCCTCCTCGAACGGAACCCCGTTCGGTCGGCGCCTGTGGAAGTCCACCATCATATCTGTGTTCTGCCGAACCTGTTTGCATCACCATATTACCAAACCTTCTATCCCTATGTACGCCCGCCCCCCCCGCACACGTATCGGTTCCCCAATCCATACCCCCCCGCACACACACACGCACGCGGGTTGCATTTCTAAACACACACGCACGCACGGATTTTGTGGGCACTTCTCTGCCCCTTGCAAGTCACGCACACCTGTTCTGCCCGCCTGAGAACACACATATACGCGCGTGCGTTGCCATCCCTCCCCCGTCCCTTCCCCCGTTCCTCCCCACATCCCTTCCCCCTTCCCCCGTCCTTCCCTTCCCTTCCCTTCCCTTCCCTTCCCTTCCCTTCCCTTCCCTTCCCTTCCCTCCCTTCCCTTCCCTTCCCTTCCCTTCCCTTCCCTTCCCTTCCCTTCCCTTCCCTTCCTTCCTTCCCTTCCCTTCCCTTCCCTTCCCTTCCCTTCCTTCCCTTCCCTTCCCTTCCCTTCCCTTCCCTTCCCTTCCCTTCCCTTCCCTTCCCTTCCCTTCCCTTCCCTTCCCTTCCCTTCCCCCCTCTCAGTATAAAAATGTCTACAAATTTCCTGTATCCCCCCGTCCCTCCCCTTGCCCTTCCCCCCTTACCGGCGCTGCCTTGCCGGCGGTGTAGGCACTGGAGGTGGCTCGAGAGGGCGCCCGGGAGCCGCCGGCCCCCGGCCCCAGCCCCGCCCCCAGCCCCAGCCCAGCACCGGATATAGGCGAGTCGGGGTGGTTCATCTGCAACAGCACCGCACACAGCGCGCACAAACTCCGGCTCAAGACGTTCGTGAACACTCGCTTACTCGGGAGGGCGGGAAGGGCCGGGATCCGTTCTATTCCTAATATCGCGGGGGTGGGCACCTGAGGTTACCACCGCGGTCAGTCTCACCCCCGCGGTTGACGTCCCCTCCAGGAGGTCCAACGCCCGGCCGGGTGCTCCGTCCGCAGCGTGTTGAATGCGCAGTCGCGCCTCTATGCCCCGTCGCCCCCTCCCCTTGCCATCGCATTCAAGCAGCCCATAATTTGCCCCGTCCTGATCCGACCCGACCGGACCCGACCCGTCTCAGGCCCCGGCCCCGGGTGGAGCGGAGCGGCCATCGGCGGGCGTGGGGACGTGCGGGGGTCCACTCACCACGCCGCTGTTCTCCTGCCGTACGCTCTCGACGTCATCGTTGATGAAGTCCTGACCGATGGGGGACAGCCGAGGGAGGAGGAGGAGAAGGGGCAGGGGGAGCAGGGTTATTAAAAAATCAGATAAACCATGGGAGCAGGGGGCCGGAGATCAAGGTAGGCGGGAGGGAGGAGGGTGGGGGAGGGACCTGTAGTGGGGTTGGAACGGACCGCAAACGTAGATCCGCGGGACTACCCACCGTATGGGGCCGGTCTTTCTTTGCCGACCCGCGATCAGCCCCCCCTACCGATTCGCTCTGGCAGCAGCGCAGTATAAATATGTCTACCAATTTCCTATACCCCCCCAACCCCTCCCATTATCTCAACCCAACCCCATTCCCGCACTCTCCGTCTTCCACCCGCTCCATACCCGCACTCCCCCCCCACCCGTGCGCTCCCCCCCCCGCACCCCTGCACTCCCACCCCCACCCCTGCACTCCCCCCACCCCTGCACTCCCCCCACCCGTGCACTTCCCCCCCACCCGTGCACTCCCCCCTCACTCATCCCCCCCACTCATCCCCCACCCCACCCAGCTCACCTCCAGCTCCTCGAACTCCCCCTCCGACACATCGTCCCAGTTGCTGACGGAGGTGGCAGATGGGGCGCTGCGGGCCGCCGACTGCCCCCGCGAGGGCGCGGAGGCGCCTCTGGAGCGAGCGGACTGCGGGACGCGCTTAATGGACTGGTTGGCCTGCGGGGGTGGGGACCCGGCCCCCCGATCCCCAGGTAGAGGGCGACTTCAGACTTCAGATCAGGTGGTGGGAAGCTGCGTAACAAACCACCTATAGCTACACAGCCACCCACCCACCCACGCCGACACCCGGCCACAGAAGCACCCACCACCAGATGCAGGTATCAAGGTGCACGTGCAGCCATGGCGGGACAGACAATATCGCCCCTATGCCCCCATGGGCCCTCACCCCACCCACCCCACCATGCGGAATGACGACGTCGTCACACTGGGCGCCCCCCGACCTGTTCGCAGTCAGTCGGGGAAGAGAGCGGGCAGCGGGCAACGCTTTCGAAGCGGTAGACGAAGCGCGACAACTGGCACACACACACAGGGGGTCGGGCGGGTTGCATCTCTAAACACACAGGGGGCTTCTCACTACACACACACACACACACACACACAGACGCACACTCACACTCACAAACGGGCCCCAAGATGTCGGTATGGTCTATCCCCGGTGGGGACATTCAGAACCGGGTCCCCACCACCACCACCACCCTCGGTGGGCGCCTCAGCCGCCAGGCACACACACGGCTGGGCAGGGGTGGTCAGGGGAAGCAACGCGGCGCTGCCTCAGTCCCTGCGAGGCCCCACGGGAGGCCGTGGCCCTTCCCTCCAGGTCTCACTTCAGCGATGCACACCTGAAGGGTTGGGGACGCGTGCTTTGCGATCAGCGTGGCCCCCTGAACCCCCACCCCTCTGATCCCGACCAGAATCTGTCGAAAGCAATCCCCATTGCCATCCCCATCCGCCTACGGACTGACCTGACGTGGACGCCGTGAGGATGCGAGTCGCATTGCTCGGCGGCAGCTCGCAGTCGTTCGCGGGTCCAGGCCGAACCCCGCCGCCGGCCCCGCCAGCGGGGCCCGCCCCGCTGCCACCCGCCCCCGCCCCGCCGCCGGGGCTGCCGGCGCCGCGGTTGCCTCCGCTCCCGCCGCCATTACCGCCATTACCCCGTCCGAAGAACATGAAGCAGCAGCTTGGTGCCCGGGGCTCCTAGGAGGGGCGACGCGACAGATCAAGGGACAACCCGATCAGAGGGCCGGGATCAGGAAGGCAGCTGAACACGAAGCAACTCTTCAGCCGCGCAAGGTGCCCACCCTCACCACAATTACCCTCACCCAGCTACACCCTATCTTTACATCCCCAGCCTCCGCCAAGTACTTGTCGCCGAGCTGGATGTGTTTAGACAAGAGAGCTGGATGTGTCTGGACTGCTATCATAGTGACCCCCCACCTCGGCCCCCCCCCGGCCTCAAGCTCACCTCGATGACCTCCGCGAGCTTGGGCGGCCGCTGCCGCGCCACCCCCGGCCCCGCCCTCGCTGCAGCCAGGCCCTGCTGCAGCGGCAGCGGCATGGGCGGCTGCGGCGGCGCCACCACCAGCGGCGGCGGTCGTTTGGCGGTGGGCTTGATGCCGCTGGCCTTCATGATGCGCTCGGCGGTGGTGGCATGCACGCCGCCGGTCGCCACCTGCGCCTTGACGGCTCGCGGCACCCCCACCACCATCTGGTCCCCATTCACTCGGTGCCCCCATGTGGACTGCTTCACATCCTGACGGCCATGATGCCGCACCCGCCATCGAAGCGCCCAGGTTGGCCGCGCGGTGGGGGATTGCAGCAGTGGAGCAACGGAGCCAGTGATGGGCAGAGGGGGCGAGGCGCGCGGGGGAGGGGAGGGGTTGCAAATCAGATCGATGAATAAGAGAGAGAGGGGAGAGAGGGAGAGAGGGGGAGAGAGAGAGAGAGAGAGAGAGAGAGAGAGAGAGAGAGAGAGAGAGAGAGAGAGAGAGAGAGGAAGGGGGGTTCAGGGTACGTGGACTGCCCCACGAGCAACGTTGATTTCCAGCCGCCAACCCGTAAGCCAGGTGCAAGCTGTTAGTGCTGAAGGGTTTCAGCCTGAAACGAGGACAGCAAGTACGGCGCTGCGCGCACCTCTTCGAATTCGCCAATGACGTTTGTAGCCTGTTCATGGGGCCCCAAGTGCAAGGCAACACGTCGGCAAGAACTGAGTTCCTAATTCTATTATTCAAGGATGACTAGTCCTCCGGTACACCATGCACAGCGCTTAACGCGACTTCAAGGTGATGTATTCAAGACGAATACACTAATTATGCATACAAGCCCATAATCCATGCGTAACCGACCCCAAACCTGCGCACCGCAACGGTTGGCGGCATCCAGGAGTGTCAAGCGGTTGCGGATGCCTTAGTGCCAAGAACGCTAGATAAGACAATGCAAAAGTGAATTAAAAGCGTCGCTGATGAGGCCTCGGCATGCTTCCCGCGACGTCCTTGCTTATGTTGA
The DNA here is from genome assembly GCA_003117195.1 of Eudorina sp. 2006-703-Eu-15. Taxonomy (NCBI): domain Eukaryota; kingdom Viridiplantae; phylum Chlorophyta; class Chlorophyceae; order Chlamydomonadales; family Volvocaceae; genus Eudorina; species Eudorina sp. 2006-703-Eu-15. The sequence goes on along the minus strand of BDSI01000053.1, from coordinate 45,439 downwards.
GAAGCCTTTCTGATGGTGTTTCCGAGCACTTCGAATGACAGCGGAGGTAATATGAGCGATAGCAAGAGTACACATTGTAAAAAACGAATGCGGGCGAACTATGTACAAATGAGTTAAACCAGGCTCGTAAGGAGATACCCAGTGCACAGCTTACTGATATCCTGAAGTCAACATAGTTACTGAGACAGTCAGCGCTGCGTCCGTTGTATTCGCAGTCGACTGCAGTCTATCCCCTATACGGTATTCGTACCGATCACCAAATCGATTAGCCCTTCCACTGTTCTTCATCATGCATAATCTTTGGGACTCTGTGAGCATCTAAGTATCTTTGCTCTGCGTAGTGCAAGTGCTTGCCGTCTGTCAGCGAGCTGTATGGCTGCCTCTGCGCTAGGCACGGAAAGGCTAAGCCGACGTCGAAGCAGCAACCTTCAACGGTGACCAAATAAGCATAAGCGGCATTGAAATCTGGTAATGTGAGTTTCTTTCAATAGGTACGCCGGACCCATTGAAATTTCCAATTGTCTATCTCCGTCGTCCATGCTCGTCCCCACCTGGGCACCCGTGCCTGACAGCCATGTACCGACAGCAAACCAACCCTATCCCACAGGCACTCCCAAAACTGATTTGCGGCTTGAATGACGGCGAGGGCAAAGTTCTGGCCAAAGCAAAAATTTGCGCCGTCCGGCGCAGGTGCCCACATGCGGCGTCAAGGCAATAGTACAAAACCTGGTCAACGCCCGAAGCCAACACGTCATGAATCCGGAATCCTTCCGTTTTCCCCGTTTTAGGAGATGGCGACATTGACCGGCACCGCCAATTTGCTTGGCGGTATGCGTTTGCTTGGCGGTATGCGCATGCAGCGCCAAGTCCCCTTTTTGCAATTAGTTGTTCGTCCGGCTGTGTTGATTATTTCCTGAGCACGGTGCGGGGTTGGGGGTTGGGGAGCACTGCACGTGCGTGGGGAGGAAGTGCTCTGGGCCTGGGCGCGGCGGGCAAAGCGTGCGTGCATCCTGTATAAGACGCAACGGCTTACCGGATGGTTGGGGACCCCGCTACATTGTGAGCTTCTGTACGGCTATGCCGTACCGGCTTTCATCCGGATTGGTAATCCCGGAATATGTATTTCCGTATGAGTTACCGTAGGAAAGGCAGGGAGGCAAGCAGCAGCATGCTTGACCTTATTCACGGGCGGGTGGGCGGTCGGTGACCGGTGCGTCACCCTGTCCCGCCCTGTACTTGATGACCTGTGTGTCGTTACGAGGGGGACCAGGTGCCGTACACGGTGACCCAGATCGTGAGCAGGCGATCCAGGCGACGTGTGCTGTATTGGTGGAGTACGGTATTCGGTGTGGTCCTGTTGTACGGCTATGTCATTTCTCATTGACTGTTATGTCAACAGTTACAGTAGTGTTGTGAACGTCTCCGGGCCAGCCTTCCCGTTAGTTGCGAGGTGACCAGCAGACGGGTGGTGGAGAAGGATCAGGGGCAGGAAGTAGGTCTCGGCGCGGTACCACGCGATGCCACGGACTGGTTCGGGCGGTACACTGATTTCTGGAGCGTTATGAAGCGGCGGCACAGTCGTGAAAGCCAGCCTTCGGGTTGACAAGCGCGGTTGGGAATGTGGAGGCCCTGCGTTCACTCATGCGCGAACGACCAAGCGCGTTTGGGTAAATCACAGTTTCAGTTTGGTGCGATATAATTCCATTCCATATTGTAAACCACATGTTTCCTCGGTATCAGAACCCCGATAAACGGTTTGTGGGCTGGCCGCAGCCGACAGCTAAAACATGCGTCTGCATGATTGCAAACGTGCGATGACGGATTTTGGCGGAAACATTTTGACGAATTTGCGTTGATACGCGCGGATTCGCGCCCTGCCAACCCGTGTCCGCGCAGTCGCAGTAGCGCTGCGCACGTGTGCACCGGTTTCAGGCTAGGCAACGGTGATCAGCATGGCAGGTTGCGCACGATGTAATCTTAAGTAAGCAATATTTACGGAGTCGTGTTAACTTCATAATTTTCATGATGACTTTATTTTTGTATGACAGGGTACTGTACGGCGTCGACAACGGGGCATAAAATACTGGCTCTCAGTTCATTGTCAGAACTGGTGCCGTGTGGCTTTCAAGTGCATATCATTATGTGAAGGGATTATATCGCCGATTCCGATAACCTGGAAGTGCAGACCCATTTGTGAACGGATTCTTGGGTGTGGAAGTGAGAAACAGTGTAAGAACTTATTTCATGGTTGCCGGTTTACTCTAAACAAAAAATTAATTTCAACAGATGAAGCAATATTGTTACCTAAAAACGGCCGCTGCGGCAGGTACCGGTCAACGCGGTCGTTCGTACATGACCTACCTGCCGTGATCGTGACCGCGGACTCCTGCTACTGGATGCGCACCGCGCGCTGGGCGTCAAGTACCTGTCAGGACCCGCTGGACCTGGAGCGGAAAACGAACGACTGAGACAAAGGTTGTAGCACTTGGAGGGGGCCAGGGTCTGGGGACCTCAGCTGGGCATGATAGAGGGTAGCTCCATGCAACCAGCCGCCTGCTGGGACACAGGGGTGAGTACGGTACCCGATGCGATACTGCGTTCGGAGCAATTCTGTCCTTGTACGGCATTACTTGGATGGCTGTGCGTGTTCTCGCGCCCGTTGTTACACTTGCAGGCCCGGTGTTGATAATGGACGGCGGCGGGCCGCTGCAAGACGCTGTACGCTGCCGCTTACAGTTTTCATCACGTACAAGCGGCGGCGGTTGGCGTTTTCCTGCTCTGCTCTCCCTGGTGCCGCCCGGCGGTGGAGGCGCTTGGCGCACACCGCTCCCAGCAACTGTCCTTGCCTCAGCGGTCACCTCGCGCTGTGTTCCTGGCGGCGCCGACGTCGCCGAGGCGCGCTTGCCTTGATTCCCCCACGCCGCCCTGGTTTGACCGCGCTGTTCATGGATGTACGGCACCGGCACCGCCCTTGGGCCGCCACCCACGGAGAGGTCAGCGCTGCTGGTCTTGTATTGCGCTCGCTGGGCGGCGGGGCCAGTGTTCCCGGGGAGGGTTTGCGGTGTGTCGATGGAGACCGGCCACGTGACAGAGGCGGTGGCGATTAAGGCTGTTGGTTTCAGGTGGTGTTGACGACTTAGGCTGCAGTGTTCGGCGTGGTTTCGGTGTGGTTGTACGTAAGGCGCACATGGTACGGCAGTAGTTGCGCAGGAGCCCTCCCACGAGTTAGTCGGTTGGTGGGTGCCGGTGTTCATTTGTTGGGTGCGAGTGGTTAAGAAGCCGGCCTTGGGAGGCCTGTCGTGAATCGGCCCTTTGGAGCCCATGCATCGCTGGTGGTGGCGGTCCGCCAGCCCATCGCCAGCATCATCCGCATTTATAATTACTTAATCACTGCCCATCGCCTCGATAGGCCATTACCAGGCGGACTCCACACAGGTACGTGTTTCGACGGCGAAGGAACCACGAACGGCCATCCCCACGAAGAGCGAACCCCGCGAACAGCCATCGCCACGTACTTCTTCAACCGGCGGCTTTAACGTGACAGTACAACGAACCTAGACAACGAAACCAACACGTCGCGCTGTGTTTACACTCGGTTTAGTCGGGGCGAAGTCGGGAGCCCCTCCCGGCGTCCCCACAGTCAAGGGCGCATAGACCAGACTTTCATCCGCGTCGCCGAAGATAGTGCCGTGTCTATCCGGCTGACTAACTAACCCCGAACTGCACTCCGCCAGACCTATCCCATCAGCCCAACCAGATCAACATTCAGGGGCGGTCGTACAGGGATTCTGGCCGATCATCTCAGCCATACACTCGGTCTGAGTCACGCCCGACTTCGGCGCGGTCTGGAGTGTACCACTGCAGCTACTCGCAGCAGCCCTGACTGTACGGTGGCGTGCTGGTCCCCGCCTCAGCCTTATTCAGCCTCAGGGTGTGGGTCTCAGTGTTCGTGGCGGCACCGTCTTCGCATAGCAGCTCAGACAGATGCCAGTGGTTCGTGCGCCAACCCTCCGTTCATACTCTCATGGCACACACGTGGGGGCAGTCTGTTGGGAGGTGCGGGAGGCTTCGGTCGCTGCAGGGCCCTTGCACGCACTGCACCGTGCTGCACCCACGGGGTCCTCGGCAGCAGGCGGGCCGCGGTGCTAGTTGATTGAGGTTGGCCGTGTGAAGAGTAAGTAAGAATGCAGTGGGCTGCACGAACAGCCAGCCTTCACCAAGTTAGAATGAATTTTAAATTTCTGAAAGCCGTACAAGTGGAACCGAGTCGCCCGCAATCCGATACGGTCCATATTATGTCAATGTGTATGATTCGTATCCCTATGCTAAGACATTACAGAGCAATTGAACCGCTGGACCTGAGCAAAAGAAGACTGAGCCAGGTCGTTTATCGGATACCGACAGCAGTCCCTGGTTCGAGAAGGTGTGCAAGCGAGGCTTCACTTGAGCGGCATGGCTTAGAAATCATGTCTGAATCTCAGGGTAGGGCTAGCGTACGCCATTCTAACGACACGAGTTGTTGCCAAACACTTTGAACTGGCGAGTTCCAGAATACTGCGAACGCACAGGTGTCCGGCGATTACGTAGAGTTCAATGCTCCGACACCCTGGCTGCGTAGGTATCACCTTTCTTAACGCAGCATGTCATCACCACCAAGAGTCTGCTACAGTGCCGAGCCGTTGTCTATGCTCACGTGGCGCAGCGGCCTTGGACCCTGATAACCTCCTCGAGGCCAAAGACTTGGCACTCTGGGCCAAGTCGTGCGCCGCCATGGCGATTTTCGCGGCCTGTCTCTCGGGCCGCGAGCTGGACTTGGCGATGCAGATGGCGGACAGGGTGGTACACATGGTGGCTGAGGCTGCGGACTCGAAGCCACGGGTCAGGAAACACGATCTGGGTCAGCGGGAGGCCCAGCCATCACCGTCACCCTCCGACGCAGATGGGGAGAACCGACAGAAGATGGAGGGGATGGCTGCGGCTGCGGCACGGGTGGAGGCGGCCGCAGAGGTGGCGACACCGGCGGCGACGAAAGCTACAGTGGCGCCGCGATGGCGGCAGTGGAGGCGATTACGGCAGCGGAAGCGATGGCGACAGCGGAGGTGGAGGCGATGGTGGCAGCGAGGGCGTCAGCGACGGCAGTGGAGGCGACGGCGGTGGCAGCGACGACGACAACAGCGATTGCCGGCGTTGTAGCAGCAGCAGCGGCGACCTGTGATGCGCCAGCAGCAGTCCAGCCGCTTCCTGGCAACGGGAACGGACACATTCCGAGGAGGCTTCATCGGGACGCGCTACGTATGGGGAGCTGCACAGCTGCTCCTTTCGAGTCGACAGCCGTGCCGGTCTGGAACATTCCCCGTCACGGTTGATTTGGGGACGGATTCTTGTTCCGCGGAGGCAGCAGCGGGCGTTCCTGGCGTGGGTGATGCCGCTGGACCCCATTGAGGAGGAGGAACACCCCCCGCAGGCCGCCAGTGCCGTGTTTGTGAACCCGGTGAACTGGGGGAGGGGTGCAGCTGTGTTAAGGAGAGAAACCCGCAGGACCCAAACCAAATCCTATGACCTGGGCTGGCGCGGACTAAAGCTCGTCGCGGAGCTTGCTCGGGATGATCGTATATATATATATATATATACAATGCGCCAAGCGGATAGGTGGATGGGCAGCTGAGATGAGCCCGGAAGGTGGGTGGGCGGGCGTGGGCGGTCCGGGCAGGCAGCGCGCCCTGTGCTGCTGCGCCGCTGGAACTGGGAGAACCCCGCGCGGGAGCCGGCGGGAGAGGTACCCGGGGCCGCCCGCCAGCACCACAGGAAGGCGGTGCCGTGCAGCCGGTTCCCGCCGGTGCTCATGGTGTGGCCCCAGTCTGGCGTGTGCGTGACACTGCCGTACATGCAGTCGGACATGCAGCCGCAAGAGAAATGATTTGCATGCGGGTGTTACCCCCCCCGGGGCCCGCTGATTCGGCCCGCCAGCCGCTGTGGTGCTGTGAACCGCCCCACCCCGTATGGTCACGTCCCCGCGCATCCCCAACGTGCGCGCTTGACATGCAAACAACACACACATACACGCCGCGCCGTACAGCCATACACGGTACACTGTCCCGCTCCGAGACCCATAACCCACTGTCGGTTTTGCTTTGTTATGTAACCTCGCCCTTGTCAGCCTCCTCCCCATGACCACCATGATTTACCACTGTCCGTCCGCTCGCCAAAGCTATCGAACGTCATCTCGGCACCCCCGCTCCGCCGCAGCCTTCTCCCCCTCATCCCCTGCCTCCCTCCCCCATCTGTTGCAGCCTTCTTCCGCGGCGGCGCCTACTGCAGCGGCTACTGGAACGGCAAGCTGGACTGCCCGCACCTCTGCCCCCGACCGTACCTGGCGTGGCGCGGGGTGCTGGACGAGCAGGCGGGGCGCAAGCGTGCCCTGGATGTGGGCATGACGTTCGAGTACTTCGAGGGGCCCTATAACAAGGAGCCGCCGGTAGGGAGGGTGGGGTGGCAGGGTCCTAGGGTGCTAGTGTTCCAGGGTATCTGCTTGCAGTGGTGTGTATTGAGGAACCCAGTCTGACCCAAACCACAGGACAGGGCGTGTTGAGTGAGGAGAATCGCCCGACCCAAACCCGATGAGAGGGTGCGGATCCCCGACCATTCCCGCTTCCGGTGTCAGAAACTCCAATTGTTTGTGGCCTTACGTATCTGTGTCGTACCCGTGCCTCGCCCATGCCGTACAGGGCCCTGCGGGCAGCGTAGCACTTGATTCTCTTGTGGAACACCATGGAACGCGGGCAGGACGACGTGTACGACGTCGTGGTACGGCTGCGCCGCGTCGAGGCGTCCACCCCGTCGTCCGTACACGCCATCGTTCGAGAGTCGCAGGCCTTCATGGTGAGGTACGGTGACGACGGCGGAACCTGGGGGTGGGAGCAAGCGGATGATGGGGTTTGGGGGTCAGAACAGTATAACAAAACCCAAGGTTGAGTTTGGGGGTATGGTGACCGTGCGGCCGGGTCTGGGTTCTCGCCTCACGCGGTGGACTTGGTCGCAGTTGGGTGACCCTTTGTAAACCCTGCTGCAGCTGTCAGATATCTGCACCGCATTGGTTGGTGTGTCGTGTGGCGGGAAGGTGAGTGGCGGGGCGCTGTGTGTATGCCCGCAAGGCTTCGTGGGGTTCAGGCGGGGCGCCGCGGCGAGTGCCAGGCCGGGTACGGCAGGAGTACGGCATATACCCTCCCGAACCCAGATCGGGGATTGGGACGACTGGGCTCGTGAGGGAAACGGGGTCCGTCGGCCGCCAACTGTCCTTTAGTCGAGTCCTGCACATCGTGAAGGAGCCGAAGTGATGCGGAGCCCCATTGGTGGTCCATATGTGGAAGTGGTACGACAGACGGCGATACGGAGCCCAACCTCACGCTAGCTACCCTGCGCGTCGTCCGTGACGGCGCTGGCGGCGACGGCGCCGCCGCAGCAACCATCGTCACCGCACGGGGCGGCGTCGGCGGTCCGCTGGCGGCGCGGACGAGGCCGCGCCCGCAACGGACGAGCCCTGTTTGTCATGAACCTCCGCAAGCGCAGTCTGTGGGTGAGTGCGTCATGACGGGCGACCTGATCAAGACGGTCAACATCGATGCAGTGGTGCGGGGCAGCGTGTTGGAGACCCGCATACTGGGGCCCGTGGAGGAGGTGAGGGTCTGGGAGGAGGAGCGGGAGCTGGCAGGTCGGGAGTCCAACAAAGAATGCGTGAATGCGCGTTGCGGTGTCACGTGGGGTTGTGCGCAACGGTGCGGACTTGCACCCAAGCTCATACAGGATGCGAACGCGAGCTAGGACGGCTGACTGGTTGGTGGGTGCTGCGGTGACGTGGGCCCGCGGTTGAGTTCGCCTCCCTTCTACTCGGGATTCACTTGAAGGCCAGCTGTCACCTGCGGCGCACTGGGTATTAACGGGCCATGCACATGGACTCGGTGTTTCTCAACACCTTCACTCAATGGCATGACGTCACGCTGATCGACGAGGTGTGAAAACGAGTGGGCGGATTCACACACACAGGTCCGCGAGACCGTTTCGGTAGGTCGTGGCATGCCGTCATGAAGAGTCGTCGGTGCCGCGGTAAGGGTCATGTGTATGCGCGCGTGGACCTATCCTATCACGCTGCTGCCTGACAGCAGAGAGCAGACATTGTCCGGAAGTGATGTCATGTGGGGTCAAGGACTTGGTAGACAGGTCACAGAGGTCTGGCAAAGGAACCGGTGAATGACGCGCTTGGGGCCCAGGTAAGGCGAAGCACGACCGACATGCAACGGTTGGGGTCACAACTGCCCCGTACGGTACGGTACTCCGGAACCGCATCATCGACCCGCGCAGCAAGTCTCCCTCCCTCCTGTGGTACGGAATGCATCCACAACTAACGCTCCAGGGCGGGGACCCCCTAGCGATACGATTCATGTGGTGTATGACTCTCTGTCTGAAGCGAATCGTCAACCAACGGAAGTGCTGTATGTGCCTTGATTGTCTGCAGATGCTTTTGTACTGCAGGTGTACGGTGGTGGGCACTGCCGGGAGTCGGTGGTGGGCACTGCCGGGAGTCGGTGGTGGGCACTGCGGGGAGTCGGTGGTGGGCACTGCCGGGAGTCGGTGGTGGGCACTGCCGGGAGTCGGTGGTGGGCACTGCGGGGAGTCGGTGGTGGGCACTGCCGGGAGTCGGTGGTGGGCACTGCCGGGAGTCGGTGGTGGGCACTGCGGGGAGTCGGTGGTGGGCACTGCCGGGAGTCGGTGGTGGGCACTGCCGGGAGTCGGTGGTGGGCACTGCGGGGAGTCGGTGGTGGGCACTGCCGGGAGTCGGTGGTGGGCACTGCCGGGAGTCCGATTTCCCACTCGGGGGCGATAGAGATGGAAGCTGCACTCGACATAATGTGTTAGTCAGAGCGAGGGTAGCCGCTCCAGTCTCGGGGTGTACGGTGGACGGGTGACTTGGGTGATGATTGGGTGTCGTACTGTCCCAGACAAACAAACCCCGACCCCGCCTGGAGCGCCCCGACGCCTGCCTCACGCGTATGAAGCAACACCACACCGGCGAAGGGTGAGGGGTGGCCCCCCGGCCGCCATGGTCGGCGGAGGCGGACGCGGGAGCTGAAGCGGCGTCATGACGGCGCCGATGGCATTTGACTGGCTGGGCGGGGGCTTATTGATGTGTTGTTGGTCCACGTCTTGGTGGTGCTGGTAAGAGTGTGGTCTGTGGTGCGGGATGCGGCTTGGTACCGCGTTCAGGTGTGCGGATGGAGCAGCGATGCTCAGGCCCTGCGCGGCACGGACCTGAGGAGGGCGACCAACCGGGTGATCGCCGCGTTTCTGAACGGAAAATGATAAGGATTTTGGGTTTCGGAGTCACGGCAAGCTCTTTTACCCTTACAAGAGGGACAGCAGGTACTTGCCCTGGGTTGATTGCTTGGTTGCTGGAGACTGGAGATGTGCCGTCAATGAAAGAGCCAGGGAGGCCACTGTCAGAGGGGGACAGTGGCCCCCCCTGCGCGCGTCCTCGTCGCCTCCTCCGACTGGCACAACTGGCAAGACTGAAGGTAGAGCGCAGGGGTATCGCCCCGGCAATACCAGGTACTGCCAGCCCACCACCCACGTCCGACATGCTGACACATTTCTTTCGCCCTCGACATGTCTGCAACGCCCAGTGCGTAAATAAGAGTAACCGAACAGTGAGTGACAAGGCCGCGTTTCCCCAGTTAACTGCCCTAATGCAAGCCTTCGCCATCGTTGTAAATCGGTGCAACCCGCTGGTGTTACAGTTGGATGTCTGCGCCATGACCGGCTGACAGCACGCCTCGTACAGCTATCGTCGTATCGTTCGAACTCGATGACAAGAGCAATCGTATGCTAACTGATGTTTGTTAGCCGCATCGGATCCAGTCCAGGTTGTCGATTGGTGACATTTTGTTATCGAAGGAGGTTTTGGGGGCAGACCTCTACTGCATAATGATTTCGTTGCCGTGCGGGTTTTTCGAGCAGCTCCAAATCCTCGTGATAATATATATTTAATGTTGCACCTCCGAGGATGTTTAACTGGCACACCACCCAGATGCGGACGGCACTCACATTTTCGCAGTTTCCCGCTCCCGTACGCATTGCGTACACGTACACCATCGAGAGAAACTCGAAACCCTCAGTGCAGGCATAGGGTCATCGCTTAGGTTTGACGAGCGGTCATCATTTCCAAGCATTTCAGATGGGGTTCGGGCGAGATGAATGCAGTCGGCCGCTGTGCATTTTCCTTCCTGGCGGGTTTGTTTAGCTTCTTCTGCCATATCATTTTAATTGCAGCATCTGACTTAAGCCTGCAGGAGCAATTTTTCAGGGGCTGCGTGGACCGAGCGCAACTTGTATCATGGTGCGTACCGGGAAGTATTTGGCCATCGGGGTCCACAGGTTGCATATTGTATTGTGGCAATCTAACAAAGTTCTATTGGTTGGTCACTTACCCTTCTGTGTGCCTGGCCTTGAGGGCAAACAACTGTGGGGCCCGGGCCATCCCTGCGCTGGCGCTGCTGGTCACACTCCGTTGGTAGTCCAGCAACTTTGGTGGTCCACCCTTACCATCTCTTTGCTGCGGAAGGGAGGGGGAACACTGCCAAGACTTGCGCCTTGCGCCAACCTGCCCACACCTCCTCGGCCTTGCAGGGAGTGCGGACGTCTCCTGAACGGCACAGAGCTTGTCACCCGAGTTAAGTTTTGCGCCGGGCTGCCGGCGGCGGATGCCACTGACAAGGTGGGGCTTTCTTGGGAACGTGCAGCCCGTCCGCTGCTTCTTGTACGGCATCTGCCCCGCCCGGCCCCATACCCTCTCCGGCCCCACTGTTGCGCCGTACACGCATCACCACAACCGCCGTGTGCCAGTAGTCCCCCCCCCGCGTGTGCCCACGGTGGGGGGTTGAGGGGGGAAGGGACCTGTCGTTCGATTCCTCGACCGCACCAAAGCCCCTCCACCTCTACCTGCACCTCCACCTCCCGGGGGATCTGGGCCCCGCTGACTCAGCGGCGGCGCGTGTCGCCCCCTCAGAAGGGCCCGCTGTGGGGTGGCCCCCCAGTGCCGGGCCGCGCCGTCCGGGCAGCGCCGCCCACCCCGCCCATGGCCCTAACCCGCTCGCCGTGCCGGTTGCACCGGCGCATGTGTGAATGCGGGACGGTGCGGCTACTTGCCCGGCGCGCGCGACAGACGTGCTTCTTATAAGATTATATATCCCCTTCGTGCCGGAAGACAAGTAAAAAGAACCCCAACTGACCAGCCCAAACCACCAAGTCAAGCCGCAACCTGATCCCAACTCCGCGGCCCTCCCTCCGCAGCCCATCACCCTCGCGGCGTTCCCATCGCCGCTGCTGACCGCGGCCAGCGCCCTCCTGACCGACCCGCCGGTGGGTGCCCCGGCCGGCTGGGCCGTTCGAGTCCACCAGCTCCCAGCTCCAGTCAGCAGCAGCAGCAACACTGGCGCCGGGGCTGGCGGGGATGGCGGAGCTGGCACGGCCGCTGTCGGCCGCAGCGGCAGCACTAGCAATTGTACGGCCTCGGCAGCGGTGGCGGCGGTGGCGGCCGCCCCATGGGACTTGGATCCCGACGCGGATGCCTGGCTGGTGGACAGCGGCCGGCTGGGGGAGGCGCAGCTGAGGGGCTACGCAGCGGAGATGTCGTACGCCGTGGAGACGACGCCAGGGATGGCCTGGTATGGCATCCTCCAGGAATGGCGCGACATGACAGGTGTGTATCGTAACCGGCCCACGGGGCACACGCCCTTCTTTTCCCCCGCAAAGGGAGGAGAGTGCTTCGGCGGTCTTTCCGTTAGGGCTGGGGTAGCAGCCCTTGGCCAGTGCCACGCCCGGTTAGATATGTAACACTTACAGCGCACACGCCGCCGCAACACACGGTTGCAACGCTCGACACACGGGGGCCGTACATGGTGCCGTACATGGTGCCGTACACATGGGTGTTCATGCGGGGAGGAGGGCGGAGGGCGGAGGTGGGGCCAACGGTTGGGCACGTGGCGGGGGAGTGGAGTGGAGTGGCCGCCTGGGGCAGGGGGTCGGGTGCGGTGCAGGTTTGCTTTGGTTGGCCCAGCCGTCGTGGCCGTCAACTGCAAGGGGCAGAGGCGGCCGGTGGGGCGCGAATCCGGTTGGGCGAGTCGGGTTGCCGCCTTGCCGGTTGAGCCCCAAGCGTCATTGCTCTCGTTGCATGCGCTGACGAAGCCGCCGCGCTTCCGTCCACACTGGTTGGGCGGCTGGTAGTTTAGGGCGGGGTGGGGTGGCAGGTCGGGGGTTCGGGGCGGACGGTTATGTGGGCTGCGCGACGAAAAGGGGGGGATGGCCTGGATGGTAAGGATGGGCGGGTCGTCGATTGGTCGGCCAGTCGGCCAGTCGGTTGTCGGTAACTGAGGCAGGCCCTCGATCTCTGCTGCGTCGTGAGTCCAACGGAAATTGCAACGGAAATTAGGTCTCTGCTGCGTCGTGAGTCCAACGGAAATTGCAACGGAAATTACCAACCTTTGGGGCGCAGGAGGTGATCATGACACGTGACCGAAGTCGTACCGATCGACGAACTCCCCAGCGCTTTCACCATCGTGAAGGTCCTAGATCGCAGCTTGCGGGATTGTGAGATCTCTCTTTCTCTCTCTTCTCTCTTCTCTCTCTCTCTCTCTCTCTCTCTCTCTCTCTCTCTCTCTCTCTCTCTCTCTCTCTCTCTCTCTTATTCATCGATCTTTGGCCAAACCCCCATTCCATCCCCCTCCATCCCCCCCTATTCCATCCATCTTCTCCCTTGCCCCCCTGCCCCCCTGGCCCCCCCTTACCCCCCTGCCCCCCCGCCTCCCCTGCCCCAGCCATTTACAACACCAGCACCTACGCGGTGCCCCTGGGCGGCGGCGCACTGCAGCTGCTGTTCCGCCGCGACGTGCTCACCCGCGCCGGGGTTTCGGAGCCCCCCGCCACCTGGGCCCAGCTGCTGGAGGTGGCCACACGGTTGCACGGACAGCCCATGGCGCCGCCGCCGCCACACACGACCGGCGCAGAGGGGGAGCGAGCAACGCGACCGTGGCGGCGGCGGCGGCGGGGTAGCGGCGGCGGCGGCGGCGGCGGCGGGGGTGGTGGGGGTGGGTGATGACTCAGCGGGGTACGGCATATGCCTGGACGTGCGGCCCGGTGAGTGGAGGACTGGCGGGGGAAGTGGGGGGAAGGGGGCGGGGGCGGGGGCGGGGCGGGGGCGGGGGCGGGGGCGGGGGCGGGGGCGGGGGCGGGGGCGGGGGCGGGGGCGGGGGCGGGGGCGGGGGCGGGGGCGGGGGCGGGGGGCCGCGGGCGGTCCAGTTTGCGGGTGCCGGGTTTCGGTCTGAAGATCTGAAGATCTGAAGATCTGACGCCTCTCAAGCAGTACGGTACCATCCTCCTCCCGGCCATCCAGTCTTTCGCGGGGCCGGTCTAATCAAACCAAAAAACAACCGCAATCATGCATCCACACACACATGCGGCATCCCGCCGGTTCCCCAACGCCCTCACCCTCCTCACACCACCCACTCCCTTATGTCAATAAAGACAGCGAAATCGCGAAACAATCACCCCACTCCCCCCCTTCTCTGCGCCCCCTGCACACACCCCTCCCAAAAATGTCTACCAATTTCCTATACCCCCCTCCCCAAACAGCAACCCTATTCGCAGTTTGAAATTGTCTACCAATTTCCTATAACCCCGCCCCCTCGCCCCCCGCCCCCTCGCCCCGCCCGCCCCCCGCCCCCCCCCCGCCCCCCCCCCGCCCCCGCCCTCTCCCCCACCCCGGGGGTGTCCACAGGCTGCTCCTCCCACCTCTTCCTGGCGGCCATCTGGGCGTCCCTCGCCGTCAGCCAGGGCTCCCCACAGGGCCTGTTCTGGGACCCGGCCACCATGGACCCCCTCCTGGACTCCCCCGCACTGACGGAGGCGCTGCTCATCTGGGCCCGGATCGCCCGGCTCGCGTCATCCGGGTCGCCGCAGCCGGCGGATGCGGCCGGGGCGGCGGATGCGGCCGGTGGGGCCGCAGAGGATGGGAACGGAGACGGGGAGGGGAGGGGGACAGGGAGAGGGAGGGGGACGGGGAGGGGGATGGGGAGGGGGACGGAGAGGGGGGCTGCGACGGCTGGGCCGCCGCCGCTGTGCCGGCGGCCTTCAGTGCGGGCCGCTGCGCGATGACGTTGGCGTCCACGGGGGCGATCAAGGCGTTGATGTGGCGCACGCTGGGGGCCGGAAACAACAACAGCAACAGCAGCAGGTGCGATGTTGCCAACAGCAGTCGTAGCAGTAGTAGCAGCAGCAGTAGCAGCAACAGCAGCAGCAGCAGTAGCAGCTGCGATGGCCGAGCGGGGGCGCTATCGGAGGACCTGCTTGGCGTAGCGCCGCTGCCGGGCTCGCCTGTCGTACTGGACCGGGAGACGGGTCTTCTGGAAAGGTGTACGGCGGAGCTTTGTCCGTACGGAGACGTGGTCGACGTGGGGGGGGGCGGGGGGCCCGTCCTGATCAACCGCGCGCCGCTGGTGGTGGACGCAGTGGTGGGTGTGGTTTCGGCGCGTGTGCTTCCCTGGCGCCAGGCGCGGGCGTTACAGCTGCTGGGCCAGCTGGCAGGCCCAAGCGGCAGCTGGTCGCTGGTCCGAAACCCGTCGTTGGCAGTGGGGCCCGTGCGGGCCTCGCACCTGATGCTGGCGCCAGGAGACCGGAGCTGTAGCAGCAGCGAACAAGGCAGCGACGGCGGCGACGGCCGCGGCGGCAGCGGCGGCGGATACGGTGACGGCGGGGGCAGCTGCGCCGGCGGCCTCGAGGACTGGGCGGCGGCGGGGTACGACACGGACGCGGTGGCGGCGGTGCTGGCGGCGGCGGGCGCGGCGGTGATGCACGGCAATGTGATGGGGCCGCTGACGGTGCCGGGTGCCGCGCAGATCATGTGAGGGGGTGGGGGCGCCAGGGCGGGGCGGGGGCAGGGGCAGGGCAGGGCGGGGCAGGGCAGGGCAGGGCAGGGCAGGGCAGGGCAGTGGCAGGGCAGGGCAGGGCAGGGCAGGGCAGGGCAGGGCAGGGCAGGGCAGGGCAGGGCAGGGCAGGGCAGGGCAGGGCAGGGCAGGGCAGGGCAGGGCAGGGCAGGCAGGGCAGGGCAGGGCAGGGCAGGGCAGGGCAGGGCAGGGCAGGGGCAGGGCAGGGGCAGGGGCAGGGGCAGGGGCAGGGCAGGGCAGGGCAGGGCAGGGCAGGGCAGGGCAGGGCAGGGGCAGGGGCAGGGCAGGGCGGGGCGGGGGCAGGGCAGGGCAGGGCAGCGCAAGGGGGGGGGCAGGGCAGGGCAGCGCAAGGGGGGGCAGGAAGGGGCAGGGCAAAGGGGGGGCCAGGGTAGGGGAGGATACTGGGCACACATGCCGGGGGAAACAGCCGGGCTGCGTGTGGTGGGTTTGACAAGCAGGCACGTGGGTAGGTAGGTCCATACCTACCACCTGCCGCGCCCCCCCCCCGCGAGCACTTGCCTCGTGCGTAACTGCCAACACCACTGCCTCCACCGCCGTGTCCATCACCAATACCACCACCCCACCCCCCTTACCACCCCCAGGGCGGTGTTGCGCTGCGCCGCCGACCAGATGACCGCCATCGCGGTCGAGCTGGCAGCGGTGCCGTCGCTGCCGCCGCCGGCGGTGGCGGCGGCGACGGCGGCCTCCGACCCAGGCGGCGGTCGGCACCTGCTTGCCCACCAGCACCACCACTACCAGCCGCCACAGCAGCCGCAGCCGCAGCCGCAGCCGCAGCCGCAGCCGCAGCCGCAGCCGCAGCCGCAGCCGCAGCAGAGGAGGTTGCAGGCCGCCACCGCCGGTGGTGCCGGCACCTACGGAAACTATGATCCCGTCGGCGCCGCTCTGGCCGCCGCCGCTGAGGCGGCGGCGGCAGCGGGGAACTCCGCGGTACGGCAGCTGCTGTGGCTGGACGAGCAGGGCCTACAGGGGCTGCAGCTGTCCCTGGCGCCGCCGCCGTCGTACGACGGGTCCTCCGGCGGCCCCCCATCGCCGTCGTCGTCGGCGCCGGGCGTCGTCAATGTGACTGCCAGCCTCATCAGAACGCCGTACCGGACGAGCATCCATTCGAAGTTGTACGGCGGCCCTGAGGTGAGCTGCCGAGGTCAGGTCCTCCCTCCCCCCCGTCACTCTGTCCCAACGGCCACCCCTCCCCAACCACACGGGTGTATTTCCGTGGCAACCCAACCACGGCGGCCCAACACACACTGTCCTCTCCTCTCGTGTCTCTCGGTTTATTTTAACACTGTCCTCTCCCGACCCCTCCCCCCCCACCAACACACACACACACACACACACGCCCCGTCATTCCTCATTCGTTCCGGTCTGGGTCTTCACGTCTCCCTTCACCTTCCTCCGCCCCCCGCCCCCCGCCCCCCCGCCGGCCCCTCCGCGACTTCACCCCCTCGGCCCTCGGCAGGTACCGACCGCTTCCAGGCGCCGACAAGGGCCCCGGGACGGCGACGTCTTCATGCAGGTGTGTGTGTAGGGGGGGCGTGTTGAGGGAAGTACCCCACCCGACCCGACCCAACCCAGGGACCAGGGGTGTGTGTGGGTGCGTAGGGGTGTGAGAGGCAGCCAAGGGAAGGGGGGGGCGGGGCCGGCAGCTGAAAGGTGAAAGGTGGCAGGTGGCGCATTCGCGGGGGTAAGGAGGAGGTCCGGTTGGGTCGTGCGGCAGGGAAAGCAGAACGCAAGGGGGATAGGGGGAGTGGGGCGGTGCTGTGCGCGGGCGACAGGGGTGGGGTCTTTGGCGGTGGGGTCGTGGGGCCACCGAGGTCAGGGACCCGCGAGGCGGAGGGCGGCGAGGTCGGCCTGGCGGAGGGCCGGGGGGCCCCGGGTCACATCAGGCGTGGTGGTCGGAAACGGCGCGGTCGGTGCGCGCCGCCCCCCCTCCTCCCCCCTGCTGCTCCCATCTGCCCCTTTGCACAGGCAGCAGCGCAGTATGAGTATGTCTGCCGATTTCTTATATCCGCCCTCCCCCCCTTGCCCCTCAAACACCCCCCCCACCACCACCACACACACACACACACAATGTCTTTGCTTCTGCTTTATCGCATGTCGCCCCTCTTTTCTATATACACGTCCCCGGCCTGTCGGCAATGCGCAGCCCACGGCCTCACTCGTCCGCGTGCGCAATTAGGGTCCTCGCAAGTCGTGTCTCTCGGTTTATTTTAACACACACACACACACACACACCTCCCTCCGTGGGCCGCAGGTGGGTGTCCCGGTGATCTGCGTCCTCTCGGCGGCGCTGACGGTGCTGCTCATCCTCAACACGCGCAAGGCCCAGGGCAAGGCCTACCTGGCGGTGGACGCGCCGCCGGTCAGCCCCGACACCTGCCTGCTCGTATCGGTGAGGGGGCGAGGAGGGGGGAGGGGGGAGAGGAAAGGAGGGGGTGAAAGTGAAAAAAGAAACAAAGGAGGGGGGGTAAGGGGGGGAGGGGAGGAGGGGGTATAGGAAATAGGTAGACATTTTCAAACTGCGCCGCCGTCAGCCGCCGTCGGCACCGCCGGTTCTATCCCCCTTCCGCTTTCCCCCTCCTCCACCCCCCCCCTTCCACACGCCCCTCCACACACACCCCTCCACACACACCCCCTCCACACACCCTCCTCCACACACACCCCTCCAACCCCCCTCCAGGATGTCCAGGACAGCACAGCGCTGTGGGAGCTGCTGCCGCCCAACGTGGTGGACCTGGCCATGCAGGTCGGGTCTGGGGTCTTGGGTGTGTGTGGGGAGGGTGGCGGGGAGGGGGGTTTTGGGTTTAGGTGTGGGTGTGGGGTGGCGGGAGGTTTGGGGGCAACGGCGATGGTTATGGCGGTGGCGGGGTTTGTTGCGATGGCGGTGGCGGGGTTTGTTGCGATGACGGTGGCGGGGTTTGTTGCGATGGCGGTGGCGTCACCAGCGGCGGTGTTTATGAAGGCAGGAAGGGAGGTTGCCCGTGGGCTTGAGGGTACGGAGCACAGCCAGCCAGCGCTTTACTCCACCGCGGCAAGGGGGGGACCGCCGAGTGCCGCACCACTTGGTACCTCGCCCATGTCCTGGTGTTCAATGCACGGCTTGGCCGGGTGTATCACCGGGGGGGTGTCCGCTGTGCTGCGCGGCGCTGTGCTGCGCGGCGCTGTGCTGCGCTGGATGGGATTTGGCCCGTCTGTGCGGCCCGGGCCCACTCCACATGGGATGGAATGGGCACATCGGGAACTGACCCTTTCCCCCCTGCACCCCCCGCACCCCCCTTCACCCCCGCACCCCCGACCCAAACCACTTGAACAAGTATTCTTACCACACAAGTGGACACGGGGGTTAACACGTGTGTGTATGCCGTATACATGCCGTACAGGTGCACCACCAGACGATGCGCAGCCTACTAATCCGCCACAACGGCTACGAGGCGGCCACGGAGGTGCGTCGGGTCAGCTCTTGAAGGGCGGGAGGAGGGGGGGGGGAGGGGAAGGAGGTGCGGCTGGCATGGCGGAGGAGGGGGATGAAGCGCTATCGGAGGGGCGTGGGGCGGCGCGCGCATTCGGGCTGTTGCCCCCGCCAGGCACCCACCAGGCTCCGGAACCCGCCGGGGCGGCCGCGCTCCGAAGCCCCTCACAGCGGCCCCCCCGTCGGACCTCCCACCCGTTAATGTAGTACCTGGTGCGCCCAGGCTGCCCGCCCTCCACCACCCGGCCTCCACCAGCGCCACCGCAACCCGCACCCCTTCCCACCCCAACCCCAACCCACCCCACCGCACCCCGCCCCACCGCACCCTCACCCCAACCCCCACCTTACCTCCCCACCTTTCCCCCACCTCCCCACCACCCACCTGCCCCCCTTCCCCCCGCTCAGGGCGACTCGTTCATCCTGGCCTTCTACGGCTCCACGGACGCGCTCAAGTACGCTCTGTCCGTACAGCAGGTGGGGGGGGGTTGCGAGGGGGGGGACCTCGGACCGTGCCTGGTGGCAGTGGCTGTGACCAATTTCCTGTTACGCGCCCCCCCCAGCCAACCACACGTTCGGTGCATACACACCCCCACACCCCCACACCCACACCCACACCCACACCCACACCCACACCCACACCCACACCCACCCCACACCCACACCCACACCCACACCCACACCCACACCCACACCCACACCCACACCCACACCCACACCCACACCCACACCACACCCACACCCACACCCACACCCACACCCACACCCACACCCACACCCACACCCACACCCACACCCACACCCACACCCACACCCACACCCACACCCACACCCACACCCACACCCACACCCACACCCACACCCACACCCACACCCACACCCACACCCACACCCACACCCACACCCACACCCACACCCACACCCACACCCACACCTAGGAGGGCGGGTTCCCCCCACTGAGCACAACACCCGCCTTCCCCCCTCCCCCCCTCCCCCTCTCCCCCCCTTACACACACACACACACATAAGGCCCTGCTGGACGCTGAGTGGCCGGCCGAGCTGTTGGCGGCGCAGAGCTGCGGCGCAGTGTACGTCGCCCCCGTGGTGCCTCCGCAGGCCAGGTGAGGGGCCATGAATTACGTCGTGGGATCACCGGCCGCCGCCGCCGCCGCTGCCCCCTCCCTCCCCGCCCTCCCCTCCCTCCCCGCCCTCCCCGCCCTCCCCGCCCTCCCCGCCCTCCCCGCCCTCCCCGCCCTCCCCGCCCTCCCCGCCCTCCCGCCCTCCCCGCCCTCCCCGCCCTCCCCGCCCTCCCCGCCCTCCCCGCCCTCCCCGCCCTCCCCGCCCTCCGCAGACCGCGAGCGGTCGCACCTTCACGCAACTTTCCCTCACCCTCATACCCCCACCCGCACCCTCATACCCCCCCCCTGGCTGCCCAGACCCGAGCCGCTGCTGAACCCCTTCACCCGGCGGACGCTGGTGCCCGGCCGCGTCGCCGCCGCCGCCGCCGCCGCCGCCGCGAGAGGGACCTCCGGCTCCTCGCAGGCGGGCGCTGGCACGCCGTCGCGCCGCTCCGAGGCCGGCGGGGAGGGTACGGCAACGGCGGCAGCGGCAGCGGCGGCGGCGGCGGGGCCGTCGCAGCGCGGATCCACGAGCCTGCTGGGCGCCGTCGCTCTGGCCGCCGCCAGCAGCGGCGGCGGCACGGGCGGGGCTGGCGGCGGCGGCGGCGGCGGCGGCGGCGGAGGTGGATCCGTGTCGGCCGGTCACAGCCGCGGTCTGCCGTCGCCGCTGGCGCTGGGGAGATGGCGGCGGGTGGGCCGCGTCGGCGTCGTCAGCAGCGGCGGCGGCTGGGGCAGTGGATTCACCAGCGGCGGGGCCGGCGGCGGCGCGGCAGGCGCCGGCCGGTTCTCCTCCCCTGGCTGGGCCATTGAGGGCAGGGAGGGCAGGAGCTGTCGTGGCGGCGGCCCCGGGCCCGCGGCTGAGGAGGTTGGTGCCGCGGACGACGAGGTGTGCTGTGAGGGACTTTTGGGGGGGGGGGCTGAATTGAAAATAATATTTTTGGTTTACCAAAAATAAGGTTTGCAAACGAGACCTAAGGGCAGCGGGTCCGTACGGCCATGGCGTCCTGATCGGTTTCCGCGCTTAAGGGCAGGTGTAGTTCCAGGCTTCCAGCCGGTCCGTCCGTTGGCCTGACCTTTGGCCAACTTTCCTTTAGCGTTCGGCTCCTTGTCCGAACCGCTTAGAATCTTCGTGGTTATATCGTGTCACACGCCTCGGGCTATGTGCGCTCCCCTTCGACCTCGCGCTCTGTTTTCGTTTTGAATTGAATAAAGAAAGAAACCTGAAACGAAGCCGGGGATGTCGAACGGCCCGTTCCCCGCCGGCAAACGGGCGGGTGGGGCAGGTTTGTGTGGCCCGCCTTGGGCCCCGCCCTTTCCCCATACTTACCGAGCCCTCTGAGGCCCTCCCACAGCTCGCTGCTGCTACTGCTACTGCTGCTACTGCTACTGCTGCTGCTGCTACTGCTGCTGCTGCTACTGCTGCTGCTGCTGCAGGCCTCCCCCTCGGGCAGGCGGTCGCCCTCCGGCCTCGTAGCGCTGGCGTGGAGGACACTGGGCGGCGGCGGCGGCGGCGGCCGAAGTGGCGGCACGGCCTCAGCGCCCGGCACACCGAACGTGTCGACGCGCCCGCGCCGTAAGACCGCCGCCGTCGCCGCCCTGCCGCAGCCGGCGGCGGCGGCGGCCGCACCGGCGGCGGCGGCGGCGGCGGGGCTGCCCCCAAGCTCCCTGCCGTCGCTACTGGGCCCCGGCGCGGGAGGCGGCGGCGGCGACGCCGTCGTACAGCGCATCGCCGCCACCTCCTGGAGGGATGCGTCGTCGATGGGTCAGATGGCCGGCGCGGCGGCGCCGGTGGAGACGGATACCGAGGCCGAGGCTGAGGTGGAGGTGGAGGTGGAAACGACCCCGGACGCGGTGGCGTACCGGCTCGGGTCGAGCAGCTCCACCACCGCCACCAGCGAGCAGCTGGCCCAATCAGCCGCCGCCGTCGGCACCGCCGCCGCCGAAACCACCACCGCCGCCGCCACCACCACCCTGACGGCGGCGGCGGCTTTCTCCAACGCCGTCGCCGGCAGCGCCACAAAACGGCTCGCCGGCGTGGCCGCGCAGTTTCTTGACGCGGTCGACGGACACGGAGCCGCGACGGCGGAGGGCGTGCGGCGACTGGCGGCGGCGTCCGCTGACCCACGGGTCCAAGGGGTGGCGGAGGGCCTTACGCTCGTCAAATCGCCAATTCTGATCCGTACGACGGCGGCTGATGTCCTTGACGCGGGCTCGGGGCCCGGGTCCAAGGCGGCGGCGGCGGCGGCGGCGGATCCGCTGGTCGTGCCGCCGGCGGCGGAGGCGGTGCTGTCGCCGGCGGTGCCGACGGACAACGGCGCCGCCGCCACCGCCGCCGCCGCGGTGTCGTTCACGCAGGACGGCTCGACGACCTCTTGGGCGGAGGCCCGGCTCTCCGCGCCCGCCGCCGTAAGGCTCCTAGTCCGGGTGCCGTACATGCGTGGCCCCGAAGACCGACCCTCCGCCGCCGCCGCCGCGCTGACGACATCGCAGCCGCCGCCGCCGCCGTCGTCGTCGCAGCAGCAGCCGTCACCGCCGCTGTCGCTACAACTTCGAACTCATACCCACCTCAACCCGCATTCCCAACCGCATTCCCAATCGCCACCCCTCCACCCGCCCCCATCCGGAGCCGCATCACCGCTGCACCGCCTGCGCAACCAGTCGGGGCGCGGCGACGTCGGCCTCGGCGCCGTACAGTCGTACATCATGCGCAGGTGCTCGACACCCACGCCGCCACCCCTGGATGCAGCGCCACCCGCGGGTCACCCGCCGCCGCCGCCGCCGCCGCCGCCGCCGCCGACATCCCGGACCCCGACCAGCCGGAACCGGCGGCGCCTCTCACTGGACAGTGCCCTCCGGCCCTCAAATGCATCACCGCCGTCTTCACATCCGACGTCGGCCATTCACAGCGGCGCTGCCGTCGTCGGTGCCTCGGCAATCCGCGGCGGCGGCGGCGGCGGCGGGTCGGTGAGGGCCGGTACGGCGATGACGACGGGGCCGGGCCGCTGGTCCGCCCGGCTCGTGCTGTCCCGGGCGCGTCATGCGCTGAGCGGCGGCGCCGGGCTGGGACCTGGCGGCAGAGGCGGCGGCGGCGGCGGAGGCGGCGGAGGCGGCGGAGGCGGCGGAGGCGGCGGAGGGGAGCGATGCGTCCGCAGTGAGGGCGGCAGCGTCTGTGGTGGCCGGGTCCTCCCCGCGGTGATGAAGCCGGGGGCGGCGACCCCGTTGGACGCCGCCGACGTCGACGTCGACGTCGACGACGCGGCAGCGCACTCGGGCGGGCGCGCACTGCCGGCGGAGGCAGACGCTGCTGCCGGCGACGGTGGTGACGGCGGCAGCGGCGGCGGGGAGCAAGTTCCCGGCGGAACTGGACAGCAGCTGCCGCACCGCCACAACCACCAGAACCACCATCTTGGGTTGTCGGACGATACGGCAGTGCCGTACCACCGGGCGGTGGCGGCGAGGTGGCTACCGGCGGCCCGGGACGCACCGGGGGCGGTGCTGGTGTTCCGGGGGCTGCGAGTGCGGATCGGGTGGGTGGTCGCGTGGGTCGGTGGGTGCGGATCGCGGATGGGCTGCTGCCTCCGGTTGCGCCTTGCCCTTTGTCCGCAGCGCACCGAAAGTCTGTCTACCAATGCCCTAAACACACACACCCTCCCGTATACCCGCCCCCCTTCCCCCACCTCACTCGGCCTCCACAGAGGATCCCGCTCCCTCCACGCACCCTGCCTTACCCCCAGCCCTCCGTGCCCTTGACCCCTTACCTCCCCCCCCCTAACACAAACACACACACACAGACGCTGGCGGGTTGCACTTCTAAACACACACACGCTGCTCCCCGCTCCTGCCTGCCCTGACCCCCTGGTTCCCTCTACTCCCCCTCCCCTGTACCCCTTCCCGCCTCCCTCCGTTATTCCCTCAACCCCCCTCCGCCTTCCCCGCCTCCTCCCCCCCCCCACACACACACGTACCCCCCCCCCAAAAGGCTACACGCGGGCGTGAGGTCTCCGACGGAGATGGTGTACAACCGGGCCGCCGCGAGGCTGATGTACTGCGGGGCGGTGCTGCGGGCGGCCAAGGCGGTGTCGGACGCGGCACACGGAGGGCAGGTGGGGTCGCCGGGGGGGGTGGGGTGGGGGGGAGGGGGGGAGGTGATGATGATAGTGCGACTGCTGCTACTGCTGAGACGGCTGCTGCTGCTGCTGCTGCTGTTGGGCTACGGGTTAAGAGGATGTCTTGTTAGGGGACGATTTGTGCGAGGGAGGGAGGCGGCGGCCGTCTCGGCGCCGAATGAAGGGATTTGGGTGCAGGTGGTGAGTTGGTTTTAGGGTTTAGGGCTAAACCCCAAACGCCTCCCTGACCGCCCACCCCCCTTTCCTACACCCCTACCCTCCTTTCCTACATTCCCACCCCCCTTTCCTACACCCCCAACACCCCCCCCCGCCCCCACAACCCCCACTCCCCCCCACCCCGCCACCCGCAGGTGGTGTTGAGCGCCTCGGCCTTTGCGGCGCTGTCGCAGTGGATGCTGACGGGGGAGGAGTCGGTCACCGTCTGGTTCGGGGGCCGCCACCTGCTGCAGGTGTGACTCTGTGTGTTTGTGTGTGTGTGGGGGGGGGGAGGGCCACGGGGGGCGGGGGCGCCATTGCAGAACCAAAGTGGGGGCCGCCACCTGCTGCAGGTGTGTTTATGCGTGTGTTTGTGTGTTCTCAGGCAGGCAGGAAGAGGCGTGCGTGACATGCAAGGGGGGGCCAGAGTGGTGCCCACAGAGTGTGTATGTCGGTGTGTGTGGGGGGGGGGCGCCGCGGGGGCCCGCGGGGGCGCGATTGCAAAACCGAACCGGGGGAAGCACCCGGCGGCCGCAAATGTCCACCAATTTCCTATACACCCCCCTCTCCCCCTTCCCCCCGCCCCCCGGTCCCCCCGCTTACCCCCCCCCCCGCCCCGCAGGACGACCTTCCCCCCAGGACCTCTACGTGGCCTTCGCCCGGCCGCTGATGAGCCGCTGCGCGCTGCTGCCGGGTGCGCTGCGCAGCAAGGGGGTGCTGCAGCCGGGGCTGGCGGAGGCGCTGGTGGGGCCGGTGGTGGTGGCGGCGCTGGTGCTGGACAGCGGGCCGGAGATGCTGGCGGCGGGGGGGCCCCTGGAGCGGGGCGCGGCGGAGCGCTGCGTGGCGGCGTTCGAGGCGGTGGCGCTGCAGCTGATGCGGCTGCTGGGGGGCACGATGGTGGGTCCATGCGTCCATGGGGCCGGGGGTGGGGCCGGGGCCGGGGGTGGTGATGCTCGACCCGGGAGGGGAAGGGGGGGGTATAGGAAGTTGGTAGGCATCTTGAAGAAACGGCGCTGCTGCTGCTGCTGCTGCTGCTGCTGCTGCCAGAGCGACGGTCCGACCCGGGGAGGGCTTTAGGGTTCCTGGCTCCGGCCTCGTGCGGTGGCATGTGGCTTGTGGCATGTAGGAGTAGTACCGTTACAGTGTGGATAGGCTTCGGGGCCCTGTCTAAGGGTTTTTGTCGCGGTTTTATATGATGCTGTCTATAGGGCGCATGTGGGTTATGGCTTATGGCATGTGGCTTGTGGCATGTGGCTTGTTGGTTGACTCTCCGCTCCGTCCCCCAGACATCCTCCGCCTCGTAGGAAAACCCAAACCCGACCCCACTAACTCCGGCACTGCATTTGTGTGTGTATATATTTGTTTGAATGCCGTACTGCAGTACGAAGCGGAGCAGGGCACCGTGCTGGCGGCCTTCCCGTCCGCCCGGTCTGCCGTACTCTGGATGCTGCACAGCCAGGCGCTGCTGATGGCGGTCCCCTGGGAGCCGCCCGTACTGACGTCGCCGTACTGCGAGCGGAAGACGTACATCGTACGACAAGTGACGCCGCGGGTGGGGCTGCAGGCGGGGCCGCGCGGGCCCAAGCAGCTGGTGAGCTCTGGCCCCGGGGGAGGACAAAGGGGGCGGAGGGGAGGCGGGCGGGGGACGGAGGATAGGAGGGGTTTAAACCCTAGAGGAAGGAAAGAAGGGGTAAGGACAGCCAAGGAAAGGGGGGGCAGGCGTAGCGTCAACGGCGCAGCAAAAAAAAGAAGCAGTAAAAAAACCGGAAATTGCCGGTCTACGGCAAGTACGGCATTTACGATAAGGGGGCCGGTCGCGACGGAAGGAACGTCGGAGGTAGGGAAGTGCGCTGGACAGGGGGGAAGGGGCGGCGGGCGGGTCAGCAGCGGGGAGAGATCTATCCATCCCCCCCATCTCCAGACCCAGTCCGCTGGCCCCCCCCAACCCCCACACACCCCCACACACACACCCCACACACACACCCCCACACACACACCACCCGGGCGGGCGGGCAGGTTTCATTTCTAAGCACACCACCACGGCGGGGCCCCCCTCACCCCCCCTTATTGTCAATCAAGACAGCGAAACCGCAAATGTGCAACAAACCGATTAGCGCCGATGTTGACATTGACGAAGACGGCGAAGCGTTGACGCCGACGAAATAAGTGGAAGCTGATATGTTCAGATAATGGACGGCTGATGAGAGGCCGTAGTGGGGCTGGCGAGAAGAGGTGTAACGGCCGAACCCAAAGAGCAAAGACTGCTACCTAGATGGCCCGCGGCCAGTAATTTCTATAGGTTAATGTCAGGGCAAAGCAGGGGTTCATGCGCAAACGACGCGTGCGGTGCGACACAGCAAGCAGGGTGCCCGACACCAGTGAACCCGCCCTGCTATTGATGTGCGATGCAAATGTAGACTGACCTGGAAGAAAGGGACGCACCTCCTCAACCCCCCCCCCCGCAGGTCACGCTGGCCACCCCACGAGTTAAGGGGGTGGCGGACCTGGCGCACGTGGCGCCTGAGGTGCAGCGCAGGTGGGGGGGCTGGGGGGGAGGGGGAAGGGGGGAAGGGGGTGATACCGTATACCGGTACGTGAGGTGTGGTGTGGTGTGATGTGCTGGGGTATGCAGGGGCGCTGGGCGTGCTGGGCGTGCTGGGGTGTGCTGTGCTGGGATGTGTTGGGGTATAGTATGGTTCGTTACCCCGGGGGGCTGGCAGCCCAAGGGCCGCTGCCGGGGGGGGGCGCCCAAAGGCCGGTCGGAGAGGAGAGGTGTGCGGCCCTCCATGTGTGTGCTCATGGGGGGGAGTGGTGAGGAGGTGCTCATTGGGGGGAGTGGTGAGGAGGTGCTGGGGAAGAGCACCGGACTGGACCCACCCTGGAGAGGCGCATGTGCAGTCATGCATAAGTACAACGCACATATGTATATATAGATATATACATCACTTTGCATAAGTATAACGTATCACTTCGTCTGCCTGCCTGCCTGACGGACAGACTGGGTCTTCACAAACTGACTGGCTGACTGCCTGGCTTGACGGACGGACCGATCGGCTGGCCCTTGGCTGCCTCCCACACACACACACACACACACACCCTCCCGCAGCTCCGGCCGACTGGTGGTCCCGCAGCGGCAGCGGCAGCGCCTCCAGAAGATCCTGGGTGCCGTACGGCCTGGCCAGATGCTGTGCACCTCCCTAGTGGAGGCGGCGTTTGCGGCGGAGCCACCGCCGGAGCCCCTCAGCCCCCGCACCGCCGTCGGCATCGGTGGTGCCGTCGGTATCGGCATCGGTGGCGGAGGCGCCAGTGGGGTTGGCGGTCCCGGCCTTGTTGGCGTTGCTGTTGTTGCTGCTACTGCTGCTGCTGCTGCTGCTACTGCTACTGCTGCTGCTACTGCCTGTCCGGCGCTGACTGATGATACCGCGGCAGTAGTCCGCGCGGCCGCGGTGGCGCCGAGCGGCGGCGGCGCGACCGGGGCCGCACAGCCGCCGGCGGCGCATGCCGGGTTCGGGACCCCACAGCCGCCTCGGACCTCGGGTCTGCAATCTCCTGTCAGGGTGGTGGTGGTGGCGGCGGCGGCGGCGGGGGACGAGGGCGCGACGGTCGCTGTTCCTGCGACCACGGCGGCAGCACCACCCTCGGCGGCGGCGGCGGCGGCAGCGCCGGTGGCGGCGACGGCGACGGCGACGGTGACGGCGGTGAAAAGGGGATCCTGCGGCAGTCCCCCGCTCGGTGGGGGCGCGGAGGGGCCTCAAAGGGAGGGAGCCGACCTGCCCGCACCTGCACCGTGGACCCTGACGGCGGCAGCTGCGGTGGAGGCGGAGGCGGAGACGGGGCCTGTCGGCCGGTCGGTCCCCCCGGCGCCGTCGGGCCCCCCGGCGCCCAAGCAGCGCACCATCGGGGCCATCCTGAGGTCGCACTCGCTGTGGCGGGGGGAAGGGGAAGGGGAGGCGGTGGCGGCGTCGGCGGGGAGCCCTTTGGGGGACGCAGGCGGCGGCAGCGGCGGCGGCGACGTCGAGGTGGATGCGGCCATTGGCGCCGGTTTCGGCGGCGACGGTGGCGGCGGCGGCGGCGGGGCCGAGGGCGGCGGCACCGATGGTTTCGAAGCGGCCGCGGCGCTGATGCTCCGGGACTGCGGCGGCACTGGCTCGGCCGGACACCGTCACGACCTGCTGCGTCGGGTGGCGCACAGCAGGCGCGCGCTGCGCTCCGCCGCGACACTGACGGCGGCGGCGGAGGCGCAGCCGCCGACGACGGCGGAGGCGGCGGCGGAGGCGGCAGAGGCGAAGATCGAAGCCGTCGCGCGCGGTGCCTCCGTCACGGCGGCAGCGGGGAGCAACAATCGCGGTCACCCCAACGCTGCCGGTGGTGGTGGTGGCGGCGGAGGCGGAGGCGACGACGCGTCGGCGGCGGCAGCGGTCGACTCCCTGCTTCGCCTGGAGTTGTCGAGTACGGCATTCAGCAGCAGCAGCCTCTCGGCGGCCGTCATGATGATGCCGGGCCTGGAGGCGGTGCGGTTCGCGGAGCGCTGCCGTACGGTTCTGGAGCGGCTGGGCCTGCTGACGCCGCCGCCGCCGCCGAACCCCGACCGCACGGCTCGGCCCCTGCCGGCGCCGTCGGCACCGGGCGCCGCGCACCGCCGCGCGCCCTACTTCTTCGGCCCCGCCGCCGCCGCGGCGGCGGCGGCTGCCGCCGTGGCGGGGCTGCTGTCGTCCGCCAGCCGCCGCAACTTCCGCCGCACGACGGCCGCGAACGGTCCGTCGGCGGCGGGGCAGGAACCGTGCGAGGGGTCGAACCGCTCACAGCCGTACCGCTCCACCGCGGGAGGGGAGGCGGAGGGCAGCAGCCGAGGCCGGGATCGGGGCGACCGAGGACAGAGGCGGCCTGCCGCCAGCGGCGGTACGGGTAGCGGCGGCGGCGGTACGGGTAGCGGCGGCGGCGGTACGGGTAGTGGCGGCGGCGGTGGCGGCCTGATGCGGTCGACGTCGCGGCAGCGCTCGGGGGCCGATGACTGCAGCGGACCGGTGCCAACGACAGCGGGGGCCACCACACCAGCGGCGGCGGCGGCGGCGGCGGCGGCAAAAGGATCGCCCCCGAACGTTTCCAAGTTTTCTTGTGACGCGAACCGCGGCGGCGGCGGCGGCGGCGGCGGTGGCGGCGGCAGTAGCACTGCCGGTGGTGGTGGCGGTGGTGGCGGCGGGCGTTTGGCGCTGCTGTGGCGCAGCGGCTCTCAGAATCATATGGTGGAGGAGGTGGGGAGGTTGTCGGAGGAGCACCCGCCGGGCGGGGTCCGCAGCGCCGTGTGGGGCGGCCACGGGTTCACCGGTGGCGATGGCCGTACGGCGGCGGCGGCGGCGGCGGCGGCCGTGACACCGCCGCCGCGGCCCGCTGGGCTGTCGTCGCTGCTGCAGCACATTGGTAGCCTGCGGCGGCAGTCGCACCAGTGTACGACACCACGTGCGTCCGTGACGGCGAACGGGACGCCTGTTGACGGCGGCGCTGCCGTCGCCGGGACGGAAGAACACGGCGGCGTCAGCGTCAGCGTCGGTGGCGGCATCGGCATGGGCGGTAATAGCGGCGGCGGCGGCGGCGGCGGCGGCGGCGGCGGCGGCAACGGTGTCTCCTTGTTTGCCTCTGCGGCGGCGGCGCCGGCGGTGACGGAAGAAGCCAATCTCCGACGGCGGCCAGTTCTGCCCACCGCCGACCTGGTGTCATCCCCGGCGCGGCCCCGCTCACCGCCGCCGCCGCCGCGGCCCTCACCGCCGCCACTGGCGAGTGGGCTGCCGTACACTGCCGCGGTGCATACGTCAGTAGGTGAAGCCCCGCGCGTCCTCCGACCGAGCCGCTCTCCCTCCAGGAGGGAAGGGACGGATGCAGCGGGCGCAACTGCGCAGCCCTTTATAGCTGCGGCGGAGGCAGCGACGGCGGCGGAGGCAGCGACCGCGGCGGAGGCAGCGACGGCGGCGGAGGCAGCGACGGCGGCGGAGGCAGCGACCGCGGCGGAGGCAGCGACCGCGGCGGAGGCAGCGACCGCGGCGGAGGCAGCGACGGCGGCGGAGGCAGCGACGGCGGCGGAGGCAGCGACGGCGGCGGAGGCAGCGACGGCGGCGGAGGCAGCGACGGCGGCGGAGGCAGCGACGGCGGCGGAGGCGGCGGAGGCACCGGGGACGGCCGCCATCAGCTCTTGTGTATCCGGCAGCGGCAGTGGCAACGGCACTCCCGCCGCGGCTGACCCGCGGGGTGGTCCACACAGCCGCGGCCGCCGGGGCTCCGGCGGCGGCGGCGGGCCCACGGGCCACGGCCAGGCGGCCGACGGTGCCCGCCACACCGGCGGCAGCGGCGGCGGCGGCGGCGAGCGACCAAATGCGTCTTCCCCTCTGCCGCGGCGCCGGCCAGAGCTGGGGGTTCCGTCGTTGGCGTTGGCGGCACTGCCGTCGGGCGGCGCCGCGCCGCCAGGTCGCACCATGATGCCGCCCACCGCTTACGGTAACGGAAACGGTAACGGAAACGGTAACGGTAACGGCAGACATGACATGCCGCCGACGAGGCCGGACGACTGTGAGGTTGAGGACGCGGTGCAGATGTGGCATCGAGCCACCGCTGCCGCCGCCTCGGCTGCGGCTGCCACGCTCATGACACCAGCGGAGGCGGAGGTGGAGGCGGAGGCGGAGGCGGAGGCGGAGGCGGAGGCGGAGGCGGAGGCGGAGGCGGAGGTGGAGGCGGAGGCGGAGGCGGAGGCGGAGGCGGAGGCGGAGGCGGAGGCGGAGGCGGAGGCGGAGGCGGTGGCGGAGGCGGAGGCGCGGAAAGCGGCTGCCGCGGGCGACGCCACCTTCGGTGGTACCGCTGCCGGGGCTGCCAACCTCACCGCCGGGAAGCCCGCAAGTGCAATCGATTGTGGCGGCGGAGGCGGAGGCGGTGGCGGAGGCGAGACGGGGGCGGCGGGCGGTAGCGGCGGCCTGCGGCCGCTGGTGATGGCGCGGGTGCCGCCGCCGCTGTCCGCTTGTGCCGCAGCGGCTGAGGTGCTGCGGGAGGTGCAGGCCTCCGTGGTGCGGCTGACCCGGGTGGATGCGGCTGACCCGCGGGTCGTCGCGTCACTGGGGTGCGGCCTGTACCTGTGCAGCCTGGGTGAGTTTCGCTGTGTCAGGGCGGGTCGTGTCGTGTCGTGTGGTGCCGTGTCGTGCCATGTCGTGCAGTGTCGCGCCGTGTTGTTTCGTGCCGTTTCATGCCGTGTCGTGTTGTGTCAGGTCGTGTCAGATCGTGTCAGGTCGTGTCAGGTCGTGCCGTGTCGTGCTGTCTTGTGCCGTGTTGTGCGGTGTCTTGCTGTGTCGTATCGTGTCGTATCGTGTCAGGTCGTGTCGTGTGGTGCCGTGTCGTGTGAAATCGTGCGGTGTCGTGTCGTGTCGTTTCAGGTCGTGCCGTGTCGTATCCGGTCGTGTCAGGTCGTGCCATGTTGTGCTGTGTTGTGCCGTGTCATTTCGGGTCGTGTTGTGTCGTGCCGTGTCATGCCAGGTCAGGTCGTGTCAGGTCGTGTTGTGCCGTGTCGTGTGGTGCCGTGTCGTGTTGTGCCCTGTCATGTTGTGCCCTGTCGTATCATGTCAGGTCGTGTCAGGTCATGATATGCCGTGTCGTGTCGTGCCGTGTCGTGTTGTGCCGTGTTGTGTCGTGCCGTGTTGTTGTGTTGTGTCGTGTCGTGCCGTGTTGTGTCGTACTGTGTCGTATAGTGCCATGTCGTGTCGTGCCGTGTCGCGTTGTGCGATGTCGTGCCCTGTTGTGTCGTGCCCCGTCGTGCAGTGCAGTGTCGTGTAGTGCCCTGTCGTGCCGTGTTGTGCCGTGCGGTGTTGTGTCGTGCTGTGCTGTGCCGTGTTGTGCCGTGTGCTGTGTTGTCCCGTCCCGTTCCGTGTTGGAACGTGTACGTACGGCAGTGTTCCCCCCTAGCAACCCCCCGGCCCCCCCGCGCGCGTATATATACACCCGCCGCTGGATGCTGCGCACTACCAGCCTGCCATCTCCTCCACGCAAACCACGTCATTTACTTGCACGATGCACGTCATTTACTTGCACACGACCGGCCCCCCGAGGACCCATGTAATCTGTACTAATGGTAACCTGGTCCCCCGCACCTGTGGCCTGCGGGCTGGATGGCTGCGTCACCCGCCCTATCGGCCACCCACCCACCACCTGCCGCAGAGACCACGGGCCTGTTGAGCCTGTCCACCCCGGCCGGCGGTCGGAGGGCCCGGGCGGCGGCGGAGCTGGACGGGGCGGGTGCCGACGGCGAGCCGGCAGCGCTGTCTGAGGTCGGGTCCGGGTCGCTGCTGCTGCTGCGCCGCTGGCTGCCCCGCTTCCGCGCCAGCACCCCGGGGCGCATGGCGGGCATGGCGGGCGCCGCCGCCGCGGCGGCCGCGGCGGCTGCGTCGCCGGCCCCCTGGCCGGGCACCCCACCAGAGGCGGCAGCCGAGGCGGATCTCACACCCTGATCGCCGCCTCCCACCCACCCCCTCCCGGGGACACCTCGACGCCCCCGGGTTGGGGGTTGCGGGGAGTGCTCCCGGGGGCGGGGAACAACTGCCAAGTCATACGACAGCCTGGGGTGGAGCTGAGTGAGTGAGTGAGTGAGTGACGACGACAATGGCAACGGCAACGATACATATAATATTATATATATATGGTTCGTTTATGCAGTGTATGGTGAGGAAGTCACCGATGACCCGCGGGGTCCGCTTTCACATCCATAATAATGATATATGACGTGTGGACGTGTGACCCGTGGAAGCCGTAGCCGCTGGGGGAGGTGCCGGCTAGGGGCCGCACAAATAGCGGGGGTGGGTGGGAGAGCGATTGCGCCGTAGGGCAACAACGTGCCGATCGAGGGGGCGGGCTGCTGCTGATGATGATGTAGGCGCTCGGCTTGGCCCAGTAGTTCGCATTTCAAAGGTGGTGTTCGTACTTTGGTGTTACCAACTGCCCTCCCAGCTCCCACACCAGCGGGGGTCCCCCGATGTACTACATCCTCCGCGGATTGGGCGGAATTCATTCTCAGTGGAGGAGCTGCAAGCGACATATTACGTTGTAGCTCTCATCCTTTCCCTGGCGAGCACGGTGCCCGTGCTCATGCACGCGTGATGCGCATGGTGTACACCCTGATGATGATGATGATGACACCCGCACGATGTGGCCCTGCTGCCCTGGTCCCCCTCCGTACAGCCCGAGAGGGGGGAGGGGTAAGGGGTTGGCCTGTGGGTGTTGTACTTGTGTGTCGGTGATCCGCCGGCGACACGCCGTGGGGCCGTACGGCGGTGGTGCACGTGCCGACATGGAGCCTGATATGTCTGTCAGGCACATCTGCATCTCTCTCGCATCATCAGCAGGGAGGGGGTGTTATCTCTGCCCCGCACTCGGAGACAAATGTGTACGCGATTCGGCGCCAGGAGTGGCCCGCAATTGTACGACATGGCGGCCTTACAAAGTACGACATTGCACGCGAGAATGTACGATACGGCGCCCTAGATTGTACGTGTGACCATACCGCCGGCATGGCACCGCGCGCTTTGCGTGCGTGATAGATACGTTCCTCCTACCTGCCCGTCTTGAGCATGCTGTGTTGCTGGCAAGCTATGGGTGCTGTTGGCCGCGCCACCTGATTGAGGAGGAGGAGGAGGAGGAGGAGGAGGCGCATCTTCACTTGGGGTACCGCAGTGAGGACAGGGGCAGGTACGGATGGACCTGGACCGCGCTACGGCTGATGTTGCTGCGGCTCTCAGCTGATCTCGCCTCCGCCTCCGCCTCTGCCTCCCGTCTAAGGGCGCAGCGGACCTTGCGGCCTTTCTCAGGCGACGAGCGACTTTGCGGCTGCTGGTGTTGGTGTTGGTGTTGGTGTTGGTGGTGCTCAGCAAGCGGGGGGTTGGGACCGCCAAGTAAGGTACAGAGATGTATCAGATTACTGCTACCTCGTATGATGAGCGCATGTGCCATGGGTTCTGGAGATGAATGAAGGCCCGCCGTGGAGCGGTGGTGGAAAATGCGCTGCATGACAATGCATTGTCAATGAACAAGTAGGGGGTACGGCGGTCATCCGGGGCGGCCGTCCAGCCAGGGGACCCCACCGCCATGTCATGCCACGTCCTGGCAAGCGAGTACGGTTCACAGACCGATGTTGCCCGGCTTGGATGGGCGTTCCCTGTATATACGATGTACCCAGCTGGTCCCATATGTGGACAGGGCCGGACCCGGACCCAGCCGGTCGGCTCAACGGGGCGGCTCAACGGTCGATTCTAGTAAAGGACCTGGATGGGTCTGTGTGGTCGCTGTGGTGGGGCCGCAGCCGTCGTATGTAGAGCGCGGCAGCGGATCTGCCGTATACGGTGTGGGGCATCCCGGCCGGCGGTCGGGCGATTGAAGGCGGCCGGGGTGGAGATTTTTTCCCTGATTATGTGTGAGAGAGGGAGGGGAACAGAGAGAGAGGGAGAGAGAGAGAGAGAGAGAGAGAGAGAGAGAGAGAGAGAGAGAGAGAGAGAGAGAGAGAAAGAGAGGGAGAGGGAGACGTTGAGAGCGCTTTGCTTGTCATGGCGTGAGCTGCCACTCGGGCTACCCGGCGCTTACGGCGATGGTACGACATCCCGTCCGAGGGGCAGCGCCGCTCCCTACACCTTCCCCATTCTGACCGTGACTGGCGGCTACACGGCCACCGCGGCTCCATTCCTACTTCTGTCGCTGACATTTGGGTCGAGGGCACCCATCCATCCATCCATCCATTCAGCACACGCATGCGCCTGGGTGGTTGGTGCTGGTGGTTGGTGCGGGTGGTTGGTGCAGGTGGTTGGTGCAGGTGGTTGGTGCAGGTGGTTTCTCGCACCACACATGCGCACACACACTCAGACAGTCAAACTGTTCATACTTGACTTCGCTTCTCGCGGCTCGATCTCCTTCTGCACACACTCAGGACTCCATCGAAACACATATGTATGTGCAGATAGAGCACCAAGCTCGCCCCTCCCCTAGGAGACCCACGCCCCGATCGGATGGCGCACGGTCCTCCACAGCAGCCAGCAGGGAAGCGGGACCACACCACACCAGGTGGCGGCCGACGGCCAGGCAGCCAGCCGCCTACACGGGCGCCGCACCTCCCCCCCTTTGGGTCGCCAGGACCCATTGTGGGGAGCCACTTGCACATACGGTAGAACCCCACACACCGACACATGGGCCACCAATGTCGACGGGACGCGGCCTCACTCTACGTCGTGCCCCAGCGCAATTTCGTCATCTTGTACCTACCTCCCCGTCGTTGTGTTTTAAACCCCCAACTCCAACCTCAACCAGCCGCTGCATGTGTCCAGAACGAACACTCGGTCGCTGTCATCGTCATCGTCATCGGCGTCCACAGGTGTGTTCATGTGACCGTTACGAGGTGGACCCGCCGGGCGTTGCAACGGGCCCCTCTGGAAACCGCGCCGGACCCGACGAATCACGTGGCGGGGACGGGGCCGGGATTCGAGCCGCGGATCTATAGGGCAAATCGCCATATTGCACAGGGAAATTTCCCGCCATCCATACCCCTTCCACTCACACTGCTTGCTGACGATATGTCGTGTTGTCGTCGTCCATCACCTCCGCGGGTGCATCTCCCGCCTTGCGCTCCTGCCTCCTCGTACTCCGACGCCTCCCCCGCCTCCTCCTACTACTACTACTCATCGTTCTCCTCCTATCGCCACTCTACCCCTTCGCCCCTTCTGTCTCCGCTTCCTCTTGCTCCTCCTCCGCTTCCTCCTCCTCGTCCGAGTCGTCGCTGGGTGGAAGCTCCCGATTCATTCGCCGCCGCAGGTCCTCAAGCGCCGCCTCGTCTGTCTCCTCCTCCTCCTCCCCTTCTTCCCCTTCCCCCTCACCGCCGTCGTCGTCGTCGCCGCCCTCCTCGCTCTCTTCCTCCGCGCCTCCCCACCGCCCCGCCGCCGCCACCGTCAGCACGTCCACCGCGGAGGCAGAGGGCGCCGCCGCCGGCCTGCCCGCCAGGTAGTCGTTCTGGGCGGCGATGACCTCGGCGGCGGTGGCGCAGGCGCTGTAGCGCGACAGCAACTCGGCGTTGGTCGAGAAGAATGAATGGCCCCTGCACGGGGTGGTGGATGGACGGACGGAGGTACAGACGGACAGATGAACGGGTGGCTGGCTGGCTGGCTGGCTGGCTGGCTGGATGGATGGATGGATGGATGGATGGATTGATGGCGGGTCAGAACCCCTATGGCCCGAACGAAGGAACACACGCACACGGGACTGCACCGGACAGCCAGCCAAGCCAGGGCCACAAGAAGTGACGTCGGGACAGCCAGCCAGCCAAGCCAGGGCCACAAGAAGTAAGTGACGCCAGCATATACACCAGTCAGGTCAAGGCAGGTACAGGCAGGTCCAAGGATACGCGGCCGCGCTGCGGCTGGCACGTCGTGGTTTGGCTGAATCCGCTCTCAACCACCCACCGAGGGGACGCGCGGACGGGAGGAGAGGTAAGGCACTGCAGACGGTTTATGGCCCCAGCAACACCTGTATATATATATATATATACCCCGCATGCACGGTAGCCAGCCGCCGCTCCTTCCAGCCCACCCCCCAGGCAACGCCCCGACACGCAGATCACTACCTGGGCCGGACACCGAGCCAGGCACTCAAGCCACCCGGCCACACGGCGCGCCAAACCGAGACCCACTTTCTGCCATTGCGCGCCTTTGTGCGAATTGTAAAAATATATATCCAATTTTTGTGCGAATTCAAAAACATATATCCAATTTGAACATTTTTCGATTTGTGTACATGCCAGGCAATGGCAGAACAGCCGACCCGACTAACAGACCCTGGAGGCAGCTCGCGGGGCAGTCAGCCAGTCAGCCAGTCCGTGCCCCCACCCCCCACCATTTGAATCGCGACAGGATCGCCACCGCCTCCTCCCTCAGGCCGCAGATGAAGAGCGCCGCCGCGAAGGCCTCCGCGCAGGACAGCTTGCAGGGCCGGCCTGCGGTAGGTCCAGGGAGGGAGGCCAGGGACGGGGGTCCCCAAAAGGGGGGGGCGGGAGCGAGATGTTCACTCAAGGTAAATGAGGCAAAGATCTATGCGGAATGGTAAAAGAGGGAAGCAAACCGGTAGCGCAGGGTCCACGGACTGGACGCATATCCCAGGCAGAGGCAGAGGCAGAGGCAGAGGCAGAGGCAGAGGCAGAGGCAGAGGCAGAGGCAGAGGCAGAGGCAGAGGCAGAGGCAGAGGCAGAGGCAGAGGCAGAGGCAGAGGCAGAGGGGGGGGGGGCAGAGGGGGGGGGGGGGGGGGGGGGGGGGGGGGGGGGCAGAGGCAGAGGCAGAGGCAGAGGCAGAGGCAGAGGCAGAGGCAGAGGCAGAGGCAGAGGCAGAGGCAGAGGCAGAGGCAGAGGCAGAGGCAGAGGCAGAGGCAGAGGCAGAGGCAGAGGCAGAGGCAGAGGCAGAGGCAGAGGCAGAGGCAGAGGCAGAGGCAGAGGCAGAGGCAGAGGCAGAGGCAGAGCAGAGGCAGAGGCAGAGGCAGAGGCAGAGGCAGAGGCAGAGGCAGAGGCAGAGGCAGAGGCAGAGGCAGAGGCAGAGGCAGAGGCAGAGGCAGAGGCAGAGGCAGAGGCAGAGGCAGAGGCAGAGGCAGAGGCAGAGGCAGAGGCAGAGAGGCAGAGGCGAGGACGACCTGACACGACGCCGTTGGCCGCTGCGGAGCCAGTGAGCAAGCGGGGGGATGGACACGTGCCATCACGTAAGCCCCGCAAGGCGGCCCCCCTAAGGTGGGAACCACCCCGGCATGTCTGTACACAGAGAAGAACAAAGCGGCCAAACCCCCAGCCGGCCGGCCGGTCGCGCGCTTTGGCAGCGAGCTGGCCGTTGGCCGCAGTTGGCCGTTAGCAGTTGCCCACAGCAGCGAATCAGTGTCCTTTGGCGTGCCGTACAGGGCCCCTCACGCACCGTAGTTGACCGGGTTGGCGGCGACCATGAAGGGCAGCAGCCGCGGCGCCGCGCCCTTGATGCGACCTGTGTGTGGTGGGGCGGATGGGGGCGGATGGGGCCTGATGGGGGCGAGAGAGGTTCGGGTCGCGTGCAGAGGCCAGCCCAGACAGAGGCCGGGGCAATCCAAACCCAGTCCAGTCGGGGTGCGAAGGGTGGTTGAGGTGCGGCAGGTGTGGGCGTGTGTGTGTAAGAGGGAACTGGGCCGGTGTATGCGCCGCGAAGTGCGACAGCGCCGCACCTGCGGGTTGGGTCAGGGTTGGGTCAGGTTTGGGTGCGGGTTGGGTGCGGGTTGGGTGCGGGTTGGGTCAGCCCCCCTGTAGCACGCCTGCCTGCCTGCCTAGCTTGGCCGCCGTGTCCCCTCCTCCTTACACCGCCCAGCCCGGGCCCAGGTGGGAGCAAGGAGGAGGAGGGTCTCCACCACTTGCAGTACAAAGGCAAACCACCCAACCACCCAACCACCTAACCACCCACCCAACCACCTTGCCGCCTACCCACCCACCCGCCCAACCACCCACCGAAGGGCACGTCGTTCAGGCGGTTCCACGAGCAGTCCACCACCGCCAGCCCCCGGGAGCGGATGAGCGCCGCATCCTCCGCCGACACGCTGCGCTGCCCTGCAGGGGTCGTCAGGCAGGTGTGTGGGTGTGTGTGTGGGGGGGGTGGGGGTGGGTGGGGGGGTGGGTGGATGTGGGTGGATGTGTGTGTGTGTGTGTGTGTGTGTGTGTGTGTGTGTGTGGGAGGGGGGGGTGAGTGGGTGAGTGGGTGGGTGGGTGGGTGAGCGACGTGTGTGAGGGTTCCGGGTGGGTGAGTGGGTGGGTGAGAGTTTGAGGGTTTAGGGTGAGTGGGTGTGTGAAAGACGTGGGTGAGTGGGTGGCCGACGTGGGTTAGCGAGGGCTCAGGCTCCCAGGATGAGCGCGGCAAAGGGGTGGGATGTGTGTACGACGCCACGAGGGGCATGGAGGGCCCCTGGCGCAGGGCCACACCACGGGAGTAGGTGGGCTGGGTTACACGTCACACGTCACACGTCACGAACGGGCAGCCGCGCAGTCGCGCACCCGGCGGACGGACACCCGAGGCCAAGGCCAGGTGGTGAGGCCGCCCCGTGCCCCGGCGTCGGTGCCGCGGCATCCGTGCCGTGGTGCCGCGGAACCACCACCGCCTGTGGCGCGACCCGATCCCCTCCTCCCCGTCCCCACGTGGCCCCCGCACGGCGTTCCGCATTCGCGGCGGCTTCCGAGAAACCGGGGGTGACGGAAGCTGGCGCTGGCAGGGTCCGAGCCCCCAACAGCCGGGTTATTTGGGTGGTCTCCGGGCTGGGTTTGTCCGGGGCAGTTTTTGATCACAACTCCAAGAGGGCGGGGGCTGAGGTGTGACGGAGAGGAGCGGCGCGAGGCGCCTGCAGGCGCGCAGGCGCCTGCCCCCCTGCCTGTCTGCCCCCCTGCCTGCCCCCTGCCTGTCTGCCCCCCTGCCTGCCCCCTGCCTGTCTGCCCCCCTGCCTGCCCCCCTGCCTGTCTGCCCCCCTGCCCGCCCCCCTGCCTGCGCACCTGCGGGGCTGAGGATGACCCCCGGGAACACCTGCCCCAGCCGCAGCTCCCGCACCAGCCCCTGCCGCGCCAGCCGGGTGCCCGTGCAGCGCTTCCGGTCGCACTGCCCCAGGTCCCACATCGCCAAGTGCACCGGGAACTTGGCGGCGGCGGAGCCGCCACCGCCGCCGCCGGGAGAGGAGGGTTCAAGCACCCCCGACGGCGAGGCGCCGTCGCCGCCGCGCTCGTCCCCTCCGTCACGTCGTCCCTCGCCTCCCGCATCGCCCTCCTCATCGTTGCCGTCGTTTTCGCTGTCGCGGTCGCCGTCATCGTCGTCGACGTCGTCCGGGGGCAGGTGCCGGGCGCCGGGCGGGCCGGCCGGCAGGCGGTCCCTGCGCGCCTGTGCGCGCGCGAACGCGTTGGCCGCTGCGGCGCTGGTGGAGGCAGGGCTCCCGCCCTCGCCGGCGGCGGCGGCGGAGCCGTCGTCGCCGTGGCCCCAGGCCTCTGCGGCCTGCTCCCCGCGGGTGGGGCCGCGCCGGCCGCCTCCGCCACCTCGACCGAAGCCGCCGGGACCCCGGGGACGGTGACCGCCGCCGCCCTTGGGGCGAGGCATGGAAGAAACCTGGCGGGTATGGACGCCTATGCGGTTAGAACAGGACTTGTATGACCAATGTTCTCGTGGTTTGTGGTGACTTGCCGAAGCAACTAACGGACGCCCGCCACGCTGCCGAGAAAATTACTTCACGCGTAAGTGGCAAAGTTACGAGCAAGGAAAAAGCAACGTAAGAGACTAGGACCCCACCGAATTCAACGCTGAACAAGTGGAAGGGATGCTGAATAAGTATGTACAGCGGCCGTACGTAGAAATTACCATTTTTGAAGTTGTCAGGACAGTTTCCCCCGGCCGACGAGTATGTGATTTAAGAGACAGCAACTTTAACCTGGTGCAGTAAGGACGACGCCTTGCCAGCCTAAAGTCTTCACTACCTGACGACGATAGTTCTGGTGCTGGAGACGGACGGATCAAGATGGCCTCATCGGCCAGCAATATTAATGTAATGTATCACCCACTGCTGGCGTCGAGGAGCTGGCTGGGGCAGGCGCTGCGCGATGGGTCAGTGGCGCACCAATTGTGAACTCGCGGGAATCTTCGCGTGCCTGTGTCTGACGCTCGTTGATCTGCTGGCAAATACATGCTTGGCAAGAGCTGAAGGCATTAGAATCAAAAACGCATCCTCAGCCCTCAAAGCACAGAGACAGACAGCTCCGTGCAAGCCGTCCGCCTTAAGTTCGCTCTTTCCTGCCATGCGAGGCCAGGCGCGAGGCCTTTCGGCGCCGAATTGCCTCCCTTAACGCTCGTCTCGTGCGAATCCGCCCTGGGTCTAACCGATGTCGCCTCCGTCAATCGAGCAACACACATTGAACGGGGCCTGAAGAAGAAGCAATCGTCCTGCAACCATATTTGTTCCATGTCTGTTCCATTACTCCTCCCTGATGGGGTTTCCTTACCCTGCAGACGCCTCGCGGCGCTGCGTGGTGGCCTCCACGCGCTCGATGCTGTCCTGCCGACATCGGCGACATCGGCTCGGACCTTCACGACCGCCAACGGCAACAACGTCAGCGGCGGTGCGGACAGCCTCTTCATCTCCGACATCAGCCTGTCGGGACACCGGACGCCGCTCCTGCTCGGCCTCATGAGCTACTTTGAGCGGCACCTGCCCAAAGTGGGCTACTTCCAGCCGATCACCGCCACCGCCTCACCGCACAACGGGGAGCCCCGAGTCGACCGGACCCTCGAGCTGTGAGTGGAACCCTTTCCCCCCCCCCTTGTCCTTCCCTCTCCCCTCTGCTCTTCCCTCTCCCCCTCTGCCCTCTGCCCCTCCCCTCCGCCCCACACGCGGCGGGAGCCACTGCGTTGGAGGGGCCCACAGCATGGGAGGGGGCCGTGTGCTCCAGCTGTCCGCTGCCCACACGAACCCCGTCCTGACCAGGGAGGGTCCCATTGCCGTACACTGCTTTCTGCTGCCGTACGCTGCTTTCCGCTGCCGTACGCTGCTTTCCGCTGCCGTACACTGCCGGCAGCTCCCTGCCTGGGGGGTGCGGATGCCCTAACCACAGCCCCGCCGACGCTGTAGTCGGGCACCCGCACCTTCCCCCATTCCCACTCCCACCCCGGGGGCACCCCACCCGCTTGCCACCGCCAAACACACCCCCAGGCCCCTTCCCCGGCCCCTTTCCCCCTGATGCCAACTACGACAGACAGCGGAGCCCCTAAGAAAAACCCGCCCCTCCTCCCCCCCCCGTTGGTGGCCGCCCCGCGGTGCGGTGGGGGTCCCCCCAAGCGCCCCCCTCGCTCTCTTCCTGTCACCCTCCCGACCTGGCGGTGGTGGTAACCGGGTCAACCCCGCCTCCCCGGTCCCCCGCCCCGCCGGTGTCCCGGTGTGCACCCCTTCCCACCCCCTCCTCCCCCCTCCCCCCCTCCCCCCTCCCCCCCCCGCAGGATGCGCACCGCCTTCAAGATGGCGGGCGAGCCGCAACAGATGTCGGGTGTGGAGGATGTGGAGGCGGCGCGGGTGGGTGGGGTGGGCCGCGGGGCCGCTGGGGGCGGGGCGCCCGGGGAGGGGGCGCGGGTGGGTCGGGGGGCGGGGGCGGGGCCCGGGGGGTGGACCTGGACCTGGACCCGTGGGGACATGGCAGGGAGGGGCAGGGGCAGGGGGAGAGGCGACCTGGGGATGGGTCCACAGGCAGGGCAGGGCAGTGCGGGCGCCCCGGCTCCTCAGGCCCATGCGTGCAGCGCCTGCAGGGTCCCGGGCGGATATATGCGGGGGTCGCCCTCCGCAGCTGGTGGGGGTGGGGGGGGGGCCCGAGTCGCGGGTCCAGCTCTCCAGCGCCTCCCCCCTCTTCCTCCCCCCCCTCTCTCACATTCACTCACCCAGCCCCGGGCCTGTGACCATGCGCAGCGCCGCGGCATCGCTTCAAGCAACGGATAGAGCCTGTTTGGCTGTTACTGGACTGGGGCGAACTCGGGCGCTGCCCTGACGTCGTCACAGCTCCGAAACCATCATCCGGAACACAAACCCAAACCCAAACCGGGCCGGCACTGCACTGCACTGCACCGCATCCGACGGCTCCCACTGCAACGAAGTCAAGTAGAGCCGGGAAGTCGGACAGCCAGCCCCGGCAACCGCAGCATGGAAGAGCAAACACTGGACGGAACACTGTACGCCACCCACCCGCTCCCCCCGGCACACCCCGGCTCCCCCCGGCCCCCGGGGGCCCCGCCCCCCACTCGCCTGTCCGCATCCCATCCCATACCCTACCAAATCATCCCATAACAAACCAAACCCTACAATGCTGCCCCCCCCTGCCCTACTGCCCTCACCAAACGGCAGTTGATCGCCGCCGGCCGGCCGTCGGAGCTGCTGGATCGGATCTACGCGGCGTACGTGTCGTACAAGGAGGGCCACGATGTCGTACTCTTGGATGGGCCGGGTCAGGCCATGGGTGACACGGAGCTGGATGCCCAGGTGGGTTGGGGGGGAGGGGTCGGACGGTTTAGGGGGGAGGGGTCGGGGTCGGGGGGGTAAGGGGGAGGGGTCGGGGGGGTTAGGGGGAGAGGTCGGGGGGTTAGGGGCGAGGGGTCGGGGGTTTAGGGGGGAGAGGTCGGGGGGGGGGGGGTTAGGGGGGAGAGGTCGGGGGGGGTTAGGGCGAGGGGTCGGGGGGTTATAGGAAATCCCGACCACGCGTCCCGCCGACCCACCGGCCCCTACCTGCAGGACCTTTGCTCTGGCTGCGCCGCAGCACGTCCTGAATCCACCCATGTCCCTCACCCCTACCCCCCTCACCCCTACCCCCCTCACCCCAACCCCCTCACCCCTACCCGCCCCCCCCCCCCCCCGCGCAGGTCGCCGCGGCCCTGGGCAGCCCCGTCCTGATGACCATGATGGGCAACCCCGGTCTGACACCCGAGGATTACTACCAGACGGCGGTACGGCAGGGGTGGGTTACAAATAGTTTGGCAGTGGGCGGGGGTCTGGGCAAATTATTACAAGGAGGGCGCCCTGTCTCGCAGCTTGCGGTACATGCTGTACACTCGCCGTACGCACCATACATATGTCATACGTGTCATACACTTGCCGTACATG
The DNA here is from genome assembly GCA_003117195.1 of Eudorina sp. 2006-703-Eu-15. Classification (NCBI taxonomy): domain Eukaryota; kingdom Viridiplantae; phylum Chlorophyta; class Chlorophyceae; order Chlamydomonadales; family Volvocaceae; genus Eudorina; species Eudorina sp. 2006-703-Eu-15. The sequence continues at coordinate 1,872 of BDSI01000053.1, read as the reverse complement.
CCGTACACATGTCCGTGTCGTTGCCCCAACTCTGGCAGTCTAACGATGACTGGCAATGACACCCCCATGGCCTCCCCCCATCCCGTGCCGTGTACCCCTGCGCTCCTGGTGGACTGTACGACGTGTACGGCACACGCGCGGCGTCGTGTCCTGCAGATGGTGAAGCGGCAGGTGGGTCAGGGAGCACGGCGGAAGGAGGAGTAATGTACGGCAGCGGTCGCGGGGCCTGCAGGGTGGTTATACTGGTTGGGCGCGGGATGGGATGGGGTGGGCCCTAGGATAAATGGGGGCGGAACGGGAGGAAGTGCAGCTGCGGTTTGGCCACCCTCCCAGGGAGCAGGGCTTCTGATTACGTTGCTTCTGACAACACAGCCCCGGCATGGGCGCCACACGGCAATAACGCCCGTCGGGGGCACCTACGGGGCTCAACTAACATCCTCCTGTATTTATAGCCCTAGAGAGTACACATCCAGTTTCGTATCAATTATCAAGTAATGAGTTTTCGCTGTCGTGCCGCGCACCGCGGATGTGCTTGCGTTGGCGTGCTGACATGGAGGCCGATTCCCCCGATGCCTACCCGTTTCCTGACATCCCCCCTGGCGGTCCCCAACGGCGGTTCCCCCCCCTCCACCCCCCAACCCCCCACCCCCCCACCCCTCGTCCCCAATGGCGGCCCAACCCGGCCCCCCCACCCACCCCCAGGTGTTCAAGGACCTCAAGGTGGACGTCCTGGGACTGGTGCTGCACAATGTGAGATCGGGGTGGACATCTCTAGGGAGGGAGGGGGGGGAGAGGGGGGAGAGGGTGGGAAGGGGGGGGAGGGGGGCCGGAGGAGAGAGGGGGAAGAGGGAGGGGGGGAGAGGGAATGGGAGGGAAGGGGTAAAGGGAAAGGGGGAGGGCGAGGGGTGGCTGTTGTGACATGAGGGGGAGGAGGTGGTGGGCCCAACATACCAGTCGTTTGGTCACCTTGCACGTCACGTTGCCCTGTGTAGCACAGCATGGCGTGGGCGTGTCCTTCCCGGCTTGGGTCCTCTCCTCTAGGGCCCCCCCGGTGCCGCACGGCCCCGCCCTGCTGGTTCCTGCCCCGCTCTCTGCCATCCCCCCCCCCCCGCCCCCCACCCCTCAACCCAAGACCTCCCCCTACCCGCCCACCCCCACCCCAACCCTGACCCGACCAGCCCCACTCCACCTCCCCCCCCCACACACACACACAATCCCCCTCTCCCCCCACCCCCACCCCAATGGCGCCCCGCAGCTCCCCCGGGGCCACCACGCCATCCTGACCTCCTCCCTCCGCGCCAAGCTGGAGAAGGCGGGGCTGCCCTTCGTGGGGGCGCTGCCGGACGACCCCATCCTGTCCAGTGTCAGGTAGGGGGGGTGTCTGGGTGGGGGCGTGTCTGGGTGGGTGAGTTGGGGGGGGGGCCCTGACCCACGGGTCGATCATGTATGGCTAGGGTACTGAAAACGCACGCCCATGTGTGTTTTACAATCTTCTAGCCACAGATCAGCGACCCGTGGGTCGGGCCTCCCTCGGTGCGTGTGTGGCGCTCGTGTGCGTGTGTCGTGGACCCCGGGTGGTGGTGGGGGGGTGTTGGGACTGTGGAGGAGGAGGTGTCAGAGCGGACGCCAAGGGGACCTCCACCGCCCCACCACCAGCTCCCCACCGGCCCCCACCAATTCCCCCCCCCCCCCAGCTCCCCACCGGCCCCCCACCAGCTCCCCTCCCGCTCTGTGCGGGAACGGCCGGCGTCAAGGGCCTTGCGGCAGTGCAGCGCAGCCACCCTCGTCCTCAACCGTATCTAATCTATACCCTCCTCTTCACCCCTTGGCAGCAGTGCAGTTTGAAAATGTCTGCCAATTCACTATCACCCC
>BDSI01000052.1:777500-835254 GCA_003117195.1 Eudorina sp. 2006-703-Eu-15 | reverse complement strand
CAATGAGATACAGGACCTGCTGCAATCCTGCCTGCCTATTATTGGTACGTACGGGTCTTCATGAATTGTGTAGGATAGATTCCATGCACGCACGTCGTCATATGCGCCATTACTACGTACTTCTCATGCCTGCTGGTCCAATAATAATAATAATAATAATAATAATAATAATAATAATAATAATAATAATAATAATAATAATAATAATAATAATAATAATAATAATAATAATAATAATTGTCTCTGTTATTCGTTAGTTGAAGAATGGTTTGTGAGTTGAGCCCGCATCATTTCAACTTGATTGCACATCACGCCCAGCAGGAGGCGGAGGCGCAGCGGAGGTGGTGGGCACAGCCAGACAGCAGGCGCAGGGGCAGCAGTTGCAGAGGAGGAAGAAGAAGAAGCAGCAGGTGGCCCTGCAAGTGATCCCATCAAGCCTCTACATCGTGCCGCTTTCCCAGGTCCCGGACATGCTCCAGCAATTCGGATTTGCTGTGTTCCAAGATGAGGAGCTGTTGCAGCTCCTGACTCCCCAGGCCATCGAGGCCGCCGATGCTGAAGTGGAGGAGTATGCCGATCCTATCTTCCAGAGGGTCAGGCGGCGGAAGGACGGTACGGTCGTGCGGGACTCTGGGACATGCGCGATGACCACTGGCGACGACCTGCGGCTTCAGGTCAAGATCAGAGAGGAAGCCCCCGCCGACCTCCGTGCGGTTGCAGAGCACGTTACGACTGTCACTCAGCAGGTTTTAGCATCTGGCGGCCCGACCTATGCAGGCATGAAAATCCACCAGGCATTGCTAATTGGCAACGCTACCAGCGCCTCTGGGAAGCCTCTTGGTGCACAGGCACTGCATACTGACAACGGCCCGGCCAGGACAAGCCGTTCGTGGTCTTTGCTCCCATGGTGGAGGGTACGACCCTTCGGATAGCTCCGAGCAGCCACCATATCATTCGGTCCTACCACTTCTATGTAAAGCAGCAGCTACAGGCCAGAAAGGCAGCTGTGGCAGCTGCTGCTGCTGCTGCGGCTGCATCTGCGGCTGCTGCTGTTGCTGCTGCTGATGCTGCTGGAGGTGGTGTGCTGCTGGAGGTGGTGGTGGGGTGGTGTGGTGGTGGTGGTGGTGGTGGTGGTGGTGGTGTGGTGGTGGTGGGTGGTGGTGGTGGTGGTGCTGCTGCTGCTGCTGCTGCTGCTGCTGCTGCTGCTGCTGCTGCTGCTGCTGCTGCTGCTGCTGCTGCCTGCTGCTGCTGCTGCTGCACCAGCGCCTACTACAGCTGCTGCTGCTGCTGCTGCTGCTGCTGTAGTTCCCGCACCCGTCAACTTGGAGGTGCGCGGGGCCTCACAGCAGGGCGGCAGTGCCAGGGATGGGCAGCCAGCAGGAGTGGCTGCAGCATCACAACTCAACGGCGCCCCCAGCTGCAGTTGTTGCTACAGCGGCACCGCCACCAGCGCCAGACCAGCCAGGCGCAGGTACCGGAGCCGCTGCAGCTGACACTTCTGCTGAAGCGCTGGAGACGAGTGGTGGGTCCCAGCAGGCCCCCATGTTTCCCAGAAGGGTGAGCAGGCTGCTGGCGCGGTCGGACGCAGCAGGGCCCAGGCGGGTCGAAAGACCTTGTTAACCAGCTGCAGCAGCAGCTCCGCCACATCACCATTGCCATCATCAGCTGGCGCGCTGCGGCGGTTTGCAGAGCGGCGCCGCCGGCGGTTCAGCAGGTGGAGGCGCCGCCGCAGGTGGTTCATCAGCAGCAGGTGGAGGCGCCGCCGCAGGTGGATCATCAAGGGATGGCGTCGCCACCGCGGCGGTTTGCAGAGCAGCGGCGCCGCCGGTGGTTCACGGGATGGCGGCATCGCCGCCCTGCGTAGGTCACGGCGGGTGGGCGGCGCCCTGCACACCACCGGTGGTTCTCGGAGCGGCGCTGCTGCTGCTGCTGCTGCTGCTGCTGCACCAGCGCCTACTACAGCTGCTCCTGCAGCTGCACCTGCGGCTTGGCGACGATGGCTTGGAGACGGAGAACGAAGATGAGGACAAGCTGGTGGTTGAGGGCGAGAGTGAGGAGGCGCATGCTGCGGCCTACAAGGCGCGTGGGTTGTTTGCGAGTTCGTTGCCTCTATACCCTCTCATCAGGCTGAAGATGAGTCCCGGCGACATCGTGTTCGTGCACGGCAACGTTGTGCACGCGGGTGACGTGGGGGATCCCGGGCGAGATCCAGCCCCGCATCCACATCTCCGTGTCCCCGGACACGGCCTACATCGACACCACTTGATTGAGCTCATGCACCCGACATTCAGGGCACGTTTCCTAGCACCGGGTTCGGCTTAGTAGTCAGCAGTACGTCGGTATGGGCATTACAGACTGGCCCCTCTGTGTGTGGTTTGTGGAAGGTAGTAGTTAGTTGTTAAGGTCGTCGCACCTGAGAGTTTATATTTCGACGGTTCATGCATTGACTCGTCGATCATGACTAGCTAGAGATAGATATATATTTTATCGGGGGATCGCACTCCGTCCTCCAAAGGATTCCAGCCATGCTCACACACACACATGCGCGAACATGTATGTGCCTTTATCCGTCGATCATTAGTTCTTGCTGCTGCAATAGATAGTTTATGCGTGCGTGCATGCCCGCCCCTCCTCCGTCAGGGATGGCGTATAGCTATAGTTTCTCTGTGCCTCTATCTCGAACAAGCGAGTATAATAATAATAATAATAATATTAATACTAAACGAACGAACGACCACTGATAGATGGTGGTGTAGATGGTTAGATAGCGAGGTTATTAGGCTGGCTGGCTGGCCGGCTGGCTGGCTGGCTGGCTGCGGTTATGGCGTGTGCACGTGCGTGTATGGAGCATCAGTTGTGGATGGATAGAGGAGCACACGCGCTGGCTATAGTAGAGCTGCTTCGTTGTTTGCAGGGATTGATTGTTGATGAGCGATGGATGGATGGAAGGTTATTAGGTTTTGGGAATAGCTAGATGACCAAATAAAGTATCGGTCTCTTATTATTATTAGAGCGAGGCTGTATGATGATGTATATCATCAGCTGCTGCTGGTGCGCGGCTATCTAGCTGATGTGGTGTATATTGTTTGTGTGTGAGCACGTGTATTTATGTGTTTATATGTGCCAGCTGTTGTACGGCACAGTGGTAGTAGTAGGCAGGCAGATCATGCAGGATCTGCTGCTGCAGTATATATATATCTGTGCGTGTAACTACTTAAGGGAATACATACATACACTTTTGCACTCGTCTTACTACGACATATATACTCTCACACACGCACACCATTATTATTACGACCTCGTTATTATTACAGCAGGAAACCCTTTCGTTCATTCTATCTAAAAGCTAGAATATAGCCAGACAGACAGCAAGTAATAAGCAGCAGTCACGGCCAGCCAGACACAGCAAGCCAGGAATGATGAACGAACCTTATTATTGCATGTACATACAGAGACACATACACAGCATGCATGGAACAAACGCAGCATGCAAGAGCAGCAGGTATATATATATAGCATCACATGAAGAAAATCGTCTAGGGTTTCGATCATGTCCCATAAACCCACGTTTCGAACCCATCAGATCAAGTAATAACAGCAGGGCGCGCTGAGGACCAGAAGGGAGTGCAGAACCCTAAACCCTCTCCACCCATCCACGCAAAGATAGAGCAGAGAGCAAAATATGTATATACCTTTCGTACGTTCTGCGCGCGCGTGTGCATGTGCAAGTAGTACGCAAGCCACTGCAGTGTATGTTGTGGCCAAAAGTTTACACTGATGAGGCGAGTGCGTGATGAGGTATGTAATAGAGGGAACAATGCGCCCGTGGTGCTCGAACCTAGGACCTAGGACTACAACCATGCATCACGAGACACAACCACCGTTCCTCACACGCACACGCAGCCCCAACCAAGGAACAGAGCGATGCCATGCAAGGGCCACAATTATTATTGCCGTATAGTTCACGCAAAAAAATCCCCCGGCCAGGCAGCAGGCACATACATGGCTGGGGCGCCCCTAAACCCCTGCCCTGTCCATCATACATACATATACACGCCTGCAGTACGTTCTGCATGCTGAACGTACGGCGGATAGCCTCACGCGTCCATACACACACGTCTTTCTGCAGTACATTCTGCATGCGGAACGTACGGCATATCATGCTGCATATCACAGACGCACACCATGACCTACCTGTCATAGATGATGGCCCATACGTACAACAGATAGATATGAAAAACATGCTGATCGAACCCAAGACCTTCCACAAGTCATCAACTACTGCTGTACACCGCCATGGCTTTGTCACACAGGCCAAGCCGATGCTAATCAACAGGCAAATCGCATTGTATTCGCACTTAAAACTCCCCCTGCCTGCTGGCATGCCCATGCCCATATGCCCATGCCCAGTCCCAGCAGGCGGGCATGGACTCGCGCGCGATGGGGGAGCCGAAAACTCCCCCAGCGCAGACAGAAGCACTCTGTCTGTGTGTGTGTGTGTGTGTCTGTGTGTGTCTGTGTGTCTGCGGCCCCATCCAGCAGCGCCCCTGCTGCCCCCCAACGAACAAAAACACTAACCCTCATCACCCAAGCACCAAGTAGCCAGGCCAGGCGCCCATGCAACATACAAACAATCAATCAAAGCACGCGCACCCGCCGCGCAGCCACGCCGCCGCACCCAACCAACAAAAGTCAGTCGGCAACCATACATGTCCGGCGGGGCCGCAACGCAGCAGCCCCCCAGAAATAAAATTAATGGGACGAACAATCTCATTTAGATAAACACATCCATCCAAGCAAGCAAAGGACCTCACGCAGCGCCAACATAGGAATCCCAAGAAACCGTGGAACAATACCGAAGTGTTAAAATACCAGGAAACAACACAACCTTCAAATAATACAAAAACATACAATAAACACTACGAACAGATGCACGAGCATAAATCGCACAACCACGCAGAAGCACGCGCGCCAAACCAAACGCAGCCCAGGGCCCATGCAAGTACGGGAGCCGCACGGCAGCAACCGAACGCGCGCGCGCGAGACACACAGCAGCAGTACACAGTTGTTGCAAGTGCAAAATATTTAAACTACGTAGAAAGGGGGGCACCGCCGCCAAACTCAAGATAGAATACTATTATTATTATTATTATTACATTGCGCAGCCGAACTTCAAACTTCAAGCCTGTGTATGTACTTCTCGTTCTACTTCATCTCGCGCTTCATTATTACATACATACTCGGCAGAGGAGCGGAGCTGCTGGCAGGAGCCATAGGCGCGCGCACGCACGCAAGAGATATAATATAGAGTTCTACACAACAAGAGGTACGCAGCAGCAACATACGTACAGCAGTTCTAGGCCAAGAAGTTCTAGCCCTACCTCGCTTAGGCTTGCATTGCAAACAATAATTATTATTGTTATTTTGGATGCTCATCTATCAGGGGCTTGATTGCGCACTACTTGCACAATTGTATTGTTCATGACTACTACGTACTTCGTTCGTTCCTCACACTTTATACGTCCGCTCATTGCTCCGCGTTTCTGCTGATATGCCCACGCAGAACTAACGAAGAATGTCCCAGGAAAACGATCAAGTTCCTGCCACACCACCCCAACGATGTTCGCAACGGAACCTGCAAGATGGTGACGGCATCAACACCGAACGACAACAACAAGAAGGCGCTTCTACGTCTTGGGATGATAAGGAAAGGGATTCGGATGATTCAACAACTACACCGCCAAGGCTCAACCCCAGCAGGAAACGAGGTCGCCCGCCGAAGAAGCACGCGCCCTCGTCCAGAGGACACCATCGGGACGTCTATCGCAGGTATACATACATACATCTGCTGCTCAAACCTTCCATCCTGTTAGTTAGTTCTAATGCGCGGCGGCAAGCAGCCCATAGTGACGAGTAGTAGTAATAGTAGTAGTAGTTATAGTATTAGGATTATTAGTGGGGCTCCGAATTATTTCTGTCTGCGTGCACCAATGCTCATCAGTATAGTTTTAATTACACCAGCCCAAGTAGCTGCGCCTCTCTTCTGGGGATTTGAACCCCATCACCTTCTACGCAACGTAATGCAGTTGCGTCGGCGCCCCCACGAGGGTGAAAGAGAAATCATCAACATTCACTACTCCTGTTCCCTCCTGCTTATATATGATGGATGGTGCTCCTACTACTGCTACTCATGATGCTGTGGCTGCTAATAATGGTGCTCATGCTAATGCTCATGCTATTGATTGCCGGTGCTCCTGCCTTATGCCCCTATTATTATACTGTGGCACAGATGGACGCTGGATGATATCCAAAACGGCTACATTCAACGGCGCGGCTTCAACGTACTTCACCCGTACAACAACCACCCGAGAGGCGCAGATCTAGGGTTACTCGTGCCCTTTGTGGCGCTGGCCGTCCTGGGTGCAGCACTCTGCAATAAATTTAGAGTAGTTCCACTGCCTAAAAAATCCGCCTGGCAACAACGTGCAGCTCACCTCGCGACTTGTGCTGGCCTCCAGCAGTCCGCCGCCAACAACAAGTGGGCTGAGAATGCCACCCTCCTCATGATGCCCATCTTTTATAGCGGCCCCGTCCACTGCAGCCCAGCTTCTCCCAATCCTGACGTCCAAGGGTCCGCATGCATGTTTATCACCAACTCCCACCAGTGCAAGAGAGGGGGGGCTGCCACCATGCGTCCTGAGGATCACGTCCCCTTGAGTAGAGATATGAATTATGAGGACATGGGGAACGACGTCTACCTGGTCATGCCCATGAATAATTTGCGATTCACGACTCCAATGGGGGATATCTTAGGGGTCAACATCAATGCGCGACAGGACAGCTACATTAACCTCGACATCAAACAACAGGGATCTAACAGGGGTAAGGGACGGAAACCGAAGAATTGGAAGAATGGGAGAATCCTTCAGATTGACGTGCATAGGCTTCTGCTGTGGGCATGCAAGGGTCCACCACCGTCGCACCTAGGTGATGCTGCACTAGCCATGCATCTTTGCGATTGCACATCATGCATCAACCCGCTTCATCTGAGATGGGGGTCGCGTTCAGAGAATAGGCAGGGGCATGCACCCCTGCAGATGCCGGGTACAGAAGGGTACACGCACTTGCAATCACAGGATTTACAACTAGAGGACTTATAATAAATAGGGGGAGGGGCGGTGCATACTTGCACGTTCTCATAGCTGCGTGCGTGTCCATACAGCACGCCTGCAGTACATTCTGCATGCTGAACGTACGGCATTTGGTAGGATTTACAACTAGAGGACTTATAATAAATAGGGGGAGGGGCAGTGCATACTTGCACGTTCTCATAGCTGCGTGCGTGTCCATACAGCACGCCTGCAGTACATTCTGCATGCTGAACGTACGGCATTTGGTAGGATTTACAACTAGAGGACTTATAATAAATAGGGGGAGGGGCAGTGCATACTTGCACGTTCTCATACCTGCGTGTCCATACACGCCTGCGGGTCCACAACGCCGTGCTTGCACACCTGACTTCACTGCGCGTTGTAATTATTTATGTGAACCTATACGCTGCAATGGTTGATTGTGGCGGTTGAAGGCGGCACGTGGCGGGGCTGAGGGGCGATGGAGGTGGCCGGGGTGGGCAGGGCCACAGGTGGTGGAGGTTCGCCGCGACTCCTGTACGGCCAAGGGTACGGCAGAACGGACGTATCTCTTAGTACAATTCCTGCCTTTACAAGAGGGTTCCAACGCAATTTAAAGCGTGTCCAACGGGCTCCTATGCACAAAGATACGCGGGGTTAAGTGCACTGAGGGGGCTGAGGATACAACCCACGGCCAACGGGCGCGGGCACGTGGCTGGCGCACGCGCACGCGCACGAACAGATTGCCAAACAAACTCGATATATATAACCCAGGGGAAGGGGGCCGCAAGTGCCCACACCCATGCCAAGAGAGGGACGTGCGTGTGCGGGGGAACCTGCCTTGCTGCGAGTAGGGGGGTTGTGGGCGAAACCCACGGGTCACCCAGCACCAAGCTCCCAAACTCACCGCGCTAAACACGGATCCTCTTCTCCATCAAATATAACACGCTGCAATGGTTGATTGTGGCGGTTGAAGGCGGCACGTGGCGGGGCTGAGGGGCGATGGAGGTGGCCGGGGGTGGGCAGGGCCACAGGTGGTGGAGGTTCGCCGCGACTCCTGTACGGCCAAGGGTACGGCAGAACGGACGTATCTCTTAGTACAATTCCTGCCTTTACAAGAGGGTTCCAACGCAATTTAAAGCGTGTCCAACGGGCTCCTATGCACAAAGATACGCGGGGTTAAGTGCACTGAGGGGGCTGAGGATACAACCCACGGCCAACGGGCGCGGCCACGTGGCTGGCGCACGCGCACGCGCACGAACAGATTGCCAAACAAACTCGATATATATAACCCAGGGGAAGGGGGCCGCAAGTGCCCACACCCATGCCAAGAGAGGGACGTGCGTGTGCGGGGGAACCTGCCTTGCTGCGAGTAGGGGGGTTGTGGGCGAAACCCACGGGTCACCCAGCACCAAGCTCCCAAACTCACCGCGCTAAACACGGATCCTCTTCTCCATCAAATATAACACGCTGCAATGGTTGATTGTGGCGGTTGAAGGCGGCACGTGGCGGGGCTGAGGGGCGATGGAGGTGGCCGGGGGTGGGCAGGGCCACAGGTGGTGGAGGTTCGCCGCGACTCCTGTACGGCCAAGGGTACGGCAGAACGGACGTATCTCTTAGTACAATTCCTGCCTTTACAAGAGGGTTCCAACGCAATTTAAAGCGTGTCCAACGGGCTCCTATGCACAAAGATACGCGGGGTTAAGTGCACTGAGGGGGCTGAGGATACAACCCACGGCCAACGGGCGCGGGCACGTGGCTGGCGCACGCGCACGCGCACGAACAGATTGCCAAACAAACTCGATACCTACACGTCCGCATGGAAGAGAGCTTTCCAACAATTCTGAAAGCGCGACGAGCCGACTTCTAGAGACCCACATACACGGGGTTAAGTGCACTGGGGGAGCTTGGGGGAAACCCACGGCCAAGGGGTGGGCACGACAAGAGCCCTGATCCCACACTCACCGGGCGGGATAAGGACCCTCGTTCACAGTAGCTCCGTAGTCCCACGCAGGTGTTCATGATGGCGGAGGTGGTGGTGCTGGCGTTGTCGATGCTGGCGTTGACGGTGGTGGTGGTGGCGGTTGTGGCGATGTCGGAAAACAGCCGTTCCTCCGCTGTGTTGTTCATGACACGGGGCCTGTAGGATCAAAACAAGGAACTCATATTACTTCTATCCAAAGTACCAGGATTAGGTCTTCCCTGCGCCTTCGCGAGGTGTACATACGTCCAGACCGGACGACTGCGACGAGACATGCTCCTAAAATCGACATTCGGCCTTAAAACCTTTCAACCGCTCCGCCTCCCACACGCTTCTGAAGCTTCGCAACCTACTTGATTTATGACAAACATCCACTGCGGCTGATGCGCAACGGACGCGACAAACTCCCCTCGGTTTCAATATGGCAGCGTTAAAAGGCAAACCCTAACCCTAAACCCTAAACCCTAGCTTGCTTTTCCATTCATCGTTTCTAGATAGTGTTGCTAGTTTCCAAAATGCTTCACAGGTACTTCCTGTGTGCGTACTATGCTTATGCATGTAATGAAAATATATACACGCATACACCTTAGAAGGAAAGAACACCTAGTTGTTCCTTGAAGCTGCCGCTGCTGCTGGTGTCGGTGGCGGTGTCGCAATGTCAACACGGTGTGTGCAGACTACGGCGTTTCAGTCTGTTCCGACAAGTCCAATAATTATAATAGGAAAGCAACGTGATGCTGAATGAGTGTATTCCCTGTCGCTGTTCTGTCACACACGTTGGGTGCTCACGAGTTGCCGCCATCGTGTACTGTTCGCAAGGTCGCTGGGACTAATGGGAGTCGGGTGTTGCTGCACAGGCCGCTCGGGCGGGCAGTTGTACTAGGATCTTTTTTGATGTCCGTGAGAGAATGCATGGGCCGGGCCTCCTGTTCCAGGTTGATTGTTGGGTCGATGGGGTTTTAGATCGGCGTGCGTCCTAGCTTCAGGCTCTTGGGTCCCTTTGAGTCCATCGCAGCTGTAAGTTTTCCCTCGTGCATAACGGTCGAGAAGAGGTCGTGTGGTACCAGGGGCTTCATCCATTATCCGGGGCACATGGTAGGGACAGCTGTCATCAGTCGTGCGTTCCGTGGGGCTATGCAGTCCAGCCTGCAGCAGGGTATTCACTCGGGGAAAGGCTCAGTCATAAAGCCATTCATACAGCACATTCCCAGTCATAAACCGGTTGCGTGCGACCATTGCAGCATGCGCCGTCCCAGGGTTCAACACTGGTCGCCAGCCCCATGATTGAGCCTTGGGTCACGTGATCTGTTTCTCTGCCGGTCTCATTGTTAATCGGCACAGCCTCATATCCATATTTCATCCGGGTCACTTCATCAGCGTTCGGGCGCACAAAGCCCCCCACGAGGAGCCACCCTACACCATTCATCTCGCGGCATTGTACCATACACAGTCTCCGCCCTTCAGTGGTCATCAGCCCCGGGTCGTACAGACCATCACCGGACTCAAATCTCAGGTCCAGTTGCTTATCAACGTTTGGATGCACACCTATCCCATCATCAGCCGATACACGGGCGTGAGCATGAGTTCTGCTGGGGTGCTTGCAATTATGGGACCAAGGCGGGCAGGGTCTCAGGGGGCCGGGACCGGTCCCACTGTCCCTTGCCGTACTAATTTCAACTCGTGTATGATTGCCACCGCCGGTCGCATGCGTGTGTTGTGTCCACTCCCAGGGATCTTCCATCTCATGGTGGCACTCCATATTATGAGCGATCCAGTGTTCAATCATAGGCACCCATCCGCGCGCCTCCATTGGGATCTCTCCTGCTGCTGCTGGGGGTGGGATACTGGTTACCTCGGGAGCCGTTTGGTTGTTTTGGCGGGCGCGGCCTGGGTCGCGCCCACGTCCTGCCATGCGTCCACTGCCCCTGCTGCTGCTCGCGCCCCGCTCCACTGCTGGGACATTGCCCAGTGGTTGTCCACTTGCTGCTGAGTGTGGACGTACGTGTGTGTGTGTGTGTGTGTGTGTGTGTGTGTGTGTGTGTGTGTGTGTGTGTGTGTGAATCGTTACATATCTGCCGGGCCGACACTGGCCGGGGGCGCTAACCCGCCCCATACGGGAGACCGCCGAAGCACTTTCCCCCGGATACGGGGGAAAGGGGCGTAAGGGGCCTCTGTCCCCTCGCTCTCAACCTAGGGCGCGTGCCCGATCCCCGAGGATCGGTGACCGCTGTGCCCCCTCACGGGAGTGGGCGAAGGCCCATCCCGGGCGGTCTGCGCCTCGCAGTCCGCTGTTCAACCTCCTCAAGTCCTTGCAGCACCCAGGGCGCGTTTCGGAGGCGCGCCCCTGCTTGGTGCGGTAAAACTAGCCTGGTCCCGCGTCCCAACCTAATCGTACTAGCTAGGGTTGCACCCTCCGGCAGGCCTGCCTGCCCAGCTGAGCCAGAGCGAGGCGGCTCGCACGCGTCAGGCCTTGCTGGGTCCGGGTATGCAGTCGGGTGCTCCATGATGGGGCTATGGTTTGCACAAGGCAGCACATCACCACGCAAGCTTCCCTGTCGTACACCCCTTCCCGTCGCAAGCGGCCCTCGCCTACACGTCCCGCTCGCTGCCAACTCCCACTGGTCGGGCCCGACCCTCCTCGGGCACCCACGGATCCCCATCGTGCCCGGAAGTGGGGTTCCCTAGTCCCAATCCCTACCCCCTAGCGTCTCGCGCTGCTATCTATCCATCACGAGTCTACGTCTACTGGCTGCACGCAGCGGATCCGGCCGTCCACCACCGATAGGATTGGGTGGTCCGGTCCCACCCCCTCCCATCCCCGTCGCGGTCGGCCCAGTTCTGCGAAACTGGTCACCCGCTGCCAGAACTCCATGACTGCGCGCGCCTTAGCTACATCAACCGGCGATGGGGCAGCCGGCGCCCCCGGCACGGGCTGTGCGCCGCCGTGGAGGGTCGCTGCACGTAACCCCACCCTCGCCCGCTCCATGGCCGTCAGCGCCGCCAGGGCAACGATGTCCCAAACCCCTTGCTGTATCCCCTGTGGCGGCTCAGCCAGCCACACGTTGGCTCGGGTGATGGGGCCCGGAACGTGTACCCCGATCTGCTGTATCACTGCCTGAGCGACCGGGCATGCCCAGAAATGGTGTGCCCGTGGTGAACACGGGTGGGGCCCCGCACCGCCGTACTCGCCACACCCGCACGCCTCGGGGTGGGCGTTGTGGAGGTGGCTGTTGCCAGGCAGCGGGACCCTGTCAACCGCCAGGCGCCACAGTGTTTCTTTGTGCTCTCGTTCCCACTTGATGGCCCAAAGCCGCTGTAGAGTGGCAGGCATGCTGAATGTCGGGGGCCCAGCCACTCCGTCTGTCTCAAGCTGTCCCCTGGCCTCCTGCTCGTATTCAGCATGCTGTCGTGCCCGTGCGGCCGCCACCTCCTGCATCTGCAGCTGTGTCGCCAGCCGGACCGTCAGGCCACTAAGCTTGACCGTCAGCGAGTTGGCTAGCCTCCACCCCATCCGGTCCACAAGCCGCCGACGGGTCTCTTCCTCAGACTCCAGGTCCCCCGCCCGCTCGGGATGGTCCAGCACCGCTGCTGCAGCTCCCCGCCACTCGTCGCTGATGTCGGCGAGTAGACAGTGGATGGCCGTCAGGGTCGGCCTCCGCCTTAAGGTCATGGACCCCTGTGGACCCAGGTGGTCGCGGACCCACGCGTCCCATCCCGCACCGGCTGCGGGTGCCTCGCCGGCTGCACACGCGACCCGCACTGCGTCCCCAACTGTGCGAAGCTTCCCGCATGCTGCCAGGCGTGTGTGCCGCCTCTCCAGGCCGGGCCACGCTGGCGGGCCCGCGGTGTCCCGCGTCTCCACCGGTGTGAAGTCCGGGTCCGTGTCGCCTGTGCGGTCCTCCATGCCATCGTCCGCTGCCCCCGGAGTGGTGTTAGGTAGGAGTGGGTTCCCCCACAAGGGGATGTTGAAGCACCAGTCGCCGGCCGCCGGGAGTGGGGATGAGTCCACATCTTGCACCGGCGGGAGGCGGCTGAGGGCCCCCATGATTCTGCGGATGTCCTGCGGCAGCGATGCCAATCCAGGCAGCGTGTCCGCGCTGTCTGGTGGGCCTGCCGTCAGTACTGAGCTGGGGCTAAGATTCGGGTGGTGGTGTCAAAGGTAGGTGGCCGTCACCTGCGCCCACGGGTGGCCGCGCGCCCCCGGCGGTTGGCCCACCGACCGGGCCAGGCGTGTCGCCCACACAGCCTCCCGCGCGTAGCAGTGGGCTTTGAGTGGCAAGAGTCCGAAACCGCCCGTGGCCGGGTGGCCATAGAGCAGCTGTCGGGGGACGCCCGTTAGGCGTTGGCAAGGCGTCACCGGGCTGACCCGCCGGTCCCCGACGGCCGCGGCCCAGCTCTCCAGTTGTTCCTCCTCGCCTTTTGTGGGAAGGCCGCCATGCTCCCAGTGGTACGTATCCAGTTGGAGTGCGTAGGCAGAAGCCCCCGCACAGCGACCGAATACAGTCAGCGGCGGTCTGGTGAGGCGGTCCATGCGTTGTCGGGCTGTCAAGAGGGACTGCTGCCTGGTGGGGGCAAGGAGGGCTGGAGAGTTCGAGAATCGGATACCGAGAGCGGTGGCTGCCGAAACCTGTCGGAGCCCTGCAATCGTGGCGGCGTTCGGTCCCGGTGCCGGTGGTTGCGGCTGCTCGGATCCAATCTTCAGGAGTTCCACCTTGTCTCGATTCAACCGTTGCCCAGCTGCTTGCGCGAAGGTTTGCATGGCCTCAAGAAACGCCGGGACAGTCGCCTCCCCTTCCAGAAGGACCTGGCCGTCGTCTGCGAACTGAACCGCTGTCATGCGGTCCTCGTCTGCGGGACTCATTCGGATCCCGATGTTGTTCCGCTGCAGCCATGACAGAAGGGCTTGCGCTACAAAGAGATACAGCAGGGGGGCCAAGGGGCATCCCTGCCGTACGCCCGCCGCCATGTGGACCGGGTGGGAGAGCCGGCCTCCCACCAGTGCCTGCGCCCGTGTGTCCGACAGGAGAGTCGAGACCCACTTGCGCAGGTTTTCAGATGCGCCCAGTTCCCGCATCGCAGCCTCCAAAAAGTCGCGGTGGACGGTGTCGTATGCTTTGGCGAAGTCCAGGAAGGCGACGATGGCTGCGCGCCCTTGCCGGCGGAGGAGATGGGGGAGGTGGCGGAGGGTGAAGATATTGTAGCCAATCAGGCGGCCCGGCAGGAAGGCCGTCTGCTCGGCGGAGATGGCGGTGTTGAGGGCGGGCCCCAGGCGCGCTGCCAGTATTTTGGCGAGGGTGCGGTAGTCGGTGTTGAGAAGGGTGATAGGGCGGTAGTTTCCCGGCTGCGTGGGGTCGCCTTTTTTGAACAGTACCTTGATAATGCCGTCTGTGAACCTTGCCGGCATGCAGCCAGTCCTACCGATGGCTGTGTATACGGCGGCCAACAGGGGAGCGCACTGCCTGCTGAAGGCCTTGTATAGCTCAACGGGCAGTCCATCCCATCCTGGTGCCTTGCCCCGTGGCGTGGCCTTGAGGGCCGCCAGTACCTCCTCGGTGGCGACCTCAGGATGGCCGACGGTGTCCCCCGGGTCCTCCGGTAGGCGTAGGGGGTGGGCCTGTAGGGCCTCCAGGACCTGCGCCTGTGCTTGCTGCTTCACTGCCGTCGGCAGCTCGGCCTCTGATGGCAGGGCGCTGACGTCCCGCCAATAGTCTGCAATGATTTGGGCCACTCGTGCGGGGTCGCTGGCGAGTTGGCCCGTGTTGGGGTCTCGCAGAACGGAGGGACCTGGGCCACCTGCATCTCCTCCGCTGCCGGTGTCATGGACAAGCTTAGTGAGCGCCGGGGAGGGCCGCTCGCCGTCGCTGATCCATTTCCGCCTGGCTGCGAGCACCTCGGCCCCCCCTGCGGCGTGCATGCCTTTCTGTACGGCTACCTGGGCTTCCACGGCCGCCGCCAGGCGGGCTGCATCTGCAGGGTGTTCATCCAGAGCTTTGGTGGCTTCCTTTGCCGCCTCCGTCAGCTGTTGCACGCTGGCTGTGGGTCGGCTGCGCCGGGTCTGAGCCTCACGATTCAGCTGCGCCACCTGGGCTGTGAGTCGCCGCTTGAACCCGGGCCACCAATCCAGGATTTCTTGGTCTGGTTGTTGTTCCCCGATAGGTGCAGCGTCCACCTGCTCGTCCAGCCAGTCCCCCAGGGACCGTTTAAGGTCTGGGTGCGAGAGGAAGTGGAGGCGAAGGCGGCGGGGCACCTTCTGGATTGGGGGCTGCGGTCGCGCCGATAGGTGTAAGAGGGCAAGGCGGTGGTCTGACGGGGACGCGGTGGGGATGGTGGCTCGGTGAATGAAGGGGCTTGCGACCTCCGGGATGTAGATGCGGTCCAGTCGGGAGCCGCCAGGGTGAGGTGCGCGGTACAGGTGTGTGTACTCGCGTCGTTGCGGATGCGTCACGCGGAAGCTGTCGACCATCGCCGCACCGGTTCCGGCTGCCTGGAGATACTGGGACGGGGTCGCGTCACCAGCGCGGCCCCCCGGTCCGGCGGAGCAGTCCAGGGCTGGGTTTTCCACAAAGTTGAAGTCGCCCCCCCACAGCACAACCGTGCCATCGCCAGCCGCAGCTGTTGCTGTGGGGGCGAGGCAGGCCTGGCATAGTTGCTGGCGCAGGGAGGCGGCTCCTTCTCTGCTGGCCTGGGGGAAGTACATACAGCATATCTGCAGACGGTGACCGCCCCACTGAAAGCTGCACGCTGTGAACCACCCGGATGGAACACCCGGCGGTGGAGGGCTAGCTGCGAGGGTGGCTCGGGGGAGCAGGTTCGCCCGGACGAGGATGGCTACTCCTGCCGTACGTGGCCCCGCACTTGACCACGAGGAGGCAGCGATGAGCCAGCCCGGTAGGTGTCGACGCTCTGCAGCGCAGCTGAGCGCGTGCTGCAGGAGGGCCTGATCTTCCTCTGAGACGTGATGTGTTTCTTGCAGACAGACCACGTCGAGTTGTAATTCAGCCCATAGTTGGACCGCTGCTTCGAGGCGTGCTGCTGCACGTCCCTCGGCAACTCGGAGGCCTCCCACATTGTGGGACGCCACCCGCAATGGTCGGGCATGGGGGGCCCGGCCTCCCCTGGCAGTTGCGCTCCTCATGGTCCGGGGGTTCGCGGCGTGGTCGCCGCTCTCGCCTGGGAGGGTACTGTGTCAGGGGCGTCCTCGCGGGTTGCCTGGGACAGCCGTAGCTGCATGCTGGGGACGGTCTGCTGGCTGGGTCCCGGGGTGTCAGCGTGCTGGCTGGCGTCGGCAGCTGCTCTCTTGTCAGCCTTGGCGAGCACGGACTTCCTCTGGGCGCGCCGCGCGCCCTCCTGAAGGGATATGAGCCGTTCCCGGTACACGCCCATAGGTTCGTCTGTGCCGTCGGCGACCACCTTGCGCATCCACTGCTTTCTCCCGGGGGTGTTGTACGTGGCCAGGAGCTCCGCATCCGAGAGGTCCGTGATCGGGACCGATTTGCCACGTTTGCGGTTGGCCTTGGGGCTGGTCAGGGTGGGGGACCTGCCCCTTTTGGGTGTTGCGGCGCCGGGGCCGGGCCCAACCGGGGTATTATCGGGCTGTGTGGCTGGGCCGTCTGCCGATTGCGCCCTGTTAGGCTCACAAGGCGTTGCAGCGGCAGGGGTAGCCGCCTGCTGGCCGCGTCGCTGGCGGGCCCGCGTGGTGCGGGGCGTCATAGCGGCTGTTTGCCCGCTCCCCGTGGCACCTTCGGCCGTCTCAGTTGTCGTTGCGGGCTTGCTGGGGGCGGCGGTGGCCCGATTCGCAGCCCTGGTCGGGGTGGCGCATTCGGCAGCCCTGGTCTCCGTGGCGCGCTGTGCCTCGGCATGCTGCGCCTCGGCGGCGGCGGGCGCAGCGGTGCGTTGTGTCTCGGCGGCGGCGGCGGCGGCTGCAGCCTCACGCTGTGCCTCGGCACGCTGTGCCTCGGCGGCGGCGGCTGCGGCGGCGGCGATTCGTGCGGCCTTGGCCTCCGCGTCTTGCTGGGCTAAGTGCGCCGCTGTCCGAGCTCTGACCTCAGCGTTGTGCGCTTTGGTCTCTTGATCCGCCTGCTGCCGGAGTGTTTCCGCGAGCTGCTGCGCGGCCGCGCGGTTACCGGAGGATGCGGGAGTCTGTGTCTGACCGTCCGTTGCTGCTCTGGCTGTAGGCGCCGGGGTCCCCCTTGCGCTTCGGCTCGCCCTGTCCGCCGTCGCCGTGGTTGCGGCTGCCGCCGCTGCCTGGCCTGGGGCGTGCTGTGGGTCTGTCTCCGACCGCGGTTGAGTCCGTGCCGCCGCCGCCGGGCGGGGGTCTGAGGGGCCAGCGGCAGCAGCTGCAGCTGCTGACGCCCGCTGCTGGTATATCCTCTTGAGCCGGACCTCGTGCTCGATGGCTACCATCTGCTGCACGACGGGCCGCACGTGGTCGGCGACTGTTCGCCAGTGCTTTTCTCTGGCTGCAATGACGATCACCCGGGGGGGCGGCTTGCTTGAGACGCTGGCCTCGCATCGGGGCAGCGGCATGCACCGGAACGTCAGCGTGGCCTCGGCTGGCCTGTTGTGGAGGTCACTGAAACTGAGTTCAAGCGTCTCAGGCAGTGTTGGGGCGTCTGGACTCACGCCCACCATCACGTCCGTGGACAAGTCCAGGCACCGGACATCCTTGACGTGGCCCTGGAGGCCTGGGATGGTCCGCTCAAGCATGGGTTTTACCATCCAGGGCTTAACATCCCAGGGTCGTCCACCGACGCGGTATTGCCTAACTGTGACCTTGGGAGCGTCGAGGATGCGGACCCGCCCGCTTGCCAGCTCAGGTTGTCCGGAGAGGATTGGAAACGGTGGCAGGTCCAGTCCGTCCCCTTGTGTGAGCCGGGGTGCGAGTTTGGCCAGAGTCCCCTGCGGTGCTCGGGCCCTGACTTTTACCATCGTGGGCCCGTCTGGATTCGGTCGGTAGGCTGTGGCTTGATTGATAGCCACGTGTCCGGTTCCCGTCGGGTCGATGGCTTGGATGATCGCGTTCCCAAGGGTGCCCTGTCCCGCCCAGGTGAGCGTGTCCAGGTCCGCGCTGCCCGCCGGGGCACTCAATTCGCAGCGGATTGTCTCCCCAGGAATAGCAGGTTCATTAAGCTCCTCGTACAGATCTCTCATGCGGAACGCGCCGCGTTCGGGCACTGCGTCGTTGTCGGTACCGCGTGGAGGCCGTGTACGCTGCCGCCGCTGTTGAGTCATTGTGTTAGGTAATTGAGATTTAACATGAATTGTTCTTGAGGTCTAGGAAAAGGGGTTGGTGCGCTGTGGCGCGTTAGTGAAAGAGGTCTGGTCGTTGACTACTGTCGACGGCCATTCCCGTGTCCGAAAGCGCCCAAAAAACTTGAATTCGGCATATTGAAATATGCCGGCACATGTTAATAAAAATTTTGGAGAGTTCGGTGCTCAAGTGTTGTTATCTGTCGGTGCTCAAGTGTTGTTATCTTACCTCAAGTGTTGTTATCTGTCATTTCTAATTGAATCGACGGTCGAGGCCCTAGTGGCCGACCAAGTGTGTGTGTGTGTGTGTGTGTGTGTGTGTGTGTGTGTGTGTGTGTGTGTGTGTGTGTGTGTGTGTGTGTGTGTGTGTGTGTGTGTGTGTGTGTGTGTGTGTGTGTGTGTGTGTGTGTGTGTGTGTGTGTGTGTGTGTGTGTGTGTGTGTGTGTGTGTGTGTGTGTGTGTGTGTGTGTGTGTGTGTGTGTGTGTGTGTGTGTGTGTGTGTGTGTGTGTGTGTGTGTGTGTGTGTGTGTGTGTGTGTGTGTGTGTGTGTGTGTGTGTGTGTGTGTGTGTGTGTGTGTGTGTGTGTGTGTGCCTGCACCGTGCGTGGGTAACAGCAAAACGTTCATTATCCACGAAACTAATTCGCAATGTTTGTCAAATTAATTGTCCTACATTGCAAGGTATTCTTGGTTTGGCTGAAAAAAATTCTTTGCGCACAAATGGTCAATCTAAAGCTCCGCCGTCTCCATGGACCCGAGTCAACATCCACCCAACGCCTCTCGCGCTCATGTTTGATGCAACAGGTGCCGCGTGATGAATACTTGGATTAGGGGCAGGTGGCGTGTGCTAAATTGAACTTCGATAGTGTTCTGATGTTTGAACATCAAGATACCACCAACATCAAGATTTGCCTTTCTGTCTTGCCAGATGAATACAAATCAACAATATGTATTGAATCAAAGTTTCAAGATGCAAAGGGATAGTGTACCGAGTGCCAACGAGTTCTCCAGTTCCAATGGCCCAAAGTCCAGGTCTCACCTCGGCTTTTTCGCACCCTGTTTTTGCCTTACATTTGCTATGTAACTATTGATAGCAAGCTTAAGAGGTTCATGTCTTCTGCGGGTGTGCAATTGAAGGGTTGCCTGCCTGCCGACTGACCAAACAACTACAGTTTCACGGCAAAAAAGGATGCTTCAAGCTTGCTTTGTGATCATCTGCTTGACAGACGGATGTGGTAGTGCAGAGGCGACTATCATTACCATAGTGTCGATACGGTGACCGCCGTCACCGAATGCACATACTGCAGGATGGTTTCGGGGCTGCCGATGTGTTTAGGCTTGGTGAATCTATGCACGCCGATCCCCCTTCAACATCAACGACACCCCCAATGGCAACCTTTCACTCTCTCACACTGTTGCGCGGTAATAGAGTTTTCCTTTTAAAGCAAGCAGCCTGTACGGATTATAGGGGGCCCCGCCCTTTTCCGGCTTCGAGGAAGCCGACCCCTACTTGTCTCAGGGCGCTTGGCGGCCTTGAAAACTAGGGCGGCGGCTTCCGCAGCTGGCATGCCTGCCGGCTGTCCCATAGAGGCTTTGGGGGCGTTTGAGATGGCTTGTTCCAGGGTATTATCATCTATTGGTTGTTCACATACTGCAAACAAGGGATGCTTGTCTTTGGTGATGTCCTGGCACCAGCCTGAGTCTCCCTTCGGGAGGAAGAGGCTACCTGCCTTGTCGGTCATTGTAAGGTAAGTGTTTGCTATGTGTCCTTGCTTGGCTCTAGGCGTTCGGATGTCAGGTCTGGTTTGCTTATGATAGTGTGGTGGTACGGGATCCAGGTGTTTTCCTAATTTTGGGCCTGGGTTTGCTAGGTGCCATGTTTCCATTCTGTCTTTTCCTTGGTCTTTTCTTTGTTGTAGAACATCTGCTGTCGACCCTAGTGAAGGTGTGGGGTCCTGTGCCAGGAGTATTTCTTGTTCTGCATTCTGTTCGCTGGTGCTGCTAGTTCCATTTACAGCATGCGGTTCATTTACTGTGCACTCACATTTTTGGCCCTGCGACATTGGCCAAGTCAGCCTTACTGGTTGGCAAGTCCGGTGGTCCTCATCTCTGCTTTGGGTTCGTTTGGGCTCTTGTTCCGGGCCGCTGGAGGGACTGGCTCCATGCTGGGCTACTCATCGGCGTCGTGTAGTTGAGCATACAGGATATCTGCATTGACAGATTCCTTTGTGTCGCGATAACATTTGTGGCATTGCTTGTCGGCGGGTGAACATATGTTCCTCCCAATGACAGTATTGTCCTGGTGTGTTGGGCTTGCGCCTTTTTCCGTGCATCGATAACATTCATGTATGCCCCGCAGCTGAGCGTTCCCATATGTGGTGCGTCCCAGCACATACGAGCCCGCAAGTCAATTGACAAGGGGGGGTGCCCGGAAACCACGGGATGACAACTCGCTGCTCCATGGAGGCAGTGACACAACGTGAGAGTCAGCCTGCAGAGTGTTAGGCTTATCCAAACGCAGACATTTGCGTTAGTGTGCCTCACCTTTCACGGACTCACCATTTGAATTCGACAGTCGCCAGTTATGACATAAGCTTATCAGTGGGAATTATATATCCGCTGAATTGATTGACCGGCCAATACAATACAAACCCTAGAGTACCCAACCATCCGGTAAGCCTTTGCGTCTTACAAATGGTATCGAGACCAACGATGTTGATCTCTGTATCACAACTCAACGTCGTGGGTTCGATTCCCGGTTGGGCATTCACTCGGTAGGGTTGGAGTATCTGACTGGCCACCAGTGAAACTCCTGAAAAGTGAGTAATCCACGGGTTCGAATCCTGACAGGATCCTTGGGAATAAATACCGGGACCATCCTAGTAGGTACGGCTACGGGCACGACCTGCAAGGACCCTGGTTGACGCAATCATAAGGCTAGAACCCAATCAATGGTGCGCCCTTGAGGCGGGTTCATGGTTAAAAATGATCTCACCCTGGCTCAATCCTGAGACTATGGTCCGAGGACGAACCGGCCTTCAGTGAAAAGGGGGGGAGTGTAAGCCGGTACGGCAGTGCGCCGTACAGACGCTCACAATATAGGGAGCCCAAATGGGTTCCCAACCATCGGGTAAGCCTTTGCGTCTTACATGACTGTCTTCTGTCTGTGGAACGCGTCTGGCTCGCGAGTAAGGTCCACACGAAGACTCAACGGACTGATTTCTGGCATATAAAGCATGCTCTATTATGCAAATTAACTCGTGCTAAACCCTTGATAAACAAGTAAGGGGTCGGCTTCCTTGAAGCCGGAAAAAGGGCGGGGCCCCCTACAATCCGTACAGGCCGCTTGCTTTACAAACAATTGGTCTTGTTGCGTTGCAAGGTTGCAACGTGCCGTACATGCACATCAAAGCATACGAAATACTCATCATCATCATTATCATCAACCAGGCAGTCAACATTAATACGACCCGTACTCTCACCACGCACCCAGAGGGGGGAGAGAGCGATAGGCGAAGTCCTATCGACCAACAACCACTTGCGGCCATCAGAGGTATCCGTGAGTCGAACCACGGCTACCTCAGCAACAACGTCAGGTCTGTGCCGTACGGTGACCCCTCGCGGACTGTACTGTACTGCATAACTAATCATCATATTCAGGTCGGCCTGTCGCCCACATTAGTAACAGCCAGATCGTCTCGGACGGATGAGCCGAGCCTGCAACCCCCCCTGGTTACCTAACCCATGCTGTCATCATGCTCCTCATCGCTGCTCTCTTCGCTGCTCTTGTCGCTGCTCTCGTCGCTGCTCTCGTTGTTGCTGTCGTCCTCCTCGGTCCCCTCGACCGCCTCGTTGCAGACAAACCTGTGTGAATGTTACCAGGGACGAAACAGCAAAGGTATTGGATGCAATACAAGACCACGCCCCCCTGCCCACGGGATGTTGGGGGGACTCACCGTGACGACCCCCACCGCCCTTTCAAACCAGCATTCTTAAGAACCAAAACAATCACATCATGACTTCGTAAATCTCCTGCACTAGGATGCCTCCTTATCTTGCCCCATCCCTTGACCATCTCATCACCCGCCAGCAGCGCCCTGATCGTCCTCGTCGTCGGAGATGACCCGCTGTGCATGCCGCCCCCGCACGCGTCGACCAGTGCCAGCGCCGTTATCGTCCAGGTCATCGAACAGACCACCCTCTCCGTCCACCGAAGGCTCGCGCCGCCTGCAAGGCACAACAGATACGTCCTGTAATAACAGTAAGAATCGAAATGTTTTGCAAGTTCAACCATCCCTGCCATTGGTCTACCTCGCGAGAAACACATCAACATCCAAGACAAACCGCTTACCTTCGTCCCTCTGCTGGCGCTGGCAGAGTTCTGGCGCGCTCCTGCCTCAGCGATCCGCGTCCGATCGGCATGAGCTGCAGGTCGGTCAGCAGGTTGGTCAGCTTGCCGTACACTTGTGCGAATTCGTGATCATAGCGACACCACTCGGACAGGCATGCAAGCCACCGTTGTCGCCGCGCCTCTGCAACAATCCACGAGGAAGAGGAACAGACAACCAGGGCCGAACATGTCAAGCAGACAGCCGCGGAATGGGGGAGCGCTCTTTGACCAATAAGACACCATGCGTCGTGCACACAGGAAATGCCCAGCTTGAACACATCCCTCCCTAAACATATACCAACGACACATTTACCCACCCCCCACCCCTGGTGGCACACCTTTTGCCAACACCGTCTGGACGATGGCGTCAATGTCGACATCAGCAAAATCGTCATCATCGGTGAGACCCAGCTCTCCACCCGTCCGCGGCAACTCGGGCGAGCGAGGCATCCAAAAAAACTGCGGTGGCGACGCCGGTCCCTGCGATGGCTGCGATGGCTGCAGCTGCGATGGCTCCTCATCGCCCGCGGTGTGATGCGATGGCTGCGGTGGCTCCTCATCACTCACAGCAACACCGCCGGTGTCGGGGCTCCGCGGGACAGACGCCTGCTCCATCGTTGGTTGTCGTTGATGGACCGACATGGCGTCCACAGACACGAGGGGGACAGGTCTGTCGAATGTGCGTGTGTGGTCCAGGTGCAAACGAGAGGAGGGATCAGACACAACCTCGTCAACCGAAGAGTCGAGACAAAGTGCCGCTTGCACAAGCAGCATGTCAGATCGACAAAATTGCATACGAACCCGGTGGCAACACACGATCGAAGATAAACTTAAACGAAGTGCCGCATTTGATATCCCCGGGGATACATATGCACATCGCCGTCAACAATCGGTCTACACATCACAACGGCCGTCTGACAAATGCTCACCGACGTGACCAGAAGTGAAGGAGATGCCGCTGTTGCGGCCGAGGTTGTCCGAACTTGTCCTTATAGCACCAGGGACCAGACATACAACCTGTTGTAATAAGAAGGACGTACAAGCAAAGGACAATGCGACAGATCAGCTGGTGATACACTAGATCAGACCGGGTCGAATTATGAAGCCCATGATTTCCACGCCGAGCCCAGACATCCACACAGTTAACAGTCTAGATAAGCTCACCGCTTCACGTCACACTGCCGACGCCCCAGAGCAGGCAGCGTTTAGTGTCCATGAGCTTGACAGCGATTGACTAAGTCCCCTACCAACTCATAGGGGGTCTGACAAGGTCTAACTTACTAGGCGAGGTTGTCAGGAATGGTCATTTGCAGCTCCGGACGCAAATTGTCATAGTTGCCAAACAGGTTGTCAGAGGAGTCTTCAGACCCTGTTTGAGGCTTTCTGATGTTGTGACAGAAGTCCGTTGGCGGGCAGAATTGTGGACTTGTGTTACCTGTTAGAGGTTGTCTGCAGTGATCACAACCTGTTACTTGCTGTCATAATTGCAAGATTTTATTAACTTTATTTCAGCGCTTGTTGAAAACAGATGATGCTATGGAACGAACGTTGTTAAAAGATGTCAAAGGATAATACTGGTTTACGAAAGTAAAGGTTACCGGTTGTAACAGTGAGCCAGAGGCCTAGGACTCCTTTCAATGCTGGCGCAGTAGGGGCTGCCGTATAGGACCAATAAATGCGTTTCCATACTAGCTGCTGATGAAACTTTGCATGGTTTGTCCTGTCCATACGTTCGGTCTTGTTTTCTCGCTGATCGGCAAGTAATAAGCAAAAGTTGCGAGCACGTGAGTGAACGAAACGGTGCTGCGTGGATGGTGATACATCGAAGTATGTGCAGCGACGAGTGACGGAGCCAAACATAGGCAAACGAGGCGAACAGTCAAGATCAGGAGCTTTACATTTACACTGCATGACGGGCTGCTTCGTTGCCGGCGCCATCGATTGCACACACACCATGCACCGATCGTTAAGTGTTCGATGAGGGTGTGTGCATATATAGCACGCACAAAATCAACACTATCCAGTGCGGTAACATCGCGATCTCCAACACAACCAGCACATTCAGTCGAACGAAACCATACACGCACGGTGTGACACCCCAAACACCTGCTCTGAACCACATGCATGCATGCTTGTACGTACGCCCACGTACATCAGTAAAGCTTATCCGTTAAAGCACAATAAATCAAGTAGATGTGGATCCATCTCACAACAGGCAGCTGGTGGACTAGGAGGCTAGACCGACATAATACATACACCACACACCACTAGCTAGGCGTGTCTGTCCAGTCTACATACACACGCCCTGCCACCAGCCTGGCTGAGCAGCTCCCTGTCGTGTCCAGTTGCGACCACCTGCTGGGTTGAGCCTGTGTTCGGCACAGTGACGAGTAATGGCATAGCAAATTATTTTACTCTGGCGAGTCTGGAGAGTGGGCGTAGTGCAACAAGCAAATGGCCCCACAGATAAAGGCCCCACGCACGCATGACACAAGCAAGTAATATTATTATTACGGTGCGATGCCAAGTTCAATCAGTAAGGGTTTGAGGTCTGAGCGAAGGTTCCACCGACCCCAAGGGTAATGGCTTCTGTTGCAGTGTAGCGGACCTGCCACCCACGGCGGGCGCGGAGGTGTTCTGCGAGGAGGGGAAAAATCAGCGGGAGGGGACAACCGAAATCAGCAATGAGCCCTAAACTACTTACCCTAATAGTCGTCAAGGTCGGTCGAAATGCGCAACTGCTCACTTGGAAGTACATATATACACCGATAGTCATACCTAGCCACGCATCTGCATAATCAAGCAACGAACAGCAGCGACTGTCAAGCAAAGAACACGGAGCGAAGAGTCAGGCAATACGGGTCGACCACGCCATGGGAAACGCCAAATGTAATACAAGGAAGCAGCGAGCGAGTGAGCATTGAAGTAATGACAGCATACCTGAGCCATGTCGAAGGGACGGAGCTAAACACAATGACTGGGCCGTCCTTCCTGTGTGAGGACAGCAAACGTAAAACGATCATTTCATACACTGATACTGAATTAACGTAGGTAGGAATCAATCAAGGGCGTCTGCAGGCGTATATCGTTGATGGCAAATTTGAATTTCATCTACCGTATCACTCGGTGTCATATCATTAAACAATGCGTTGTCGATGTTGCCGTTGCACCCTTTATTACTATATTTGATTGATGTGGAAAGATGTATTGGCGGGATAAGTCGGAATCTACTCAGTCTTTCGCGAAACTGGCGGACAAGCTCTCGCTAAGCTAGCTGGCTCTAAACAGCCTGGGTTTATTTTCGTTTGTCAAATTGCACTACATATAATTGTGTCAAAACAATGTAAGTAAGTCTTTCTGCGATTAAATACCTGCTGACAAGCTCTGTACGATCGTGACCAGAGTACCGATCGTACAATTTCGACTCTGTTCACACGCTCAACAAAGAGGCCACAAGGAGCTGAACCTGAGAAATCTCTTTTGTCTAAATTTTTATTCATTGGAGGGTGCGGAGATTTTCGGCATCTGCCTTGCTTCAGCACGCTTGCCGAAATACATAAGGGCTGCGGTAATCGTCTGTCACAGTACGTATCTTACAGGCCGTTTGCTAGGAGAACAACTTTCAAACAGTCATCATCAGGTCGGCGAACGAACTCGGCCAACAACGACCAGTACGGTAGCGGTGAACATGAATATCTCTTGTTGAAGTTTGTCAACATTGTTGTTCCTGGTTGTCAACAACAATGAATGTATGAACGTTACAGCGGACCCCAACAAGACATAAGCGACACCTCATCAGACAGTCGGAAACAGGTCCCGCCATACCGGTGCTGTTCGTTAGCCTGACAGTCTCTGAGCCTGTCAGAGCCTGTGTCGCCCCCTCTCATGAGAGGGCATTAATCGCCGGCGCAGGCAATGGTAGAGGCGGGAAAAATGAGTGGCAACGAATGCAACCTTGGACCTGATGATGACGGAACTGAGGATGGAGGGAGATACACAGCAGGACGTGCGCGCGGCAAAACAAACGCACCGTGCTTGCTTGCTTGCTTGCTTGCCAAGTATGCATGTGAAATGTGTGTGCGGACTTGCGGAGGACCTCGCTCGCTCATGACACCGACCTGTCGACGGGTCGGTGCAGCTAATAAACCGAGCTGGCGCGCTCGCACAGTGGACTCCACTGAGTGAAGGTACTTCTGATGATGGTATGGACTTGTCGGATTACTGGCGATCGAGGGATGGCTGGGTCTGTTGGGCTGCGCCACCGGCTGCTCGACGTCGGAGTCGTAGGCGGGCGGCTGAAGGTAGGCAGTACGGGCTGTGCGCCCGAGAGAGAACGAAGGCCGGGAACAGGAGGACGGCATGGCCGAGACGATAGGAGACGCACTCGGACTTACAATGCGGAGACAGGCTGCCGCCACACGCGGACAGAGCGCCGGTACAGAGGACCGCACGCTAGTTAAGAGACAGTGAGCAGTGAGCGCTTGTCAGCATCAAGTCGCTGGTATACGCCGGGTAAAACTGCTGACCAGCCCTGGCAGCGGGCGGCCTTTTATACTAGTCCTGAGGACCGGCACTTGCCAGCACCTCCAAGTCCCGCCACCCTCTGCACAAATGCCACTGAGTACCTAAGCTTCCACGCCTTCCCACTGATCCACACGGCGCCCGTAAGCCACCTTCCAGGCCAGACCGTCGGATTCCAGCTGCCGGGGACTGCCGGGGTAAGCGACGCCCCAAGTAACCGCACGGGGAATACCGCTAGGCATGGCAGCTAGGGCTCGACCACCAATGGAGTAACAACCGAACCGCAGCCCCAATAGCCACATCCTTTCCTGTGATCCTTGTGATGATGGCCAGCTGCTGCTGTCATATCTTACATTCACCGTTATAGTGTTGCTTACAAGATTCGACATTATAAACAATTGTCAACCAGTCTTCACTACCTGCAATTTACTCGTCAACAACTATCACTATCGTAAAACAAATATGAACATTAATATCTCTTGTTGAAATTTGTCAACATTGTTGTTACTGGTTGTCAACAACAAGACACAAGCAATATCTCATCAGACAGCCGGGAACAATTCCCGCCACACCAGCGCTCCTTGTTAGCCTGACAGGCTCTGACAGGCAGGCCTGTCAGAGCCTGTCTCGCCCCCTATGAGTTGGTAGGGGTCAAGTCACACACACAAATATATTACAGCTGGTAATCTATGATGATTTACGCAATCGAAGAGGAGAAGAAATGTATACGTTTCCGCGCTGCTGAAGAATGAAGATGCCCCTACTGTACGAGTGTACGTCTCCCGAGGCACCCTCCCAGGAGGCGTCCCGAAACAAAGCACGAAACCCTTAGAGTTCGCCCGTCCATTCTCGGCCATGCTGATGCTGATGACGCTGATGCTGATGATGCCGATGATGCTGATGAGTATTTCGTATGCGGCCTGCACCCTGTGTGTCTGTCACAACTCGACACATGCCACGACGGGACTGCAACGCGCGGCGCTGCGTGCATGGCATGAGACGATACCGTTGTGTAACACGTCGGGCAGTCCCGTTAGGAAGATTGCAAATATGTTGCGCGCAGCAGGGCACACGATGTGCCACCCAAAGCGTGCGACCACTACTTCACCCCCCGCCCAAGCCAGATCACAGCCTTCAGACGCAACCCGGACAACCACCCTACACCCCACTCTTCCCCCCCCCACACACACACACAATGCACACACGCCGTTCGCCGCCCATAATGCACGTTAATGGCGCCGCCGCCGGCGGCTGGCGAGCCGTGAGGTCGCGCCCCTGGGTATGTCGGCTATCAAGGCCCCTGCTGCGGCGGCCTCCTGCGCTTGGTGGATCACCCGCTGCAGGTCAAGATGCTGGCCCAAGGCCAAACCCGCCGCCCAGTTCATGACGCCCTGGTACTTGGCCGCCCCGAGTGCGGTGTACATAATGTACTCCTGGTCGACGCAGCTGATGTGGAAGTCGCCGTCGATGCGCAGGTCGGCCGTGGTGCAGTCGATGTCCCCGCGCTGCGCGCTCGCGTCGGCCAGCTCTCGCACCAACTCCGCCCAGCCCGCCGGCCGTGGAAAGCGGAAGATCGCCTTCGCGAACTCCGGCAGGTAGAAGGTGTCAATGATGAGCGGCATGTAGACCCACGAGAGGGTTGCGCCACGAATGTTTGACGGTGGGAACACCGTCATGTCGTGACCGTACCAGCTGGTGGGACGCGAAATCCCTGTCTGCAGACCTTGTACCAGCGTGTTGCCGATAGTGAAGGACGCCCGGACACGATGGGACCCCAACACTCTGGATGTGTGCGCGGCGGCCTCGTGCAGTTCCGCATCTTGCTGCGGCGGGTCCACCATCCAGGCCACACTGCCCACCGCCGAACCGGAGGCGGCCGCTCTACGCGCAGCTGTGGGGCACTGCGCGCTTGTGGACGCCGTGCCGTGACATTGGCCCGCGGAAGGCGGCCCACACCAGTATTGTCATCGCCACCGTCGACCGCGGCCTCCCGCACGCCCTGGCCTGCGGTAGTGTCGCCATTGCCCCCTGTATCAGCGCCGTCATCCAAGCGGCGACGCGTCCGCCTGCCACCGCCGCCATCCGCCCCGGCCTCCGCCGCTGCTGCCGTTTCTGGCTCGCGTGTTCGCCTGTGGCCACACCGCGGCGCCGGTGCGGTGTTATCCGCCTGTCCATTGCCGACTAGGTGACCAAGGTCACCGTCGCCGTAGTCCCCACCATGTCCACCGATGCTGCGTCCGCCACGGCGGCCGCCACCGCGGTAACGACCACCACCGCGGCCGCCGCCGCCACTGCGACCACCGACGGCTGGCGTCGGGTCCGCGGCCTCCTGCTGCGCTGTCCCGGAGGGCGCGGGTTGTTCTGTGCGCCCATCGGCAGCTGGTCGACCGCGACCGCGTCGAGCCGACCCTGCCATGTCCACCGGCCCGCGGCCGCCCCTGGCTCCTGCAGCAGCACCCCGGCCGCGTCCCCGGCGTCCCCTGCCGCCACCCACACCGCCGCCCGTGTCTTCTGCAATCCCTGCGGCGACCGCCGGCGTCGCGTCATCGCCACTCCTGCCGTGGGCACTGCCACCGCCTCGGCCGCGTCCCCGGCGTCCCCTGTCACCACCTCCGCCACGCCCGGTGTCTTCTGCAATCCCTGCGGCGACCGCTGGTGTCGTGTCACCGCCGCCGCTCCTGCCGCGCGCCCTGCCGCCGCCTCGGCCGCGGCCTCGACGCCCCCTGTTGCCACCTCCGCCACGCCCGGTGTCTTCTGTAATCCCTGCGACGACCGCTGGCGTCGTGTCATCGCCACTCCTGCCGCGCGCCCTGCCGCCGCCTCGGCCGCGGCCTCGACGTCCCCTGCCGCCACCTTGGCCACGCCCGGTGGCATCATCGGCGACCACGTCACCCGGCCCAGCGCCGGCCGGCCTGTCGCCTGCTGCTGTCGCGGCCACAAGATGCCGAGGTAGGACGGGCTGCTGCTGGTAGTGGCGCTGAACAACACTGACGGTTGCTGCCGTCGCTGCAGATGGCGGGCGATCGTATGCCTCCAGTAGGATGGCCACGGGGCTTGGTGGGGCAGCAGCCGCATCGGGAACTGGTGCGGCGTCGGGATCGGCGCCGCCCTCGACCGGCACCGTACCACCCTGCGGATGTGGCGCCCGCTGGTTCTGGAGCCGCTCCCTGCGCGCTTGCTGCCATGCACGGAACGGCGCCGTGTGCGCGTGCAGGCGCTCATACTCCGCACGGACAGCACTGCTGACGAGTGTCAGCTTGCCAAGGCTGAGGCCGCTGAGTGCCACACCGTCGAGCGAGCGAACCCTGCTCAGGGCAACATAGGCCTGGCCTTCATCGAAGATGGAGTCCCCGAGGTTGATCACGGCCTTCTCAAGTGACAGACCCTGGGTCTTGTGGATGGTCAGGGCCCAGCTGAGCACCAGAGGGAACTGTGCGCGGGTGAGCTCCCGGCTGCAACCCACGTTGTGGAAACGGCTGCTCATTGGGTTGATGGCGACGGGGGCGTCATCGGCCGGCCGCGGGAGCCCACGCTCCGCGGCGGCACGGGCACGTGCGCGGCGACCGACCGTGGGGTCGTCAAACTGTACCAGTACAGCCGCCAGCTGCCGTTCTGTGGCATCAGCTCCGGGTCCCCATTCAAAGCCCCTGATGGTGCCCTGGGCGCCATTCACGAGCCCGTCCTCCGTGTCGACATTGCGCCGCAGCATGACACGGGCTCCCTCCGCTAGCCTCACCGTGCCCTGCAGGCCGCCACACTCGTCGGCGGACGTTGGTACCTCGGCTTGCTGGACATCGGCGGTCGGCCGACCGGGCACGGGGACGGCCCCGTGGGTTGCGTCGACGGTCAGCACCCGGACCCCCGCGCGCCGTGACAGCTCCGCCAGGCAGCCCTCGTTGTACTCGTCCACCATGCGTGTGAGGGCGAACAGGCGCGGTGCATCCTGGAACGCCTCCGGGGACACAGTCCCGCCCACGTCACTGAGCAGACGCGACCGCAGGGTGGCCTCCACGACGCGCCAGGCTCTGAGGGCGTCATCGTCGGGATCGGGCGGCAGTCCGAGGCGTAGAACGTTGAGCACACTCGCCCAGAAGACATCCCCACGCTGCCGCTGGTTCTGGCTCAGCTCGTACATCCGGAACAGGCTCTGGAACAGCTCCGCGCCTTTCCTGCTGTGGTCCGTGGGGCGCTGCCTGCTATTGCCGGCCTGGAAGACGCAGGTCGCTTTGACAGGTGGTAGCTACAAACCGGATAGAGCAGTGCACCAGTGGGACGGGGCGTATATGGTTAAGGCGGTGTATGATGAGTGCGGCGGGGTGGGGCGTTGCGATAGAGCGAGGTGACTTAGAAAGACCCATAAGGACGAGCAAAACCAACACTACTGCACCAGCAGTACTAACCTTGTCAAAGCATCTATGCCGAGCCCCCCCCCCCCGGGCCCCTCCCCCCCTCCCAAACACGTGCCCCCTTTCAGTCCTATATGACCATGCACCCCCCCCCCCCCAGAAGAAGAACTAACTGACGCTCGCACCCGCCCCGTTCCCCCGGCTCTGTTCCCTCACAAAGTAATGTCAGGACGGTGGGCGACGATGCACACGCACCTGATACAGGTCTCCAAGGACGATGACATTGACGCCTCCGAATGGCCGGTTGTCCGCCGTCTCCATGATCTCGCACAGGCGGAGGTGGATGTGCCAGAGGGTCGCAGCCGACACCATGCTGACTTCGAGAATGAGGTAGCGCACAGCAGACCATATGCGGCGGAGTTCCTGTAGCCGCGCAGGACTCAACTGCTCCCAGATCACGCGGGCAGCTCCTGCGTGCATAAACGTGCGCAGTAAGGTCAACGGGTAGAGGAATAAAGTAGCTAGCCCCAGCAAAGTGAACTTGCATGTAAGACGGTGGGGAGGGGTGGGGGCAGCGCCACTTTACGTACCGGCCGTACCACACCCGCCCACAGCGAGCAGTAGTGTCACGACCCTGTCGTACAACATCAATCCTAAGTAGTCGATCGATCCCTGTCATCGCGGACATTGCCTCCCCCACCCCAACCCCCTTCATTCAAACACGCACGTACACGCACACGTTATTATTACCCCGTCTCGTCGCACGCCCACCTGTAAGCCGACAGTTTTCCACCGGGAGACCAAGCGCGCTGTGGATTGTAGAGCCGCGGATGTTGAAGGCGGCAACCCCGGTGGGCGCCGTGAGGGCGACCGGTCGCTCCACGTGCGGGTGCAAGCGCCGGATCATCTCGGTCAACAGGGCGATAAGGAAGGACTTGCCAACCCCGCCTCCACCCGTGACGAACTCGAGAAGCTGTGTCCGGTCTGAACGGCGGTCCAGTACGTGCTCCCGCACGGCATCAAACACGGCGCGCTGCTCGGGGCTCAGCTGCCTCTGCTTCTCCTCATACTCGGCGTCGGTCATGCGCGGGCCGCCCCGTATTGAGGGCATATCCCGCCCGGCGGCGCCGAGCTCCTGCTGCACCTCCTGCTCCACAGCATCCGCCGCTGCACCCGGGCCGGCCGCACCCGCAACCCCAGCACGCACGTGTTGATCAGCACCCGCAGCCAGATCGGCGCCTTCAACCGCCGCATCCGCTTCCAGCAAGGCCGGGTCCATCATGCGCATGAACTCGTCCTGCTGCAGGGCGCCGCCCGTGTCAGGGTCGACATGGACCTGGTCCAGAACCAGACCGTTGGCGTCATCGTTGAGTGCACGCAGCCGTGCTGCCTCCGCCTCCAGGGCATCCGTTACACGGGCTGGTCGCACCATCTCAAGGAAGACAGGATCGTCCATCGCGTGACGGAAGGCCGCCTCTGCAGACGGGAAGCCACGTGTCAGGTCATCTTCGTCGCGCCAGGGCTTGTGCAGAAGCAGCAGCCCGAAGTAGTGCTGGTCTCCGTGGCTGTCCGGGGTCGTCCGCGGATAACAACGCGGCACCGCGGGCTTTCCAGGGCGCCGGTGCACGTACATGGCTGGTCGGTTACCCTGGCCGTCGAACGGATGTGACAACAGCACCGACCCCGGCCGCGCGACACTGCTCACGATGAACCGCGTGGCAAACTGCAGCAGGGACACTAGGCCCCACTCCGCTGGAAGCCTGCGCTCTGCTGTCGCCGGCTGCTGGGCATCACCGGCGGGGGCACCAGCAGGGAGGGCCCCAGCGGCAAGATGGCGGGCAACCCTGTCCGCCCGTTCCGCCACTCCGACAGCTGCTTGTGCGGTGGTGTCCGGCCCATGTGCATGTCCAGGTCCGGCTGTGGCCGCGGGACCTAAATCGGTATCCACTGCTATCCTCGGCGGCAGCGTGGCAGCGGGGGCAGAACCAATCCCCATCCGGCACATGGTCGAGTTGTGGCTGGAGACAGCGCGCATGGTATCCCACCGGGCAACCACGAGTTGAGCACAGCAGCATCACATTGGCTGCATCATCGCACTCCCGGCTGCCACAGCCCTCACACGGGGTGTCCACGTCTTCCTCCTCCTCCACTACAGCCGCTGTGCTGCCCATAGGACGGGCGGCGTAGTAGTCGCTGCACCTCGTCATCGGGGTTGGCCATCTGGCGGAAGGCGTTGCGGGAGGCGATGACAGGTCGGCGGGCCTTGGGCAGTGTGCTGAGCTTGGTGAACGCCCTGGAGCTGCCCCGGAGATGAAGCGTGGTGCCGAGCAGAAGGTACGTGGCCTCCTGCATGCTGATCTCCCGCTGGGCCATCACCGCCATACACGCACGGCACAGCTGCTGCTGTGGCGGCGCGTCCTCCGGGAGGGCATTGAGCGCCTGGCGGATGGTGTCGCGGATCCCTTCCGTCTCGGACTTGGTAAGGTACGCCGTGGCATACGCCGCGGCGCCCGCAGCGTGGCCTATCAGCTGGATATCCATGTTGGCGCTCCAGAGCTTCAGCAGCGCCGGGCAGTAGGCACACACCATGCTGTCGCCCGCATCCCGCGCCGTGAGGTACGAGTCCCCGCGACGGAGGTCGTCGTCCCCCTCCTGTCGCAGCCGTGTCTCGGGGCACGGCCGCTTCGGGAAGCGAAACCGGCATGGACGGCCGTTGCCACCGCCGCAGGTGAAGGTGTGCCGGTGGATCTGGTATCTCAGCACCTTGGCGTGTAGGTCGGGGTCCACGGCGGGGTCGGGGATTTTTGTGCTGACGTACCGGTTGATGAACGCCGGTGCAGCTGCCTTGCCCTCGGCGGTGTCCAGGTCAGGGGCGCCGCGCACCCACAGCAGCATGTGGATGTGAGGGGACCTGCGGCGCTGCGGTAGGTTTAGGAAGGGGGCATGTGGGACGCGCGGGGTAATAAGGAAAGGCGGCAGTACGGCATATCAGAATCGTAATAATGAGTACGTGCGCATATTCACGACAGACAGTGGGCCATCGATCGAGTATGTAGGCATACGGATGCATGTACGACGACGTGTATGACATGTACGACATACATGCCGCGTCACCCACACACATACCTGGAACTCGACCCGCCAGAAGAAATCCTCGACTTCGCCAACAATGTCCGGGTTTGCCCGCAGATGAAGCATCAACGTGTTGAACCGGTGGTCAAAGTGGCGCGCCACGGTTGCCTGATTAGCGCGCAGCAGTGACGACATCTCGGTCCGCGTGACGCTCTCCAGTGCTGCCTCCACTCGCTCCGCAGATGATGCACGCACGAATGCCTGCTCACCCATGGCCGCACGAGCCCGGCGTTCGATTTCCTCCTCCGTCAATAACGCCTTGAGCAAGTCGTCCCATCCCAGTTCATTGGCCGAGAGGGTGACGAACCAGGTCGGGGGTCCCAGGTAACAGAGCATCGCAAAGAGATCGGATGCTGCATTGGCCCAGTAGGCCGGGGTACCGCGTATGTTGGAGAGGATGGCCTTCACCGTGCCCTCCAGGTTGTCCATGCCCGCCTCGCCCGCTGCAGCAGGCTGCTCATCGTCATCGTCATCGTCATTCTCTTGTGACGGCGACTCTCACGCGCCAGGCCGCCGGTTTCCGCCATAGAGGTCCCAGCGTCCCATGTCCACGCCAGGCGGACCGCCGGCTGGTGCCCCGCCACCTAGGCCGGCGCCAGCGTCCACAGTTGCCCCAGGCGGCGGCTGTGCTTGGCGCCGCTCACGCTGGCGAGCAGCTGCAATATGCTGCTGTAGCTGCCGCAGGCGGGGCACATCCCGGCCCTGCTGTATCCGGAGACTGACGCCGATATAGCTGCGTACCTGGAGGTACCACAGGAGGCTTGCAGCCCCCGCCAGATAGGGCGGATATTGAAAGCGCCCGCTGGCATGCTGCACCCGCGCTGTGAAGTAGGCGGCAAGGCCGAGCATGCATTCCCGGCTGGTACCAAAGTGGTCGGTACCGTACGGAAACAGCTGAGGGTGTGCCATGCGTGGCCTCCAGTGCAGAGTGAACGTGGATACTCAGCGGCTCCCCGTTTGCCCGCCGAAGTGAAACAAAGCACTGTCTCTCGTCAAGCCGCCGTCGGGCCTGGCCCCGGGCGTCCACTGTCTCGTGCAGGGCGTCGCGTCCCAGCACCAGATTGCCGGTCTCCAGTAGGACGTCCACGGGAGGCTCCTCCGCCGCCGCAACCCCAGCGACGGCGTCGGCGGTAGCGTCCCTCGGCCCAACATCAGCAGCGCCATCTGCCTCGTCACGCGGCCTGCGCCGGTTAGGGCGTGCCAACGGGGGCGGCCCGTCCACAGGAGGCTCTTCATCCAGGACCGCCTCTGCTGCCAGGGTACGACGGCCCGTGGTTTCCGCGCTACAATTGAGGTCCGCGAATACCGTGCTGGGGATCCGAATGCCGGGGGCTCGAAGGCGAGGGGAGGGCGTGGCAGGGCTGGGAGTGTGTGCCATGTCCATTTCATCGTCGTCCGATTCCAGGAGCCCGGGCATTTCTCCTAACACGGGCAGGTTGGCGACTGCGTCAGCTTCCACCGCTGGCACCGGGGCGAGTGGGATGGCAACATCCGAAGGGGTGCCACCGATGGCGACAGCGTGCCCACCGGGGTCAGTGTCCTCCATGGGGTCGAGACCATCATCGGCTGCCGCCTCCGGGACCGCAGGGCTCCTCGCGTCGGCTGATGTGGTCACCGCTTCCTCAGGCGGCGGCGCGGTGGCATCATGCTGCTGGGTCCTGGCAGCGGCTGGGGCCTGGTCATCCTCGGCGCCACCGGCTCCACCGTTGTTCGCATTCCCGCCGCCGGCTAAGTCATCGGGGCCCGGCACAGGACCACCGTCGGGGGCGTCTTGGGCATCGTAAACCGGGAAGTCAAACTCCGCCTTCCCGCCGTACGCTCCATCACCAGCTTGCTTGCCGCCGTTGGGTCCACCAGCCCTTGCCGCCGGACGAAAGATGTCCGAGTAGTCCCGCCCTAGGGGATCCGGCGGCAGGAACGGGCGTATAGCTGGGGCCACCGTGACCGCACGGTAGAGCGGATTGTTCCGAACCAGCCAGACCAGAGCGACCGCCAGTACGGGTACGCGGACCTGGAAGTCAGCAGGCGCACGGCGCGGCGGAACCGCGCCGCCGCCGGCCGTCGCTGCTGGGGCGCCCCTGCCGCCACCACCACCGCCACCGCCACCACCGCCATTGCCGCCGCCGTCACCGTTTCCGCGTGGGGCCTGTGGAGCCTCCTGCACATTTGGCTGCTGCTGGTTGGGTAGCGGAGCCGTCGTCCGTACAATCGCAACGCCGGCATCGTTGGCTGCGCGCGCGACCACCTCCGCCGTCTGCGCACGAACGGTAATGGCGATGCCACGGGCCGCGGTCTGCTGCCCCCTAGGCAGCACGTACAGCTGGATGTACGCAAAGGCGAGCATCAGAAGACGCCACTCGCCATCACGCAGGCCGTTCAGCTCCTCTGGCAGGTCGCGCACCGAGAGGCGGTTTGCCACACACTGCGGAGGCATCTCTCCCCGCTTTAAATATGCTAGGCAGGTTGTGCAGACGTGGTAGTGGCGCGGGCGGTCGTCCTCCTCATCGTCCTCCATGTGGTCAGCGGCATCCACCCGCACGTGGCCCCCGCGACCCCCACGCCACGGCCCCCGCGGCCGCCACGTAGGCCGTGGCCCAGGCCAGCAGGAGCGGCGACCGGATCATCGCGCTGGATCCGAGCGCTTCTGCGCCGTCCACGCGCCCCCTCCACCTGCAGGGCCTGGTCACCCACTGCCATATCACCGTCAACGTCTGGCGGCGCTGGCGCTTCCGCTTCGGCAGCGGCGGCTCGGGGGTCACCAGGGACATCCTCGGGTGCATGAGCCGCCTGGTGATCCGCACCGCCGCCGTCCTCCTCCGTCGATCTCTCCCTCGGGATAAGCACGGCGGTCTGCACGCCGTTCCATTGCTGTCAGCAGACGATAAAGTGTGTTGAGCAAGACGGGATTGCTGCATTTCGTGAGGGCCTTGGGATGGCAGCTCTCACACATCACATTGGGCGACTGCTCCCATGTCGCCTGCAGCCTTTCAGCGCCCTGCCCACCCGACGCCCGGGCACGCACACGGCGCCCTTGCCGAGCAGTCGTCTCCCACTGCCGCTCCTCCTCCGTCATCTCTGCTCGGCGCTGTTGCTCTCGCGCCGTGTTGGCAGCCCGCTCCGCCTCCCGCTCCTCCTCCGTCATCTCTGCGCGGCGCTGTTGCTCTCGCGCCGTGTTGGCAGCCCGCTCCGCCTCCCGCTCCTCCTCCGTCATCTCTGCGCGGCGCTGTTGCTCTCGCGCCGTGTTGGCAGCCCGCTCCGCCTCCCGCTCCTCCTCCGTCATCTCTGCGCGGCGCTGTTGCTCTCGCGCCGTGTTGGCAGCCCGCTCTGCCTCCCGCTCATCAGCAGACCGACCGCTTTTGGCATGTGTGACGGCACGACGCACTCGTGCGAGCTCGTTGGTATCCGGCGTTACACGTGTTCGCCGGCGCGTGCAACCGGTGTCCGGCCACAGATAGCGGGTGTTGACGCGGGGCCGTCAGCATGCAGAGGGTGCGGAGCGGCGCCACCAGGATCGCCACCGTTGTCCTCACAGGGCTGATCATCGATACGGCCGCGGCCGCGGCCGTGGCCACTACCGCTGCCACGGCCACGGCCGCTACTGCGACCTCCACGAGCGCGACGCCCCCCCCGTCCGGGGGGTCGACCGCGGCGACGGCCAGGGGTGTCTGCTGGTGGTAGAGGCCCCGTCGTGCCAAGGGTGAACACGGGACCGGTCTCAGAGGGTGCCGGGTCGTCTGGGTCATCTGGGTCGGTTGCGACCAGCTCAGCGACCAACATGGCTGCAGCAGCACCGCCAATCATTTGGATTGGGTTGGGTGCTGGAAGGACCGCCGTGGGACTTGCGAATGTAGGCAGTGTCGCAGGTACCACTGAACGGGAATAAAGAACAGCAGGGCGGCAGGGGTCCAACGTGAGGTGCATCAACTTGGCATAGTCCCTATTTGTCGTGCGAACCCCAGTGGTACACGATGTTTCCTTCCACACCACAATCAACCCCCATTGCATAATCTAGATTTGGGTATCATTCCTCGAGCACGGCCGCTGTCGGAGTCGTGCGTAGTTGGGCACCACGTACCTGGGGTTCCAGTGACGCGCCGACGCCGCATGAAGATTTCCTGCAACGCCGGCTCCACAGCTGCCAGTGATCTTGGGGTGGCCACTGGCCCCCGCGTGGGAACTGCTTCGCCAGCTACCGCGCCAGAGTTGGGGGACGTGGTTTCTGCCATGGGTAATGGCATGGCGTTCAAGCGGCGAGTACCTCCCCCAGGAGACATCCGTGCGTTGTACGGCATGCTCCTCCCTCCAGCATTCGCGCCAGCTCCAGAGCCGTTCAGCGCTGCTGGTGCGACGGTGTCGCGACGGGCAGCAAGCGTGTCAGCGGGTGGGGGGCGTGCCGACCCACATCCCGAAGCCCACAGCAGATGCCCGCCATTGCTGCTACCGTGAAGCGCACCCACGGCGCCACCCGTCGGGTTCAGGACGGTGTTCACGACATCACCAGCGATGCCTTCACTGTGTCGCAGCCGTTCCTGCAACAGCTGCAGCAGCATAGCTTCATCTGCCCGGGCGACTGTTTGCTGCCGCTGCCGCGCGTTCTCGGTGTGATGTAGTGGCGCTGGTCCGTGGTCTTCGCCGCTGCTGCTCGCCTGGTTGGTGGTGTCCGTTACCCCCTGTCGCTCGCCGTAAGGCGAGCTCCGGTCGTACCAGGGGACCTGGGCGGTGTCGCGCTGCTGCGAGGGCTGAGCTTCATTTGGGGAACCGGCAGCAGCTGCCGTTGGGATGGCAGCTGACGCCAGCGGCTGTGTCCTCGCGACGCCGCAGGG
This sequence comes from Eudorina sp. 2006-703-Eu-15, assembly GCA_003117195.1. NCBI lineage: Eukaryota > Viridiplantae > Chlorophyta > Chlorophyceae > Chlamydomonadales > Volvocaceae > Eudorina > Eudorina sp. 2006-703-Eu-15. Next base: position 795,683 of record BDSI01000052.1, on the reverse strand, counting down.
AAACACCGAGGAGGCGACGGCGGGGTTACCGGAGCGCCCGTCTGTGCAGGCCGCGTTGCAGTTATCGCCACTGCAATATTCGCGGCTGTTCCGCGCTGAGGAGATCCTGGGCATCTTGCATGCGCTTGCCGTTAAATTATTCGCCAAAGGACGGGCATTATTTATTCTATGTGATGAAGAGCGCTGGCTGGTACACGGGAGCGCATAGGAAGATTTAGTAGCCTGCGCAAAGTGACGGCTCTCGGCAATGTATTGTTTGGGCTTTCACAGCAGCACCCGCCTTCGATGGCGTGGTATGTGTGTATGTGTGTACGTTTCTTAATTTATTGGACGGTTCAAACAGGTGCGGTTCGGTCGCAGGTGCCCCAGATGAAGGACCGGCAACGCGCGCGGGTCGCCGTGCGCGCGGGTCGCGTCGATTGTTGCATGGCGCATGCTTGGGATGTACGGTAGATCAAACCAACCACCGCAGGCAAACTGTCATAGCAACTGTCATAGCGCCCTTCTCATCAGCAGTCGGAAGGAATCGACCTTGTTGGATAAATTGATATTGTAGACTGTTACATTTCAGGGCAACAACAAAGATGCACACGCCACTCAAAGAGACCGACGTTTGTCCGGAACGGGACCGCGTATGGCGCCGCTGCAATCTTGCCGGTCACAATCATAAGCATAGACAGAAGTGACAACGCGCACCGACATGGCGCCTGTTGCTGGAGGCCGGAGCCAGCACACCGTCGATTTGGCTGCGCCTCAGTGAAATGTACCGACAAGGCCAATTCGAATGCCGAAGAATACAGGATTACAAACAACATTGATGCCAATTAAGTCTCGATATCGAAACGTTCAACACCTGGTAACCCGGAACGGTCGATGCGTGAAGCCTTGCATAACATTATTCCGTTTAGGTACGCGCCGCCCATTCCTAATTCAAGTATCCATCACGCGGCACCCGTTGCAACAAATATGAGCACGAGAGGCGTTGGTTGGATGCTGACTCGGGTCCATGGAGACCGCGGAGCTTTACTTTGACCGTTTGTGCGCAAAGAATTTTTTTCAGCAAAACCAAGGATACCTTGCAATAGAGGACAATTAATATGACAAATCTTGCGAATTAGTTTAGCGGATAATGAACGTTTTGCCGTTACCCACACACACACACACGGACATGGGCAATCCTAAGGGGCGGGGCCCCCTGAACGCGCTTCGCGCTGGGGCCCCGCCCAAAAATGGGTCGTAAACATGTCCAGCCGGCCAAGCCGAAGGGCCCCATGCATGTTCTAACCACACTAACCACACGGGCACTGAAACATATAGGCTGCACCAAGTACACGCATGATGAGCAACTGTGTTGTGTTCAGCCGTTGCATAGCTGCTCAGTGTGTGGAAGCAGGCTCCTGCCGAAGTACGTAAAAGTGTTGTAGTAATAGGGATGCATGGTGAGAGTGCACCCATCATAGCATTCACTCGAGGGTGTCCATGATGTTCAGCATTCATGAATGAAGCATACCAATTTGTTCGCTCCGTCACATACGGGGGTAGTACATGCCGGCTCTCCTGCCAGCCATTCAACCTCTAGGTGTTAAGATCCTAAGACGCGGATCACAATATCTTTGGCAGCCCATCCAGCACTACTCCTTCCTTCTTGCGTCACCTTAAGCAAGTTCGATGTGTGCACACTGCAATGCAGGTGGTGATAGAAATTCCGGTCTCATCTAGGTGACAGTCAAGGCAACAGAGGCGATGGCGGGCAGGTCTGATACATAGTCCACAGCAGTACTGTTGAACTCGAAGCGCGCACCAACCACCACGCTGGATGTGAAGGCGGCTGCACTCAAGCCTGCGTGTGCCGCGGTTGTGGCCGGATCGATCTTGAAGTTCGTCATTCCAGGACACACATAGGCCGGGACTGCTGAAGCCAAGACAAGTGCCGCCAAGATATCCTGTAGGAAGCAGCAGATAGGTAGGTACTGTAGGCACACATGATTATCCGTCGCACATTCCAATACATGTCAAGCATGTTATGTTTTCCAGTTCCTCGCAGGCATGCAGGTGTCTGGATGGGGAAATACTCTTGAGTTCCCACGCGATGCATGTATGCTAGCAAGCAACCTGTAAGCACAAAGGCGTAACCCGGGATGACTCGGGGCTGTAAGCCTGGCTTACACAACCCCCTTCGACCTACCCTTGCCTAGTACCCTTCCCTTGAGTCTTCCCACTTATTTGTTTTCGAACCATCCCATACCATAGCCCCCTCCCTGCTATATACTAGAAGCCACGCCACATGACACTTCCATGTGTGTCTGCTAAGCCAGCCCTCTCTCGACACTGTGGCACACACAGCCCCCTCAAATAACGCATCCTAACTTTCAGGGAGGCCCCTGAAAAAATGTTAAGTTTGCACGGAAATGCACGTACTTCCAAGACATTATGAACTTCTGCACGTGCAATGATGTATATCTATCTAGGTACGGCAGCTAGACATATCTATGGGTACGGTGCTTACAGCTAGACGATGCATGGCACACAATAATCACCGGTGGTTAGTTCTTGGCAGATGTAGTGCACAACTCCAGTGCATGCATGTGCGCGTGCGTGTATGTGGTGCACGCAGGTAGGGGTAATACAAGGATGGACCTGCCCAAAGATAGGTTTACCAAGCAAGAAGTACATACCTAACTGTGCTATGAATGTATAGCTCTGCTAACTCTGCTGCCCGCCCACCCACTGCCTTACCCCTTCTTTTTCCTGCGGACGAAGGACTAAAGTTATGCCCGTGATCATGGGGTTTAGAGTTCCCCGGTTCAGGAGGTAGATGCCGATGCTGCGGACACCAGCAGTCATTGTTGGTGGGAATCCCACCTCTAACGCGCGTTTGGATTCCTGCACACAATCAATGGAACATGTCCGGTGCACCACGGTGGCGCAGCATCATTTTTTGCAGTGTTTGGTGAGGAGGCTGTGGCTCTCACCGACTGGTCCCCTGTGACATTGATGATGACTGTTCTACGTGTGGAAAATCACGCTGCGCACGGTAAGCAAGCGGCAGCAGGCTGCATACCAATGTGGCTGCATGTAATCAAACAACTAAAAGGCTGCATACCAATGTGGCTGCATGTAATCAAACAACTAAAAGGATGTATTGTACATACTAACTCACACATACACAAGGCACACACAGTGGATGCAAAGCACGTCACAGATGTGTGTGCTGCACATGTGTAGCGTCGGTGTTATAGAATAAGTCAATTAGGTCATGCCATTGAATTGATTGCCTGCAGTCAGGCAAGGCAGGTGTCCAAGGCAGGAATCCAAGCCGTCCAATAGTGTTGCCCCGCCTGCTGTGCGCCTCTGCTTCCTTCGGTGTCTGTCTGGGTGGGGTCATGGACCCGATGTGTTTTTTATTCGCGGTGTTGAGGTGTGGAGGCAGGTGGAGGCAGGTGTCTTGCCGCCTTGTCGGTGGGGCCTGCTGGGGCTTGCCCTGGTGTACACCGTTGATCCCTTTGAGGTCCACTACATGTATAAATCCTACCTTACGGTAGGCGGGTGACCAGGCCAGGAACGCTGCTGGCCGCGTGCACTCAGTGATGCGAAGGGCCGCAGCACTGGGGGCCCCCACTACCTTGGCAGCCTGGTCGGCAGCCTGGTCGGGCAGTCCACATGGTGCCGGTGAATGTGACCAGGTACAGTGATGAGGCGTAATTCCGTAATAATGGAAGCAGCCTTGACCCATAATTTATCAAAATGTCCATTGATGACATGAAACCCATGCGTGCATGTGTGCGCTCGAGCTTCACAACCTAGCCGCCGTGGTCTTCAGTGCACTCACTACATGTCTCCCCCATCTACAGCAGCGATTCGAATAACCAAATAGGTCAACCGGAGATGTCCAAATCTTCACCAAACATATTTCGCAAATCTGGGGGTAATGTGCATGGCATTGCAGAATTAGGCCCACGGAGATCACTGTAATCACTGCTGGGAACGCCGGTGTTTCCATCGCACACGCACGGCCCACCTCAGACGCGGTGGCACTGATGGCCCATATTGTTGTGTTGCGTGTAAGCGCAGGTGGAGAGGGCTGCGAAGGTGCAGGCATTGGTGATGGAGTGGGCTTCCGATGCTTGGGTACAGGTGTTGGAGGTGGAGGTGCAGGTATTGGAGGTGGAGGTGAAGGTGGTTGAGGAGTTTGGGAATTTGGACTATTTGGGCTGGCGGCCTTGGGGCGCTTCATGCGTGGCGGCAGTTGCAGCGAGGGCCGGAGCAGCGGTGACGGTGGTATTGGTGGCTGGGGTGACGGCGGTGGTGGATGGGGTGGCGGTGGTGAGGGTGGAAGAGGTGACGGCGGGGGAGGGGATGGGGGTGGGGGGGCCGGTGGTGGTGGAGAGGGAGGGCTGGGTGATGGAGGAGGCGGAGGTGGAAGCGGTGATAGTGCAGCTGGCAGTGCGGGAGGCTGCTGCGGCTTCTGAGATGTAGGGGTGGGTGGGGCCGGCGACCCGGACGGCGGTGGTGGGGATAGCGAGGGAGGAGGCGGTGGTGGAGGCGGAAGCGGCATAAGCCCGACGAGAGTGGGTGGTGGTGAAGGTGGCAACGGCAATGGAAGGGGTGGTGGAGGCGAGCCCTCTGGCGAACGTGGCGGAGGTGATGACGGCAGCGATGTAGGAGTAGTAGGAGATGGTGGCTGAGGCGATGGCTGCTGAGTTGGTGACGGTGGCGGAGGAGGGGAAAGCACGGGAGGCGGTGGCGGAGTTGGTGGCTGAGAGGATGGCAGCTGAGATGGTGACGGTGGCGGCGGAATGGAAAGCATGGGAGGCGGTGGCGGAGATTGTGGCTGAGGAGATGGCAGCTGAGATGGTGACGGAGGCGGCGGAGGGGAAAGCACGGGAGGCGGTGGCGGAGATGGTGGCTGAGGGGATGGCAGCTGAGTTGGTGACGGTGTCGGAGGAGGGGAAAGCACGGGAGGCGGTGGCAGAGATTGTGGCTGAGGAGATGGCAGCTGAGTTGGTGACGGTGTCGGCGGAGGGGAAAGCTTGGGAGGCGGTGGCGGAGATTGTGGCTGAGGAGATGGCAGCTGAGTTGGTGACGGTGTCGGCGGAGGGGAAAGCTTGGGAGGCGGTGGCGGAGATTGTGGCTGAGGAGATGGCAGCTGAGATGGTGACGGTGGCAGCGGGGGGGAAAGCTTGGGAGGTTGTAGAGGGGATGGTGGCTGAGGAGATGGCAGCTGAGTTTGTGGCGCTGGCGGCGGGGGGGAAAGCTTGGGAGGCGATGGAGGCAATGGTGGCTGAGGAGATGGCAGCTGAGTTTGTGGCGCTGGCGGTGGGGGAGACAGGAGTGGAGGTGGCGGTGGCCGTGGCGGTCTTGGCCGTGGTGGAGGGCGGGAAGGGCGGGGTGGGCTTGGTGCGGGGGGTCGAGGGGATGGCGGTGCCCTGGGCTTCAGCGGAGGGGCAAATGGATTCTGCTTGACCGTGGCGTTCGTTGCTGATGCCAGGTTATCAATGGATAACGGTTTCGCCGGCGGAGGTCTTGGTGGGCGTGGCGGAGGAGGTGAGAAGATTGGAGGACTTGGAGGATCCACAGCACCTGGCTGGGTGGGCGGTGACGGAGGTGGGGAGGGCGGCAAGGGGACCTCTATCAGCTGCGTAACGCTGAAGTCCATGTTGACTGTGTCGCCGCCCTTGCCGCTACCCAGAGACCGTCTGGTCTTGAGCACCTGTGAGCCACTCGTGGGCAGCTGTTGCTCCGCCCGTAACCCATTACGTGCTGGTGTGGTCATTGCTGCAGCTCCCAGCAGATCCTGCAGCATTTCGTCCTCCAGCTGATGCAGCTCCATCAGCGATTCCTGGGTCGCAACTAGTGGATCGCCAACCTGCCACAGCGCCACCAGCCGCCCAAGGCTGCGAAGTGATGTCGCGAGAGGCCCGTCCATAGGCATCTGATGCCAGTCGGCGCCATTGCTGCGGCGGCGGTCAACAGCCTCACTTTCCACAGCACGACGACGGCGACTGGGCACTGAAACTTTTTGACCATTTATGTCTATCACGGTCACAACAACCTCCTCAGGGGTGATGCCCCAGGTCTCCGACACTTGCCGTTTGAAGTTGGCGACAAACTCAGTTATTGCAGCCTGTAATTCACACATGCAACGGAGATGTAGGAAAGGAGACAGAACAACACAGCTTGCTATTGATAGAATAGCTATCCTCGGAACGGGCACCCACAACCAAGCACATCTGTCAACATTACCACTCTCACCTCACTAAGGCTTCCGTCTGCCAGCGTAAGTGTTGCATCAGCAAAGCCGGCCGCAAAATTTGTGGTAACTGATGCAAGTCCTGGCGGAAGAGGAGGAGGCGGGCTGGGAGGAAGGGGCGGAGATGGTGGTGGAGATGGTGGCGGGGTGGGGGAGGGGGGGGCGGGGGTGGAGATGGAGGCGGAGGTGGAGGTGTGGCAGGAGGGCTTTCGGGAGGTGCTGGTGAGGGTGGTGGCGGAGCCAGCGGTGGCGGCGGCGTCGTCGGCGGGACTTCGGGAGGTACTGGTGAGGGTGGTGGCGGAGCCAGCGGTGGCGGCGGCGTCGTCGGCGGGATTTCAGGAGGTGCCGGTGAGGGTGGTGATGGAGCCAGCGGTGGCGGTGGCGTGGTCGGCGGGATTTCAGGAGGTACCGGTGAGGGCGGTGGCGGAGCAAGCGGTGGTGGTGGCGTGGTCGGCGGGATTTCAGGAGGTGCCGGTGAGGGTGGTGGCGGAGCCAGCGGTGGCGGTGGCGTGGTCGGCGGGATTTCAGGAGGTTCCGGTGAGGGTGGTGGCGGAGCCAGCGGTGGCGGTGGCGTGGTCGGCGGGATTTGGGAAGATGGTGCTGGTGTGGATGGAGGGGATAATTGGGGCGGCGATTCCAGGGTGCCACCTGGGGATAGCCATGAAAAGATGTAGATGTATGTGAAAGCACGCAATATCAGTGGACTGTTACAGTTTTTGCATCTTCAAGGTTCCCCCCGATCTGATTAAGTTCGGCAGTACGTTCACTTGCTGCACAGTCTACACGGTCCGTTTCAAATGCGAGTATGTCTGTTATTACTCGAAGCTTCACATTATTTGTCTACACGACTGTAGTGACAAAACGGATTGGCCGCGGATATGGGTGAGGGCTGTACACCAAAACAATAAAACAGACCTATGCCCCAGGATAGGTCCCAAGGATGCCCCGATCGAGAAATAGATAAAAGGGGGACTGTAGGATTGGAATTTATCCCCTTATACTGCATCAGTCAAGCACCCTCAACCTGCTGCTTTCTCATACAGTACATAAATGACTATCATACATGAAGCCCCCTTAGGCACACGACGCCAGGCAAACGAGATAATAGGTAGGCCAGGTTCAAATATTCAGGACAAACATATGAAATTTCTACAAACTGGTCCCACCTATAATCTTGGTGTAGAGGCAGGCCCCAGGTGATCGTCGTATGGGTGTGACAGAAAACTTTAGGAAACCGAAGCTTGTGTAACCGAGGCAGTTTAATCGAGCATTGCATTCCAGCACAGCGTTAGGGAGGCCCACGTAAATGATATCATCATCATTATCCACATCCGGCAGTACACTGTAGCCTTCGGAACCGATGCATGCTGCGGGCGGGGCGGAGCAACAATGCCGGGATCACCAAAGTTAATCACACACCAGCCCATGAAGTGACTGTTATCCAATCATGCATGGCACGACGGGCTAGCCATAATCTTGAATACTCTTGTACTCGTACTCTTGTCTGTTACACTCCATTCAAGCTTGCAACTACTGGATGTTATACAGCATTCCTGTGCATGCAGACAAACACTCCGTATATATATATATGTACCCGGGCATAGAAAAGTGACTATGGTGCCATTATCATTGTTATTATTATGATTATTATTATGAGTATTATTATATGAGTATTATCATTGTTGGTATTAGTATTAATATCAGTATTATTATTTGTAATCTATTGCTAGTATTATGCCCCCGCCTTCAATGAACTCGCTCAACCTTTGGATAAGCCCGTACTTTTCGGTCGTACAATACATTTCAGCCGCACATATCTTTTCGATTCTAAAGACACCAGAACCATCCGCTTTATTACATCTTCTGTAATAAGCGACTGCCTCTGGTGCAGCCAGCCGTGCAGCAGTGCAGTGAAGCCCCATATATCTAGGCATTTCATTATCATCCAGCTCGCCCCGTCACATCACTGCCAATAATGAAGTTTGATTCTTGTAGTAAATTTCAGTTACATGCTTATGGCTGGAAGATATTTCCTAGACAACCGAGGGGGGTCTGGGGGGCTGTGCCCCCCCCGACGGACTGCTGTTCATCACTCATCATTCATCACTACTGCCCACTGTTATGTAAAATAGTCCACGTTGTGCTGGGTGATACATGTGCTGGGTGATACAACAGTTTGGCACAGCGTTCTTTATTTGCTAAGATCAACGGTTCAAATCGTCGCTTTTCAATTTCTTTTGGCCGTCATTTTGCGATGCCGTGCAGTTGTTTTTCCATGTTACACTTTTTCCGGCTTCGATGAAGCCGACCCCCTACTTGTTAATGTCAGTATTCATGCTGTTAGTTGCCTTCAGATAGTATGCCTTAAGACGGCTGGCTGTAAGCAAGCCGAGCTCACAACTCACCATACATTTGTCGACTGCATGGCAATACGCTAGTATGGCCCACTGTTTTCCTCCTTCAGCGAACAAAGTATTTTTCGCATTGTACATGGTGCGGCTCAATGTAAATAAACCTGTGTTCACTCTGCTATCATATTGACTGTGTACTGTATGTCTTCACAGCACTATCAACCCTTTTCAATTGCCAGATTGATGCCCTTTCACTCACATGTGTTTCTTAGCTTGCTTAACACCATGCTCAATTGCGACCAAATCATGTTGGGCGACTTCCTCACAGGTACAAAGTTCACGTACTGTGGGTAACTAGTGCATTTCCGTTGCATTCTTTATGATGCCGGCTTGCATTTCATGGTAGTGTGCTTATATTTCATGTCCGCCAATTGCCCGTTCTTATTCGATCAATCACAACACTCGCTCATCATCCCGGGGAGGTCGACAGGGGGGTTCCCCCCTGTCCTTCAAGGGGGGGATGCGGGGGGCCCCTAGCCCCCCGCCGTGCAAACCGTTTTGCATCCCTGATTAGTTAATCTAGTGGGGCGGTGGCTTTTATTATTAGTAGCATTGTTATTAAAACAGTAGAAGTAGTATTAGTAGTAGCAGTAGTAGTATCACTACTGTTTACCACTTACTTGTATCAGTAGGTGGATATGGAGGTAATTCTGCAAACAGATGGGTAGCCAGTCGTTGGATAGTGGGGAATAAATTGGTTTATAAAGGTGAAGCATATAGTACGAACAGATGGCTGTGCCTACAGACGATTCAGTGGTACGTGACCCTGCAATTGGACTGGATGGACTGCTTTGGTGGTCTCCCGGATGGGCAAGGGTAGCTGCCCCGGCCAGTGTCAGGTCCGGCGAGATATGTAACGATATAGTAACAGGCAGGAATGCATGATTATTTGCATTGAACACACACACACTGCCGCCTTGTTTAACTACACACAGTAGTACACATAACTACACACATAACAAAATGATCGCTGGGGGCGTACATGTCATACTTTCATTTACAGCAACTAACGACAGCTCCATCAATAGTGTGCACTCCGTGGCATTCAACGTAATACTAGAATCCATTGTGTGCATTGTGAGCATGTATTATCAGGCACTAGTGGTTGGGTGCGAGCATGGATAACATAAGAGTGTGGCATGTATGTGATGATGCCTCCCACGCATGCAAGGTGTTAGCTGGATGGAAGCAAGCAAACTTCCTTATGTCGATATATAGCAGGATGAACAAGTACAGAAGTATGCCCATATTGATCGAAGTATTGGAGAAGATAACGGGACTGGCCATGGGTAAGTGCCCCTAGCTGTACCTCACACACCACATCACACATGGAAAGCTCCATTGCTGGGCCAGACCATATATACAATGCTTAATAGATGGGTTCACCCTAGACAATCCAATGACATCTCAGGTTAGATTCGATTCGCAAATCTAAATTATTAACTTCTCCAGACTATCCAGGCACTACTATCTAGCAACCTAGCCAGCTAGCTACCTAGCTAACCTAGCTAGGAAATGCGCTCTGCAGTTGCAAGCAAGTTAAAATCCAAAAGCAAGACCTCCAATTGTGTTGTTTGCAAATCTGGATCTTGAGGTACTTGAGGTCGTAACGAATGCATGTGCCTATTTACAAACAGGCTCCTTGATCACACAGTATATATGTATAAGCCAACACCCTTTTGATTGATCATCCCTTACTGCTCAAGTCACAGGAAGGACTAATAATCGAATCTTTACCCATCAATGCTATGGTAGGTGTTGAAAATGCGCACTCATAGTTGCTGTCCAAACGATGGAGGGCAAGCTCATACAGAGGGAGATGTAGCAAGTAAGCCTCGCTGTTGCACTTACGGTTGGGTGGTGTTGGAGGTGGGACTGCACGCATCAGCAGCAGCAGGCAGGAGCGACCAAACAGACACACACTTTATATGCACAACGTAGCTGCAGAGATAGCTTAATGCCCACCAATAGTCCATATAACACATGGCACGCCACATGTCAAGACACAATTGCAGCACTGAGGACGCAGCACAAAGCGAGAACACATGAAGTACACAGGGTAACAGACTGGGATGGAGACGATTTAAGGGGTTGATCAGGCATAATACCATACCACGGCCTTATACATCTGGGCAGATGTGCATAGTCAGGAATGTCATATTCATCCAGAGATGCATGACGAGATGAAGTACAGGGTTAACCATAAAAACCCTATGAGTTGATAGATGGAGGAGCTCTTCATTAGGAGGGTTAAATGTAAGGTCAAACCATGCAGTATAGACTCACCGCCAATCTTGACGTAAGCACATGTGTATCCTGAATATACTATATTAGTCGCATTGGAATATAAGTAGCCCAGGGAATTAAAAGCGGTACAGTCGGGACGTGAGTTGCATAACTCCTCAGCCGTGTCTGCAGTCGCGACTTCAAGCACAGCAGCGAGGACAGACGACCTCGGGTATGCGATGTAACCATTAGGCTTGGAGCTGCACTCTGCGAGCCACAAAAGGCATGGCCGAAGGGAACCATCCACTCACTCGGTGTGACTGAATAATGTCTCTGTTCATCAAACCTCACTAAGTAAAATGAGTGCCAGCTTTATAACATGCATACTGTTTCTGATTGCATAATGCAACCTTGTCATAATGGCATGTATCTGCTTGGTCACACATACAGACCATACATACATTTCCGAACAATTCCGGCATGACAGTTATATATAAAACGAGCTACACGAGCCTTGTGTCCCTGTGATCCCAAGTTTGACCCCGAATGAGACCCTCGACTGTTAGAGGGCAAGAGTAGTGCCGTATGCCGATGGACTTGGTTAGAGTGACCTGCGAGCTGACCAGGAGTGGAGTTGACGCCTTTGTTGACTTGGCAGATTACGCTGGATGTCGGTGGTGGGTGCTGAACCGGGTAACAGCACTGACTTCGGAGAAATCGGCATGGGACTGGCCCCAAAAAACCAGGGAAGATAGGGACTGCCAGGTTGGTGACCACAGGGAAGCGAGCCCCCCCTATCCCACACATCATGCATGTGTCAACATGAATCAGGTATATAGACATGATGCAGCAGGCATCCGTACCCTGGGTGGGTGGTGGCCGTGGTGGTGGTGATGGAGGCTGCAGATACGGCATTAGAGGTCCTGTAGGAACATTTTTTTGCAAAATATCATCAGTAAGTAATCCGGGCCACTGTCACATTCGTTTGGACGTCCTATGAACATTCTGGAAGGCAACAAAGCAAGCAGTGTACAGCCCATCAACGCGCCCATCACGCGCACGCGCACGCGCACGCGCACGCGCACGCGCACGCGCACGCGCACGCGCACGCGCACGCGCACGCGCACGCGCACGCGCACGCGCACGCGCACGCGCACGCGCACGCGCACGCGCACGCGCACGCGCACGCGCACGCGCACGCGCACGCGCACGCGCACGCGCACGCGCACGCGCACGCGCACGCGCACGCGCACGCGCACGCGCACGCGCACGCGCACGCGCACGCGCACGCGCACGCGCACGCGCACGCGCACGCGCACGCGCACGCGCACGCGCACGCGCACGCGCACGCGCACGCGCACGCGCACGCGCACGCGCACGCGCACGCGCACGCGCACGCGCACGCGCACGCGCACGCGCACGCGCACGCGCACGCGCACGCGCACGCGCACGCGCACGCGCACACGCACACGCACACGCACACGCACACGCACACGCACACGCACACGCACACGCACACGCACACGCACACGCACACGCACACGCACACGCACACGCACACGCACACGCACACGCACACGCACACGCACACGCACACGCACACGCACACGCACACGCACACGCACACGCACACGCACACGCACACGCACACGCACACGCACACGCACACGCACACGCACATACACGCATCGGCCGCAGTCCACTGGTGCTGGTGCGTCTCACTTACCAGGTGGTGATGGTGGTGGGGGAGGGAGATCCTTTGGTGGTCGTGGTGGTCTTGGTGCTAGCGGCGCTGCATGCACAACAGCATATGCGACAGTGGTTAAGCATTATAATTCAACACGTTGGGATGATGAGGTAGGAAGGATAAGTACTTCATATTTAACCATTGAAACGTACCGAATAATCAAGATTATACTGGCAGCATAAATGTCAGGAGCACATATGTCAGGAGCATGCATATATGCAGTTGGTACAACTTATGTCCATTCATACACACTTGCATGATTGCCAACGATCCATCCTGCAGTCAGATAGAGTATCTTCGATCACGCAATTTATGCAAGGATGTTTACAAGCGGTTTTGAGCATTATGCCATCGGATTACCCGCTTCAACCAGCACTGTTGACCTTTCCTTGCTTGGCATCCACTAGCTACCCACAAATCCGATTGAAGCCGGACAGTAGGACTGTGTCACGTGAAATAAAAGCACAATTATACATGCAACCATTGATGCATAGATACGACTATGTAAGCTACGTACATATGTACCTTACATTTGACAAAAATCATCATATATCATCATATATTATTCATAGGGTTTATCATAGGGTTTATATATACCCAATATACCCAAGCTATACCCAATATACCCAAGCTATATATACCCAATATACATCTATATACCCAAGCTACATACGTACAAGGCGGTGATGGGCTTGGTGGTGAGCTTGGAGGTGGTCTTGGTGGTGGCGGTGGTGCTGAAGGAGCATCGATTGAAGGTAGTTACAAGCAGTGGGGCGGCCCAGTGGGGCATGCAGAATATATAGTGCGCTGGCAGCTGTTGTTGAAATGCAGCATCAACATCATCTGGCGTGTGTTGGCAACCTATTTAAAACGTTTTGGCAGAAGGTATGGGTTGTGTGAACATTCCATCCTCTGTTATGAGCATACGTACTTGTGCCTTCACTGTGACTGGCGCTAGTGCCTAGTAATGCGGCTTGCCTACGTAGTCGCTAAGGGAAAACTAACTGCGGCAGTATTCATAGAAAGCTACATACGCCGGGCCATGGCACCAAGCGAGTTATCTAGCAGTTCACTACACTTGCTAGCTACCACAAAGGTTGATACCAACATCACAAGTCGACTCACATGCAATCCTGCCTGCTTGTAACATCGGCAGTTGTGTATGTGTATTATCAAGTATGAATACCATCCAGTTGCTTGATAAATAGGTACACATAATTAATGATTGTGATGGTGGGATATCAACTTAACAAGTAGGGGTCGGCTTCCTCGAAGCCGGAAAAGGGCAGGGCCCCCTATAATCAGTACAGGCCGCTTGCTTTAGAAGGAAAACTCTGTTACCGCGCAACAGTGTGAGAGAGTGGAAGGTTGCCATTGGGGGTGTCGTTGATGTTGAAGGGGGATCGGCGTGCATAGATTCACCAAGCCCAAACACATCGGCAGCCCCGAAACCATCCTGCAGTACGCGCCGCCGGCGACGGCGGTCACCGTATCGGCACTATGGTAACGATAGTCGCCTCGGCACTACCACATACGTCTGTCAAGCAGATGATCACAAAGCAAGCTTGAAGTATCCTCGTTGGCACTCGGTACGCTATCCCTTTGCATCTTGAAACTTTGATTCAATACATATTGTTGATTTGTATTCATCTGGCAAGACAGAAAGGCAAATCTTGATGTTGGTGGTATCTTGATGTTCAAACATCAGAACACTATCGAAGTTCAATTTAGCACTTCCTAATCCAAGTATTCATCACGCGGCACCTGTTGCAACAAATATGAGCGCGAGAGGCGTTGGGTGGATGTTGACGGAGACCGCGGAGCTTTACTTTGACCGTTTGTGCGCAAAGAATTTTTTTCAGCCAAACCAAGGATACCTTGCAATAGAGGACAATTAATATGACAAACATTGCGAATTAGTTTAGCGGATAATGAACGTTTTGCCATTACCCACGCACGGCGCACGCACACACACACACACGGACAGGGGCAATCCTAGGGGGCGGGGCCCCCCGAACGCGCTTCACGCTGGGGCCCCGCGCAAAAACACCACACGTTCCGTTCCCCAGAGATGGGTTTCACATGGTGGGGCAAGCGTGCATACCCGGTAGCTTGGTGTAGAAGCAACTCTTCCCGGTGGATGGGATCATCGCATACTCAGGTGCTGTCCGTATCCAGCCATCATCACCAAACGAGGTGCATTCCGGCTGAGCAGTGCAGCGCTCGGCCGCCTTCGCCGATGTACCCTCGTACGCCAGGTTATAGCTCCAGTCATCCACGGTCATATTGACCCACAGTTTGTAACCCACGTAGGTGGGACAGACTGTGGATGCATGCACGTAACGGTTACCGGGCACCACATACAGGCAAGAAAGGCAGGCTAGTGGTTACACGCAGCAGATACAGCAGCCTCAAGAGTCGTAGGTGAAATAACTCGGCATGCACAACCCATACCCGGCCCCCCAACACGCACGCATTTTTTTTGTTCACAAAAGGTGTTCCTTTATTAAAAGAAAGTCATATACCGTTTACTAGTTGCTTGCATGCTTGCTTGCTTGACAGTCAGCAACAGAGCAGGAACAGCGAGATAGAACAGAAAATGGGGGACCTCGCTCTTCATGAATTCGCTATCTGCTTGATTGGGGACACAACTGCAGAAGCCCAGCCACACACACATACGTACATGTCAGCTGGAAAAGGAAGGGTTTGGCATTAATGTACCCATCCATCACAAGTAGTCGCCCGCCCGCGTGCCCTATGCAAGCGAGCTGGCCCCGAGCGAACTGTGCACATTACTACTCAATAATCCCGTTACTCACTCTTGATGTACAGACACGACCAGCAAGAAGGTACGATCCGCCCCATCGTGTATGTCTTGGCCGCTAAGCGGATGCTGCTTAGACCTAAGAACAGGACCCCAATAGAAAATGTGCTGCACTTTGGATCAGCGCTGCAGTCCGCTGCGACAACGCCTTCACTCGATTGTGACATGGTGATCTTGGTCACACCGCTGTCCTCGGCGAACAATCCATGCATGCTGACGTAGTTGTTAATGTTGAGGCATGTTGCTGTATGCACATACACGGGTAGCAAGGCGTACGTGGCACATGCCCATGGTTAATGTGAACGCAGCTGCTCACACTGGTTGAGCTCATTCTTACTCATGGTACTACTGCAGGGCGGCAGTAATAGGTGCGCTAAACGTACGTGTGGGTGTCGTACACCATAACACCCGTGTGTGGCAGCAGAAACAGCGAGCTGCGCACAACGCCATTCAATTATATATAGAGGGCTGACAGACTTGCTTGGCCGGATGACGATGCACGCATGCTATCTATGCATGTTCGTTGCAATACTGGCATGAACGATCAACTTATGCAGAGGTATGTAAGCCACTTACGCCACCACCATATACCTTGAATTCAGAGCGACAACTTTACATGCATGCATGGCATACACATCTATGTATGCACTGAACGCATCCTGCTTTATGAGGCGTTGTAGGCGTTGTGTGGTCCTTCCCATGTTTACATAAGGAACAACAGAAGTCACCAAACGCGTACGTACGTGTGGCTTCTAGAGGAAGGGGCGGTCTGTGCATCGATGATGACTAAGCTAGTAATGCAGTCATGCTTGTATGTATGTACTCACGGCCATTCTCGCCAATTTTTTTGTAGCAATCTCCATTGGTCGGGAATGATTCAGCGGGAGCTGCAAAACGAAGAGAGGTTGCCAGAGCGCAAGAAATCAAGCAGATCTGTTATCAGGCCAATCAACGTAGTACATGGCCTGTGTTTGTCGGTGCATCCATGAAAGATAACATACGCTACGTATATACGCATGAGCTTCGTTCAACTACTCGAACGCAACCCACATGATCACATCTATCAGGCCATCACTGCATCGAGTTACTCGAGTATTTTATGACTCCTGCTTGCATTTAGACCATGTTTATCTCCAGCCTACGAGCGGGTCTTATCTCTGTGTGTTGTCATCGTGTGCAGTAGTGGAAAAATCAAATGCATATCATGCATTCAAGCATGTATGGCATCTGCTGTGTTGGCTTCATTGCTGTAGAAGCAAAGTGGTGGACGTATATTCGAATCGGGAGTGTGCGCTTTGGTTCATTTGATGATGCAGATGCAGGTACGTAGCTAGAACATGCATGTATTGCTTGTGTGGGTGCCATCCATTACTATGTGCACATTCAAGCACGGGAAAGCGCGCGGTATGTAGGGGGGCACTTACCGTTAGGTGGCACAGGAGGCGGCGTTGGGGGTGGCGGAGAAGGTGGAGGAACTGCGAATGAATGGGTACATCGCCAGGGTAGCAAACATATCAACCAGACCAGGGAGGTCTCTGCACTCCAGACGCACTACGTCACACACTGCTGGACATTGGCTGATAATGCAGGTCTTAAATAAGCACACACGAAATGCCGCGCCAAGTAAGGGTGCATGCAGCAGCAAGCATGAAGTAAGGGCGAAGTGAGGTAGGGCAACAGACCAGGATGGAGATAATGCATACATCAATCCAGGCTTGCTGGGCCGCTTCTGGCGGGGCATTCGAGGCCGTGCACTATATACATGCATACACTATACATAAATACAATATATAATATGTATGATATATATACAAGCGGCCAGCAAGCCTGGATTGATCAGCTGCACACATCAATCGACACCAACTAGTTTGTCTTGAATGTTTTGGATTGACCGCGCCTGACTATGTTCATTCCTATGTTGATAGATGTAGGAGCTCTTCATCAGGAGGGTTAGTGAATGTGAGGTCAAACCATGCAGCAGATAGACTCACGGGCAATCTTGACGTAAGCACATGTGCTTTCTGAATATACTATATTAGTCGCATTGGAATATAAGTAGCCCAGGGAAATGAAAGCGGTACAGTCGGGTCGTGAGTTGCATAACACCTCAGCCGTGTCTGCAGTCGCGACTTCAAGCACAGCCGCGAGGACAGACGACCTCGGGTATGCGATGTAACCATTAGGCTTGAAGCTGCAATCTGCGAGACAAAGACAAAAGACAAAAGACATGGCGGGCGGGATCAATCCACTCACTGGGCATGACTGAGAAAAGTCTATGCCCATCAAATAAACTGAGTGCCAGTGAGCGGCATAACATGCATATCCCTTTTGAATAATGCAACCTTGTCATATTAAATGGCATGCATAAGCTTGGTCATCGTCACATACAACCCATACATACATATAAACAGTTCAGGCACGACAGTTATATAGCACGACACATGTGCCCCAGGGATCCCAGGTCCGACCCTGTTTGAGAAAAGGCCAAGACCCTCGACTGTTAGAGGGTTTAGAGTGCCTGTATGCCGATGGAGGGAGGAGGACCCGATCAGAAGTGACCTGCGAGCTGACCAAGAGCTGAATTGACACCTTCTGTTGACTTGGCATACTTGGCAGATTCCGCTGTCGGTGGTGGGTGCTGAACCTGGTGACAGCACTGACTTCGGAGAAATCGGCATGGGACACCGGATAACAAGGCCCCCAAAAACCAGGGAAGATAGGGACT
>BDSI01000052.1:497500-775000 GCA_003117195.1 Eudorina sp. 2006-703-Eu-15 | reverse complement strand
ATACGTACCTTGCATGTGACAAAAGGCATCATGTATCATCACTATATACCCAAGCTACATACTTACGAGGCGGTGATGGGCGGCTTGGTGGTGGTCTTGGTGGTGGTGGTGGTGCTGAAGGAGCATTGATCGGAGGTTGTTACAAGCAGTGGGGCGGCCCAGTGGGGCATGCAGAATATATAGCGAGCTGGTGGCTGTCGTCGAAATGCAGCGTCAACATCATCCGGCGTGTGTTTGCAATCTATTTAAAACGTTTGGCAGAAGGTATGTGTTGTGTGAACATTCCGTCCTCTGTCATGAGCATACATACTTGTGCCTTCACTTTGACTGGCGCTAGTGCCTAGTAATGCGGCTTGCCTACGTAGTCGCTAAGGGAAAACTAACTGCGCCAGTATTCATGGAAAGCTAAATACGCCGGGCCATGGCGCCAAGCGAGTTATCTAGCAGTTCGCTACACTTGCTAGCTACCACAAAGGTTGATACCGACATAACAAGTCGACGCGCATGAAATCCTGCCTGCTTGTAACGTCGGCAATTGTGTATGTGTATTATCAAGTATGAATACCATCCAGTTGCTTGATAAAAATGATAGCAACTTAAAAACACCACACGTTCCGTTCCCCAGAGATGGGTTTCACATGGTGGGGCAAGCGTGCATACCCGGTAGCTTGGTGTAGAAGCAACTCTTCCCGGTGGATGGGATCATCGCATACTCAGGTGCTGTCCGCATCCAGCCATCATCACCAAACGAGGTGCATTCCGGCTGAGCAGTGCAGCGCTCGGCCGCCTTCGCCGATGTACCCTCGTACGCCAGGTTATAGCTCCAGTCATCCACGGTCATATTGACCCACAGTTTGTAACCCACGTAGGTGGGACAGACTGTGGATGCATGCACGTAACGGTTACCGGGCACCACATACAGGCAAGAAAGGCAGGCTAGTGGTTACACGCAGCAGATACAGCAGCCTCAAGAGTCGTAGGTGAAATAACTCGGCATGCACAACCCATACCCGGCCCCCTAACACGCACACATTTTTTTGTTCACAAAAGGTGTTCCTTTATTAAAAGAAAGTCATCTACCGTTTACTAGTCGCTTGCTTGCCAGTCAGCAAGAGAGCAGGAACAGCGAGATAGAACAGAAAATGGGGGACCTCGCTCTTCATGAATTCTCTATCTGCTTGATTGGGGACACAACTGCAGAAGCCCAGCCACGCATACATACGTACATGTCAGTTGGAAAAGGAAGGGTTTGGCATTAATGTACCCATCCATCACAAGTAGTCGCCCGCCCGCGTGCCCTATGCAAGCGAGCTGGCCCCGAGCGAACTGTGCACATTACTACTCAATAATGCCGTTACTCACTCTTGATGTACAGACACGACCAGCAAGAAGGTACGATCCGCCCCATCGTGTACGTCTTGGCCGCTAAGCGGATGCTGCTTAGACCTAAGAACAGGACCCCAATAGAAAATGTGCTGCACTTTGGATCAGCGCTGCAGTCCGCTGCGACAACGCCTTCACTCGATTGCGACATGGTGATCTTGGTCACACCGCTGTCCTCGGCGAACAATCCATGCATGCTGACGTAGTTGTTAATGTTGAGGCATGTTGCTGTATGCACATACACGGGTAGCAAGGCGTACGTGGCACATGCCCATGGTTAATGTGAACGCAGCTGCTCACACTGGTTGAGCTCATTCTTACTCATGGTACTACTGCAGGGCGGCAGTAATAGGTGCGCTAAACGTACGTGTGGGTGTCGTACACCATAACACCCGTGTGTGGCAGCAGAAACAGCGAGCTGCGCGCGTCGCCATTCAATTATTTATAAAGGGCTGACAGACTTGCTTGGCCGGATGACGATGCACGCATGCTATCTATGCATGTTCGTTGCAATACTGGCATGAACGATCAACTTATGCAGAGGTATGTATATGTACGCAAGCCACTTATGCCACCACCATATACCTTGAATTCAGAGCGACAACTTTACATGCATGCATGACATACACATCTATGTATGCACTGAACGCATCCTGCTTTATGAGGCGTTGTAGGCGTTGTGTGGTCCTTCCCATGTTTACATAAGGAACAACAGAAGTCACCAAACGCGTACGTACGTGTGGCTTCTAGAGGAAGGGGCGGTCTGTGCATCGATGATGACTAAGCTAGTAATGCAGTCATGCTTGTATGTATGTACTCACGGCCATTCTCGCCAATTTTTTTGTAGCAATCTCCATTGGTCGGGAATGATTCAGCGGGAGCTGCAAAACGAAGAGAGGTTGCCAGAGCGCAAGAAATCAAGCAGATCTGTTATCAGGCCAATCAACGTAGTACATGGCCTGTGTTTGTCGGTGCATCCATGAAAGATGACATACGCTACGTATATACGCATGAGCTTCGTTCAACTACTCGACCGCAACCCACATGATCACATCTATCAGGCCATCACTGCATCGAGTTACTCGAGTATTTTATGACTCCTGCTTGCATTTAGACCATGTTTATCTCCAGCCTACGAGCGGGTCTTATCTCTGTGTGTTGTCATCAAATGCATATCATGCATACAAGCATGTATGGCATCTGCTGTGTTGGCTTCGTTGTACTGTAGAAGCAAAGTGGTGGACGCATATTCGAATCGGGAGTGTGCGCTTTGGTTCATTTGATGATGCAGATGCAGGTACGTAGCTAGAACATGCATGTATTGCTTGTGTGGGTGCCATCCATTACTATGTGCACATTCAAGCACGGGAATGCGCGCGGTATGTAGGGAGGGGCACTTACCGTTAGGTGGCAGAGGAGGCGGCGTTGGGGGTGGCGGAGAAGGTGGAGGAACTGCGAATGAATGGGTACATCGCCAGGGTAGCAAACATATCAACCAGACCAGGGAGGTCTCTGCACTCCAGATGCACGTACATCACACACTGCTGGACATTGGCTGATAATGCAGGTCTTAAATAAGCAGACACGAAATGCCGCGCCAAGTAAGGGTGCATGCAGCAGCAAGCATGAAGTAAGGGCGAAGTGAGGTAGGGCAACAGACCAGGATGTATGGAGATAATGCATACATCAATCCAGGCTTGCTGGGCCGCTTCTGGCGGGGCATTCGAGGCCGTGCACTATATACATGCATATACTATATATATACAATATATATAATATTTATACAATACAACATACAATATGTATAATATATATGATATATATACAAGCGGCCAGTAAGCCTGGATTGATCAGCTGCACACATCAATCGACACCAACTAGTTTGTCTTGAATGTTTTGGATTGACCGCGCCTGACTATGTTCATTCCTATGTTGATAGATGTAGGAGCTCTTCATCAGGAGGGTTAGTGAATGTGAGGTCAAACCATGCAGCAGATAGACTCACGGGCAATCTTGACGTAAGCACATGTGCTTTCTGAATATACTATATTAGTTGCATTGGAATATAAGTAGCCCAGGGAAATGAAAGCGGTACAGTCGGGTCGTGAGTTGCATAACTCCTCAGCCGTGTCTGCAGTCGCGACTTCAAGCACAGCCGCGAGGACAGACGACCTCGGGTATGCGATGTAACCATTAGGCTTGAAGCTGCAATCTGCGAGACAAAGACAAAAGACAAAAGACATGGCGGGCGGGATCAATCCACTCACTGGGCATGACTGAGAAAAGTCTATGCCCATCAAATAAACTGAGTGCCAGTGAGCGGCATAACATGCATATCCCTTTTGAATAATGCAACCTTGTCAAATTAAATGGCATGCATAAGCTTGGTCATCGTCACATACAACCCATACATACATATAAACAGTTCCGGCACGACAGTTATATAGCACGACACATGTGCCCTAGGTATCCCAGGTCCGACCCCGTTTGAGAATAGGCCAAGACCCTCGACTGTTAGAGGGTTTAGAGTGCCTGTATGCCGATGGAGGGAAGAGGACCCGATCAGAAGTGACCTGCGAGCTGACCAAGAGCTGAATTGACACCTTCTGTTGACTTGGCATACTTGGCAGATTCCGCTGGATGTCGGTGGTGGGTGCTGAACCTGGTGACAGCACTGACTTCGGAGAAATCGGCATGGGACACCGGATGATAAGGCCCCCAAAAACCAGGGAAGATAGGGACTACTGCAAGGTTGGTGGCCACGGGTGAATCGAAATCCCCCTATCCCACACCTCATACATGTGTCGACATGAATCAGGTATATAGACATGATGCAGCAGGCATCCGTACCCTGAGTCGGTGGTGGTCGTGGTGGAGGTGATGGAGGCGGCAGAAGAGGTCCTGCAAGAGCATTAGTTTGCAAAACATCATCGGTAAGAAGCGCACACACACGCACGCACGCACGCACGCACGCATGCACGCATGCACGCACACACGCACGCACGCACGCACGCACACACGCACGCACGCACACACGCACGCACACACGCACGCACGCACGCACGCACGCACGCACGCGCACACGTGCACAATCTCACACGTGCACACACACATATATATCATTGCCTTAGCGGCGCTGACGGCCATGGAGCGGGCGAGGGTGGGGTTATGTGCAGCGACCCTCCACGGCGGCGCACAGCCCGTGCCGGGGGCGCCGGCTGCCCCATCGCCGGTTGATGTAGCTAAGGCGCGCGCAGTCATGGAGTTCTGGCAGCGGGTGGCCAGTTTCGCAGAACTGGGCCGACCGCGACGGGGATGGGAGGGGGTGGGACCGGACCACCCAATCCTATCGGTGGTGGACGGCCGGATCCACTGCGTGCAGCCAGTAGACGTAGACTCTTGATGGATAGATAGCAGCGCGAGACGCTAGGGTGTAGGGATTGGGACTAGGGAAGCCCACTTCCGGGCACGATGGGGATCCGTGGATGCCCGAGGAGGGTCGGGCCCGACCAGTGGGAGTTGGCAGCGAGCGGGACGTGTAGGCGAGGGCCGCTTGCGACGGGAAGGGGTGTACGACAGGGAAGCTTGCGTGGTGATGTGCTGCCTTGTGCAAACCATAGCCCCATCATGGAGCACCCGACTGCATACCCGGACCCAGCAAGGCCTGACGCGGGCGAGCCGCCTCGCTCTGGCTCAGCTGGGCAGGCAGGCCTGCCGGAGGGTGCAACCCTAGCTATTACGAGCGATTAGGTTGGGACGCGGGACCAGGCTAGTTTTACCGCACCATGCAGGGGCGCGCCTCCGAAACGCGCCCTGGGTGCTGCAAGGACTTGAGGAGGTTGAACAGCGGACTGCGAGGCGCAGACCGCCCGGGATGGGCATTCGCCCACTACTCCCTTGAGGGGGCACAGCGGTCACCGATCCTCAGGGATCGGGCACGCGCCCTAGGTTGAGATCGAGGGGACAGAGGCCCCTTACGCCCCTTTCCCCCGTATCCGGGGGAAAGTGCCTCGGCGGTCTCCCGTATGGGGCGGGTTAGCGCCCCCGGCCAGTGTCGGCCCGGCAGATATGTAACGATTCACACACACACACACACACACACACACACACACACACACACACACACACACACACACACACACACACACACACACACACACACACACACACACACACACACACACACACACACACACACACACACACACACACACACACACACACACACACACACACACACACACACACACACACACACACACACACACACACACACACACACACACACACACACACACACACACACACACACACACACACACACACACACACACACACACACACACACACACACACACACACACACACACACACACACACACACACACACACACACACACACACACGTCGTGCAGCAGATTGTGGCAATCGAGCACGAGGTCCGGCTCAAGAGGACATACCAGCAGCGGGCGGCAGCAGCGGCAGCGGCTGCCGCTGGTCCCTCAGGCCCCCGCCTGGCGGTGGCGGTACGGACTCAACCGAGGTCGGAGACCGACCCACGCACAGCACGCCCCAGGCCAGGCGACGGTGTCAGCCGCAGCCACGGCGACGGCGGACAAGGCGAGCCGAGGCGCAGGGGGGAACCCGGCGCCTACAGTCAGAGCAGCAACGGACGGTCAGACACGGACTCCCACATCTTCAGGTAACCGCGCGGCCGCGCAGCAGCTCGCGGAAACACTCCGGCAGCAGGCGGATCAAGAGACCAAAGCGCACAACGCTGAGGTCAGAGCACGGACAGCTGCGCACTTGTCCCAGCAAGACGCGGAGGCCAAGGCCACACGAAACGCCGCCGCCGCAGCCGCCGCTGCCGAGGCACAGCGTGCCGAGGCACAGTGTGAGGCTGCAGCCGCCACCGCCGCCGCCGAGGCACAACGCACCGCTGCGTCCGCCACCGCCGAGGCACAGCGTGCTGAGGCACAGCACGCTACGGAGACCAGGGCCGCCGAATGCGCCACCCCGACCAGGGCTGCGAATCGGGCCACCGCTGCCCCCAGCAAGCCCGCAGCGACCACCGAGACGGCCGAGGGTGCCACAGGCAGCGGGCAAACAGCCGCTACGACCCCCCGCACCACGCGGGCCCGCCAGCGCAGCGGCCAGCAGGCGGCTACCCCCGCCGCTGCAACGCCTTGTGAGCCTAACAGGGCGCAGTCGGCAGACGGCCAAGCCACACAGCCCTCTAATACCCCGATGGGGCCCGGCCCCGGCGCCGCAACACCCAAAAAGGGCAGGTCCCCCACCTTGACCAGCCCCAAGGCCAGCCGCAAACGTGGAAAATCGGTCCCGATCACGAACCTCTCGGATGCGGAGCTCCTGGACACGTACAACACCCCCGGGAGAAAGCAGTGTATGCGCAAGGTGGCCGCCGACGGCACAGACGAACCTATGGGTAAGTACCGTGAACGGCTCATATCCCTTCAGGAGGGCGCGCGGCGCGCCCAGAGGAAGTCCGTGCTCGCCAAGGCTGACAAGAGAGCAGCTGCCGACGCCAGCCAGCACGCCGACACCCCGGGTCCCAGCCAGCAGACCGTCCCCAGCATGCAGCTACGGCTGTCCCAGGCAACCCATGAGGACGCCCCTGACACAGTACCCCCCCAGGCGAGAGCGGTGACCACGCCACGAACCCGCGGACCATGAGGAGCACAACTGTCAGGGGAAGCCGGGACCCCCATGCCCGACCATTGGGGGTGGCGTTCCTCAACGTGGGAGGCCTCCGAGTTGCCGAGGGACGTGCAGCAGCACGCCTCGAAGCATGGGTCCAGCTATGGGCTGAATTACAACTCGACGTGGTCTGTCTGCAAGAAACACTTCACGTCTCGGAGGAAGATCAGGCCCTCCTGCAGCACGCACTCAGCTGCGCTGCAGAGCGTCGGCACCTGCCGGGCTGGCTCATCGCTGCCTCCTCGTGGTCAAGTACGGGACCACGTACGGCAGGAGTGGCCATCCTCGTCCGGGCAAACCTGCTTCCCCGAGCCACCCTCGCGGCCAGCCCTCCACCGCCGGGTGTCCCAACCGGGTGGTTCACAGCGTGCAGCTTCCAGTGGGGTGGTCACCGTCTGCAGATATGCTGTGTGTACTTCCCCCAGGCCAGCCGAGAAGGAGCCGCCTCCCTACGCCAGCAACTATGCCAGGCCTGCCTCACTCACCCCCACAGCAACAGCTGCGGCTGGCGATGGCACGATTGTGCTGTGGGGGGGCGACTTCAACTTTGTTGAAAACCCAGCCCTGGACTGCGCCGCCGGGCCGGGGGGGCCGCGCGGGCGACGCGACCCCGTCCCAGCATCTTCAGGCAGCCGGAACCGGTGCGGTGATGGTCGACAGCTTCCGCGTGACTCATCCTCAACAACGCGAGAACACACCTGTACCGCGCACCTCACCCTGGCGGCTCCCGAATGGACCGCATTTACATCCCAGAGATCGCAAGCCCCTTCATTCACCGAACCACCATTCCCACCGCCTCCCCGTCAGACCATCGCCTTGCCCTCTTACACCTATGGCGGCACGACCACAGCCCCCAATCCAGAAGGTGCCCCGTCGCCTTCGCCTCCACTTCCTCTCGCACCCGGACCTCAAACGGTCCCTAGGAGACTGGTTGGACGAGCAGGTTGACGCTGCACCTATCGGGGAACAACGAACAACCAGACAAAGTCCTGGATTGGTGGCCCGGGTTCAAGCGGCGACTCACAGCCCACGTGGCGCAGCTGAATCGTGAGGCTCAGACCCGTGAGGCGCAGCCGACCCGCAGCCAGCGTGCAACAGCTGACGGAGGCAGCAAAGGATGCCACCAAAGCTCTGAATGAGCACCCTGAAGATGCAGTCCGCCTGGCGGCGGCCGTGGAAGCCCAGGTAGCCGTACAGAAAGGCATGCACGCCCAAGGGGGGGCCGAGGTGCTCGCAGCCAGGCGGAAATGGATCAGCGACGGAGAGCGGCCCTCCACGGCGCTCACTAAGCTTGTCCATGACACCGGCAGCGGAGGAGATGTGGGCGGCCCAGGTCCCTCCGTTCTCCCCAACACGGGCCAACTCGCCAGCAGCGACCCCGCGTGAGTGGCCCAAATCATTGCAGACTATTGGCGGGACGTCAGCGCCCTGCCATCAGAGGCCGAGCTTCCGATGGCAGTGAAGCAGCAAGCACAGGCACAGGTCCTGGACGCCCTACAGGCCCACCCCTTTCGCCTACCGGAGGACCCGGGGGACACCGTAGGCCATCCCGAGGTAGCCACCGAGGAGGTACTGGCGGCTCTCAAGGCCACGCCACGGGGCAAGGCACCGGGCTGGGATGGACTGCCCGTTGAGCTCTACAAGGCCTTCAGCAGGCAGTGCGCTCCCCTTATTATGGCCGCCGTGTACACAGCCATCGGTAGGACTGGCTGCATGCCGGCAAGGTTCACAGACGGCATTATCAAGGTACTGTTCAAAAAGGCGACCCCACGCAGCCGGGAAACTACCGCCCTATCACCCTTCTCAACACCAACTACCGCACCCTCGCCAAAATCCTGGCAGCGCGCCTGGGGCCTGCACTCAACGCCGCCATCTCCGCCGAGCAGACGGCCTTCCTGCCGGGCCGCCTGATTGGCTACAATATCTTCACCCTCCGCCACCTCCCCCATCTCCTCCGCCGGCAAGGGCGCGCAGCAATCGTCGCCTTCCTGGACTTCGCCAAAGCATACGACACCGTCCACCGCGACTTCTTTGATTCTGCGATGAGGGAACTGGGCGCCTCGGAGAACCTGCGCAAGTGGGTCTCGACCCTCCTGTCGGACACACGGGCGCAGGCACTGGTGGGGGGCCGGCTCTCCCATCCGGTCCACATGGCGGCGGGCGTACGTCAGGGCTGTCCCGCCCGTGGCCCCCCTGCTGTATCTCTTTGTAGCGCAAGCCCTTCTGTCATGGCTACAGCGGAACAACATCGCTGCCCCAGGACATCCGCAGAATCATGGGGGCCCTCAGCTGCCTCCCGCCGGTGCAAGACGTGGACTCATCCCCACTCCCGGTGGCCGGCGACTGGTGTTTCAACATCCCCTTGTCGGGGAACCCACTCCCAGCACCACTCCGGGGGCAGCGGAAGATGGCAGCACAGGCGACACAGATCCGGACTTCACGCCGGCGGAGACCATCCTCCGCCTAATCGCCGACATTAGCGAGGAATGGCGGGGAGCTGCAACAGCTGTGTTGGACCACCCCGAGCGGGCGGGGGACCTGGAGTCTGAGGAAGGGACCCGTCGGCGGATTGTGGACCGGATGGGGTGGAGGCTAGCCAACTCGCTGACGGTCAAGCTTAGTGGCCTGACGGTCCGACTGGCGACACAGCTGCAGATGCAGGAGGTGGCGGCAGCCCGGGCACGACTGCACGCTGCATACGAGCAGGAGGCCCGGGAACAGCCCGGGAACAGACAGACGCCCTACGGCACACCCCCCGGCATCCAGCGTGCCTGCCACTCCACAGCGGCTTTGGGCCATCAAGTGGGAACGGGAGCACAAAGAAACACTGTGGCGCCTGGCGGTTGACGGGGTCCCGCTGCCTGGCAACAGCCACCTACACAACGCCCGCCCCGAGGCGTGTGGGTGCGGCGGGTATGGTGGCGCGGGGCCCCACCCGTGTTCACCACGGGCACACCATTATTTCTGGGCATGCCCGGTCGCTCACCCGGCAGTGGTACAACAGATCGGGGCACACATTCCGGGCCCCATCACCCGAGCCAACGTGTGGGGGTGCAACAAGGGATTTGGGATATCATTGCCCTAGCGGCGCTGACAGCCATGGAGCGGGCGAGGGTTGGGCTACGTGCAGCGACCCGCAACGGGGGCGCACAACCCGTGCCGGGGCCGCCGGCTGCCCCGTCGCCGGTTGATGTAGCTAAGGCGCGCGCAGTCATGGAGTTCTGGCAGCGGGTGGCCAGCTTTGCAGATCTAGGCCGACCGAGACGGGGATGGGAGGGGGTGGGACCGGACCACCCAATCCTATCGGTGGTGGACGGCCGGATCCGCAGCGTGCAGCCAGTAGACGTAGACTCTTGATGGATAGATAGCAGCGCGAGGTTCTAGGGTGTAGGGATTCGGACTAGGGAAACCCACTCCCGGGCACGTAGGGGATCCGTGGGTGCCCGAGGAGGGTAGGGCCAGACCAGTGGGAGTTGGCAGCTGGACGTGTAGGCGAGGGCCGCTTGCGACGGGAAGGGGTGTACGACAGGGATGCTTACGTGGTGATGTGCTGCCTTGTGCAAGCCATAGCCCCATCATGGAGCTCCCGACTGCATACCCGGACCCAGCAAGGCCTGACGCGGGCGAGACACCCCGCTGGGACTCAGCTGGGCGGGCAGGCCTGCCGGATGGTGCAACCCTAGCTAGTACGATTAGGTTGGGACGCGAGACCAGGCTACTTTTACCGCACCGGACAGGGGCACGCCTCCGAATTGCTGAGGAACGCGCCCTGGGTGCTGCAAGGACCTGAGGAGGTTGAACAGCGGACTGCGAGGCGCAGACTGCCCGGGATGGGCTTTCGCCCTATCCCTTGAGGGGGCACAGCAGTCACCGATCCTCGGGGCTCGCGCGCCCTTGGTTGAGAGCGAGGGGACAGAGGCCCCTTACGCTCCTTTCCCCCGTATCCGGGGGAGAGTGCTTCGGTGGTCTCCCGTATGGGCCGGGTTAGCGCACCAGCCGTTAGTAATCCGCGCCAAAAGCGCGCCAAAATTCGACAGCGCTCTTCCGACACCGCAGCCTTCCATTCATTATATGGGTCGGGCAATGGGTATATTATATACGCATACGGGCAAACTATTGGGCACCACTCGGCCCCTCGCATGTCACGCACTCCTGTTCTGCCTGCTTAAATAACACAGCCCAGCCCTGTGCACCGTAAGAACGCACTGGTTGGACCGCGTGGCCGCGACTGCTTTCCCAGGAGGATCGGAGCCGTGCCACCTGCATAGTGCTCGCTCCGTTCCGTGGTCTCCTTTTGCCGTGTGTGCCTGGCCTTCGGCTGGTTGCGCTGAACATGTAGGGGTTTTGTTTGAGTTGGCCCCGTGATCGGCTTTATAAAGGCAGGCTGGCTTGGTGCCTGACCTCGTGGCGCGTTTTAGATGGGGCTAGAGGCCCCGGGTGCACGGCACCCTTGTGGTCCCGTGCTGTGTCTCCTCGCCCCTCTCCCAGTTCTTTGGGAGAGTGCTTCGGCGGTCTCCCGAATGGGGCGGGTTAGCGACCCCGGCCAGTGTCGGCCCGGCAGATATGTAACGATTCACACACACACACACACACACACACACACACACACACACACACACACACACACACACACACACACACACACACACACACACACACACACACACACACACACACACACACACACACACACACACACACACACACACACACACACACACACACACACACACACACACACACACACACACACACACACACACACACACACACACGCTTAATTGACACCCATAAACCAACGCAAACACACGAACATGCATCAGCCGCCGTCCGCTGGTGCTAGACCGTCCCACTCACCGCCAGGTGGCGACGGTGGTGGCGGCGGGAGATCCTTTGGTGGTCGCGGTGACCGCGGTGCCAGCGGCACTGCATGCATGCACAACAGCATATAAGACACTGGTCAAGCATTACGATTGACACTGTTATATGACCGGTGTAGCTCAATTGACCAAACTTTAAATATATAAAGAAAAATAAGAAGAAGAAGAATAAAATAAGAATAAGTATAAGAATAATATTAAAAATAAATAATAATAAAACATATAATAGTTATAATGTTGTACGACAGTGGTCAAGCATTATGTCAACAGCATAAATGTCAGGAGCACGCACGCATACATGTGCGTGCAGGTCTAACTAAAGTGCATTCATACACACACTGTCCCATGATTGCCAACGATCCATCTTGCAGTCCAATGAACCATCCTGAAGCCAGAGTATCAGCGATCATGCAATTTATGCGATCACGCATTATGCCATCGGATTAATGCGTGGCCTTTCCTTGCTTGGCATCCACTAGCTACCCACAAGTCCGATTGAAGCCGCACGGTCAGTAGGACTGTGTCACGCAGAATAAAAGCATATCTACGTATGTATGCAACCGTGAATAGATCCGACTATGCCAGTTACCGTGTTTGTATGTGACAAAAGGCATCTTGTATCATCGCTACATACATATATAACCGAGCTACTTACAAGGCGGTGATGGGCTTGGTGGTGGGCTTGGTGGCGGGCTTGGTGGTGGTGGTGGTGCTGAAGGATCGATCGATCGGAGGTAATTACAAGCAGTGGGCCGGCGGCCAATGGGGCATGCATAAGAGCTAGCTGGTGACAAGGGAGCTGTCATTGTAATGCAGCATCAACATCATCGATGATGCTGATATCCGATATCCGGCGAGGGTTTGCAAGCAACCTATTTAAACTTTTTGACAGAAGGTATGATTGTATGGTTATTCCGTCCTCTGCCAGCCAGAACCATTATAACCATACACGTGTGTGCCTTCACTTTGATTGGCGCTAGTAGTGCCTGTCTAGTATTGCGCCTTGCCTACCTAGCTAGCTAGTCTCTAAGGAGCAACTAAGTGCGTCAGCAGTATACATGGCTGGAAAGCTACATACGCCGGGCTAGGGCACCGAGTTACCTAGCAGCTCGCTGGCTACCACAAACGTTGATACCTGCATAACTCAAATGCAATCCTGCTAATTCTGCTGCCTGATTATACTGCTTATAACGTCGGCGGTTGTGTATGCACATTATCAAGTACGAATCCCATTCAGCTCGCTAGCTACCACAAAGGTTGATACCGACATAACAAGTCGACGCGCATGCAATCCTGCCTGTTTGTAACGTCGGCAATTGTGTATGTGTATTATCAAGTATGAATACCATCCAGTTGCTTGATAAAAAGGATAGCAACTTAAAAACACCACACGTTCCGTCCGTTCCCCAGAGATGGGTTTCACATGGTGGGGCAAGCGCGCATACCCTGTAGCTTGGTGTAGAAGCAACTACTCTTCCCGGTGGATGGGATCATCGCATACTCAGGCGCTGTCCGCATCCAGCCATCATCACCAAACGAGGTGCATTCCGGCTGAGCAGTGCAGCGCTCGGCCGCCTTCGCTGATGAACCCTCGTACGCCAGGTTATAGCTCCAGTCATCCACAGTCATATTGACCCACAGTTTGTAACCCACGTAGGTGGGACAGACTGTGGGTGCATGCACGGAACGGTTACCAGGCACCACATACAAGCAAGAAAGGCAGACAAGTGATCACACGCAGCAGATGCAGCAGCCGCAAGATAGAGTCGGCGGTGGAATAACTCGGCATGCGTAACCCAACCCCGCCCCCCCAACACACACAGTTTTTCTTTTGATCACAAAAGGCGTTCCTTTATTCAAAGAAAGGCATCTACCGTTTACTAGTTGCTTGCTTGCCAATCAGCAAGAGAGAAGGAACAGATAGAACAGAAAATGGGGGAGCTCGCTCTTCATGAATTCGCTATCTATCTGCTTGATTGGGGACACAACTGCAGAAGCCCAGCCACGCATACATACGTACATGTCAGTTGGAAAAGGAAGGGTTTGGCGTTAATGCACCCATCCATCACCAGTAGTCGCCCGCCCGCGTGCCCTATGCAAGCCGGCGAGCTGGCCCCGAGCGAACTGTGCACATTATTACTCAATAATCCCGTTACTCACTCTTGATGTACAGACACGACCAGCAAGAAGGTACGATCCGCCCCATCGTGTACGTCTTGGCCGCTAAGCGGAAGCTGCTTAGACCTAAGAACAGGACCCCAATAGAAAATGTGCTGCACTTTGGATCAGCGCTGCAGTCCGCTGCGACAACGCCTTCACTCGATTGCGACATGGTGATCTTGGTCACACCGCTGTCCTCGGCGAACAATCCATGCATGCTGACGTAGTTGTTAATGTTGAGGCATGTTGCTGTATGCACATACACGGGTAGCAGGGCGTACATGACACTGAGCTGCTCACATACACTGGGTGAGCTCATCCCTACTCATGGCACTGCAGGGTGGCATTGATAGGCTAGATAGGCGTGCTAAATGTGTGGATGGGCGTCGTACAATCTAGCCATTCAGTTTATTCAGTTATATTTACAGGGCCGACAGACTTGCTTAGCCGGATGACAACGCACACATGCTATCTATGCATGTTCGTTGCAATGAACTGGCATGAACGATCAACTTATGCAGAGATATGTATATGTACGGAAGCCACTAACGCCGTCACCATGTACCTTGAATCCAGAGCGACAACTTTACATGCATGCATGACATACACATCCATGTATGCACTGAACGCATCCTGCTTTATGAGGCGTTGTGTGGTCCTTCCCATGTATACATCAGGAGCAACAGAAGTCACCAAACGCTTGCGTGTGCCTTCTACGTAGAGGTAGGGGCGGGCTATGCATCGATGATGACTAAGCTAGTAGTAATGCAGTCATGCTTGTGTGCCACACAGTGTACTCACGGCCATTCTCGCCAACTTCTTTGAAGCAATCTCCATTGGTCGGGAATACTGTAGCAGCTGGCGGCACTGCAAAACGATGGTTTGACAGCAGCATTGCGTTGGGCACATACATCGCCAAATAATACGTCGGCACATGGGCAAGTGGATGAGCTAGGTTCGATGAATGCACTTATGCACGCATACGATCATCGATCGACTTTTACCAGGTCACTATTCCAACATGAATCAGTCTAAAATCAGAAGGTCTGTGGAAGATAATATGACAAACGGCGGCGGAGGAAGGTAGAGACCTCCGTTAGTTGAATCATATCGCTGCTACCTATCCCTTATTATGAATTTAGCTACGTATATTTACATCAAATACGGTAAAACAAAATGGCGTGTTGCAAAGACCGTATGAGGCACCTGCTGCAGACTCCGCAAACGCCAGAAACCATGTTGCCAGCAAACCCACTGCAAAACGAGGTGTAGGAAGATATGAAGCGAAACGCATGGCTCCAGAATAAGAGCAAACCGTGAATATGCCGACGCCTAATTACAACATTGTCGGTTCGTGCAAGTCAGACACTGCAGTGCGGTGTAAACGCGACTTTTGAGATTGTTGCGTTTGTTGACGGTCAGCAAAAACAGTTCTCTGGGACAGCGACGAGGCAAAATGCATACGGAACTCGGCGGTTGGACGAGTCCGTTTCTTTGGTTGTGTCATGTATGGCGGCATCATGTATGGCAATAGCGGTGGGTATGTATTGCTTTAGTACTTGGTTTCACCATGTGATTGTCGGTTTCTTGATGGACTGAGGGATAGGAAAGACAGCAGGATTTGTGTTTCCCTGTGTAAGCCAGGCCTGAACCGAGCGAACCACGCGCCCAAGACTTCCACGCACGAAGTACAATCGAAACAATTTCTTGCAAATATATAGATATTATTCGAATACCAGCACATATCAGATAGGGACCGTGCTTGAGCGAGTATACGGTCCACTCAACCGCCCGCCAAGTGCCAGTAATAACGCATTAACAAGCGAAGAATGAGGAGTGCCACGTCGCATGAATTGTATGCAAACGTTGCTATGAAAACGTATTCATGTGTACACCAGCACGCTTGTTTACAAAAAAAGAATTATAGGGCGAGTTCTTGTCGCTTACGTTACTGGTACGGTGATACGGTCAAGCAAGCCAAGACGGACTTGTGCGACAGCTTCTTAGAAAGGGCGTGCCGCGATCTTGATTTTGCGAGGAGTTCATAATGAGTGAATGTTGCCGTTCTGCGACAGGAACGAACGAAGGGGGACGGGTCGCTGCGTCGTATAGCATCGGCCATGTCCAAGTGCTGTATTGGCACCAATCGACAAGGCTGAGAGCGGCGGAATTTAAAGAATATACCTGAGCAAGCGGCCTACGCGCCGGCAACGCTGTAGGCCGCCAACCGCGAATTTCTGACAAACATACGTATTAATGTCAAAGCGGTGACTACGCCTGGGAATAATTACCTGTAATGAGGTTTGTTTGAGGTTCAGCCGTCGGGGTCGTTCGTTGGGTTCGGGTTCAGCCATGAGGCCAACGGACCCAGATAGCTCGATCGTAGGTGCCTAATATCAACAATCTCAACTGCACGATCCCACTCCTGAACACCGCACCTCATGCATGGAAAACACGGCGAGTCATGGCCGCGCTGCGGCAGGACTCACGCAAATGCGTGCCCAGCCTTGGCACCCTGCAAGGACCCGTCGCACAAGGACCGCGGAACCCAATAACCCGTGAAACACCGTGTATCAGGATGGCCCCCAGGCTAGACGAGGAGAAGGGCACAGAATCTCCAAAACCTGTCCTAGCGTACCTCGCCATCAAAGGGCTTGATGACACGCCAGCGGCGCCCCGCGCTCGGAGGAGCGATGGCGCCGAGGACGCCGATCTAATGACTGCTGTAGAGGTGGAACTCGGCGACGAGCCGCGAACATCTGGACCATAGTGGCAAGTCGCTCGGAAGCAGATCCTCCAAAACTGTATCCCCTGGAAGTCTGGAAAGGGCAAAGCCGAGGACATACACCACGGGACAGCAGCAATTAGTATACGACCTGTACAATGAAGCGGGCCCAATCACTAAACGAGTCGCACCCACAAGCGCGAAATCCTCCAAGAAGCAGAAAGTCGGGACGGGCAAATCAGCAGTGACACATGAACAGTACTACACAGTTCGATGGAACGACACAATCATCCCGATGTCTGTTGTCGACGCGTACAAAAGCATGGGGTACGTGCCGAAACAGCTCCTGCCGGTGAAGGGGCTCTACGGCACCCGGATGGACCGTTACTTCCGACGGGCGGTGTGGGAACCGTCAGACATCCCCGCGGCACATCTGGAGAGGTTGCCGAGCGGACCAGACGCCCTGGCTAGGTTTAAGCAGAAACAGCTGCGCAGCGCGGCTCCCCGCTCGGTGTACACCAAGCCCCGCGACACCGCCCTCACGAACCAGCAGCGGCAAGGCCGATGGGACCCGCCTCCCCTGGACCACGCACATCGCGCACGACTCATCCGCGCGAACACTACCCTTGAGACTTCGCCGTGTAACCCGTACACGGACACGCAACCCACGGGGCGGTACCAGATACAGCTGGGCCGGCGCACAGCTGATGGCAATACGACCGACGACGCAACGGCCTTCGTCTATGACCCAAGAGGGAAATGTGTGGGGACACTCAGCATGCAACGCCTTGATACCCTAAACCCTAGCGCTATCACCACGCAGCGACGACCTACCCCGAGGTCCACAGAAGCCTCGCGGCCCAGGGCGGCTTTGCTGAAGACGTCGCGCGGCTCCTCCTGAGGTACAGCAGAGACCCCAACGGTCGAGCGGTCAAAGGCCCACCAAGATCGCAGGCCACTATTAACGAACACCTGTGGTGCGTACTCATTAAAGCCTTGCAGGACCTAGACTCCGGCCCTGTCGCGGAGCGGTTCTCATCACCACTGAACAGTGCCGAAGAAATTGAATGATACTTCAGTGTACATGCAGAAGATCAACTGTTCGGGGCCAACGTGGACGCCTATTCCCAACCATTCACAGGGCTCTCAAATGCGCATCCCGACCCTGCCTGACCCCGTCAATGTCAAGAAGGCAGCAATGTGGGCGGTTGCCGGCGCGATGTACACCACGGCCTCCGCAGCACCCACAGCTACACTGCTCGTTGCCCCTCACACCAAAAGCGGGGCCCACACCTCGCTTCTGGATACCCCTTACATGTTTTACCTCGGGCGGATCAGCCGCGGTCTGACGTGCTCACTCACCGGAGGCGTTGGCACCGATACCCTGACCCCTGGGTACAAAGGGGGCTTGGACCTCTTCGTCATCGCCAACGACACAGCTCTGCGTGGGCTGAATGCCCGCTCGATGAAGGCGCTCTCCAGAAACTCCAAGACGCGGAGGCCTTCGGCCTACCTAAGAAACACCTACGCAAGCACGACAGCGAGGAACATTGTCGCCATACCCAACGAACCTACCCGTGCAAGGTTGCCCAGACCCCACAACGGACTCCGGAACCCACATACTTGGAGGCTGCCAGCACGCGACGTTTAAAGGCATGTACATCAACCGGCACAACCAGGCGACACGCATCATTGCGGATTGCCTCAACAGGGGCCGCTACGGAGGCGGTTTCATGGTTATGGACGCTGGCAAGGCAGAGGATATCCCACCGTTCTGCAGTAGCACGCGGGTACCCAAATGCCGCATCTGATTGAAGAGGAGGTCCGACGCCTCCGACCTGACATAATGTTCATACCCACACTCGCCTCTCACAAAACCAAGCACAAACGCTACCAGGGACCCGTGGAGAAGACCAAGCACGAGGTATACATCATCGAAGTGGGGTACACTGGCGACCTACAGCACGCCGAAAAACTAACACAGAAGACAACGCAGCATGCCAGACTCAAAGAGGAACTAACAAAGGCGGGGTGGACAGTGCACAACGCCGAGGCACAAATAGTCACACTGGGCAGTACTGGAACCCTGCCGAGTACACTTAAGTCGCTCCTCTGCAGACTCGGAGCGACCACTGACCAGGCCCACAGCACCTGCCTGCACATCCATCGACACACGGTAGAAACCGCAGGCGCAATCATCCGGACCCGGCGAGTGATGGAGGGTTTAGTATCTCCGGCCGTAGATACTCTGCAAAATAAGATAGCCACCCTGGCGCCTCGTCCTCTATCTTTTTGCTACATACGGGTTCACCTGCCCGGGGCCCAATTGCAAGTCGTTCAGCTGTTGTACGTCTGTCATTTTAGGGGCCGTGTTTAACTCGTGTATTGACCGTGTTGGAACCGCTCGTGTATGGAAAAATATACGGATAGTGTAACATGTCAGCATGTATACACGGTCGGTATATATACCTGGTGTATACATGGCTGGTCCATGTATACGCGTCTGGGATGCAACTGGCACAGCTATACACGGCTGATATATAGTCGGCGCATGTATACATGGCCGAGGTAAAGTCAGTGCATACTATTGAACTCAGGAGCAGTCACAGCCTTGCGCTTTGGTTGATGGTAGTGAGAACCACCGGCGGCTTTCACATGTCTCCCTTACAGTCTCCCTTACAGCCTGTCTGTTCATCACCGTGCCCCCTTACTGAAGTACACCCCGCCTCTTATCTATACACCCCGCCTGGCCACCCTCTGTGCTCGCCCATTGGTCTGCATGTCATAAAGCTGACCTCCTAGCTACACAGCCTGGCCGCCCACCTATACTTATATACCCAGCCCACCTACAGACGACAGAAGCATGCTATCCGCCCGCAAACCCACTCACCTGCCATATTTTACTCTCATGACTAACGAAGGCCGCTAGCTCCAGCAGGCCACAGCCCATAGCCCTGGATACCAGCAAGACCACAGTCAATAGCCCTGGATACCAGCAAGCCACGCACGGTCCAGACTCCCGGCCAGACTCACGGTCCAGACTCCCGGCCGCCTATCTGCCTGCACGCAGACCCAATAACCTCCTCGCAAGCACTGTTTTATATGTGAAACGATACCAGGCTTTCCTGCATTGGGATAATAAAGCAAGGAACAGTGAAGATAAATTGTCAATCGATGCGTGGACAACTGAACCGCGCGTGGAAACAACCAACCAACCAACTGAGAAGTATTATAAAACATTAAGCAATACCTGCTTTCGGACGGGTTGCTCGAGTGTGGAGCCGTGGATATTTCATTACGGACATCGAAGCGCACCAACTTAAGCAAGCTCGGGCTAATTTCACCAAAAATACAACCTTTCGTTCCAAAAGCTCAGTAAAGCGGTGGGTAAACGAAGAAGTGGGTGTCTTTGACTCGGGTCAACCTTCACTCGTTGTTAACGCAATGTTGGCAAATGTGCCTTGTCAGCAAGTTTAACTTGCATGAAGTATCATAATTGAGCGTTTAGTTGTGCCTGTAATAAGAATTCAACTCAGTATCTCAAAGCCACAAAGCGAGCTCGCATGGACTGTTTCGTACACCTAATCCATACACCTCACCTTCGTAACAACAAAGAGCGCAACCTGCTGTTTCATTAGTTTTTAA
Organism: Eudorina sp. 2006-703-Eu-15; assembly: GCA_003117195.1. Lineage (NCBI taxonomy): Eukaryota > Viridiplantae > Chlorophyta > Chlorophyceae > Chlamydomonadales > Volvocaceae > Eudorina > Eudorina sp. 2006-703-Eu-15. The sequence goes on along the minus strand of BDSI01000052.1, from coordinate 754,489 downwards.
CTATCAGAAGCTTCTTATGTTGCCCGATTATGTGCTCTCTATTGCTGGCCGCTGGACTTGATGGTCGCGACCTACCATCAGTGTCCCCGAGTGTCCGTGCTGAATGTATGGGGGCTTTTTTACCGCTAACAGATACGGTAACATGAAATAAAAATATTATTGCGGTCATCCACAACCTGATCTTTTGTAATGGTTGAGAAATCGCTCCATGCATGTCCGCTGTCGCGAGGCGACCTGCCGGCGGTCGTGTTACACCTTGCACACACGTGTATCTGGTGTGGCCGGAGAGCGTTCTGCTGCGAAAGCAATAAATTACCATGTAAGATTGGAATGCGAAAGTAAATGAAAGGCCATCATACCCTTGCTGGCCATACAGTAGAACATCGGGAAACCCCCTCAATGCACTATTGGCAAGCCAATCAGACACCCAAGTTGGAGATTTCCGCAGGCTAGCATGGCCCCAGCCTGGAACGCGGCTCATTACCGGGCTAAGTAGCACGGAGACATGGCAGCAGGCAGGCAGGGACGGGTGATGTGGCTCAAAGGGAGCAGGCAGATCGGGGGATGTGGCGCAAAGGCCTTCCCTGTCGCGGAATTTGATCGGATTACCATTCTATCTGGAGAGTCTCACAGCCCAATGTACTGAAACACGTCCCTGGTGTGGCGGGTGCGGACGAACAAACCACAGTAGTCACACGCATTTCAGTCATAAGAAAATAAATCCTGCTAGCAATTATCTCACTCTGGGAAAAGGGGAGGGTCGGATTTGCCGTAAAGTAAACCGTAAAATGGGGGCGGTTTTACGGAGACAGACTTGGCGTAAAGCGCGACAAGGAATACGGAGACATTTTACGGATGAAGTTTACGGAGAGACATTACGGGGAACCCGGACCCCATAAAGACACGAACGTTATAATTTTGCCCAGTGTACCCTTTGGATACGAGAGCATGGCCGTGTGCGTGCGGAGCAGGCACCCGACTCCCTGGGTGGAGCCTGAGCATGCTCACGACCGGCGGGCCGACGGCAGCATTCATGTGCTCAGGGAGAGCCCCGATGGTGGACCTAAAGACATGGAACGTTATAATTTTACCCAGTGTACCCTTTGGATACGAGAGCATGGCGGTTTGAATGCGGAGCAGGCACCCGACTCCCTGGGCGGAGCCTGAGCATGCTCACGACCGGCGGGCCGATGGCAGCTTGCATGGGCTCCGGGAGGGCCCCGATGGCGGACCTAAAGGCATGGAACCATATAATTTGAATAGATGTATCGTTAGGATACGAGAGCATGGCCGTGTGCGTGCTGATGAGCAGAGAGGCGAGGTGTGAGCATGCTCAGTACCGGCCGGCCGGTATTAATTCGTGAGCATGCTCACGACCGGCTGGCCGGTTGACCCCCTTACTGGGACCCGCACCCCATAATACAGAGACGGTTTTGCCGTAAAGCGCGACAAGGAATACGGAGACCACTTTGGTACGCGGCATGTCACAGTCATTCCAAGTGCACGACCATCGTTCCGCAGCTAAGGGCTTCTGCTCATATCTTATTGAAGCCTTACTTGTGATTTATGGGTTCTCGAGGGGTTGCGATTGGCTGTTAAGCAGAGCCGCGGTATTTCCCATAAGGCATCCTGGCATCGGCGGAACGCGCTGCATCGTAAACTTCGTTGATTAAATTGATACATATGCAGCGGTATGTTTATGCCAATAAAATAGCTTGGGATGTAGCCAGCTGTCCGGCGCCGAACACAGATTATAAATAAAAGCTGTGGCAACGTAAAAAAAAGTGAAATACAGTCCATTTGCTTAGGTCCTGGTTACAAATAACCCACTGTGAGTGAAAGTCAAAAATTGCTGCTTTGTCCGTACTGTACTTTACGGAAAGTGGTCCCGCCTTACGGACGCCTCCAACCCACTCTGCCCCGTTGCCTCAGCAATGATATCCCAGCAAGAATATCATAAAAGAGTAGCAATTTTAATGTTTATGTGCAGTGACAATTGGTCTCGACCAAGCCATCCGTAAATAAAGTTGCCCAGTCGCGCTTTACGGGCTGGCCCACCCCATATTACGGGCGATTCTGCAAATACGGAGAAACGTATTTCCCAGAGTGTCTGCGCGTTGGCTTAGGCGTTCACCAGAGCCTGGTTGGTTTCCTGAACCCGTACAACGCCCGCCGACGGTTAATCAAATTGCATCGCGGCTACTATGCCTATAGTTACCTTTCTGTCGTGTACGTGTTTGGTGCAATGCATCACTGAAATAAAAAGACAAAGGTGTGTTCTGGTTAGTTCACATGGCCGCTCGTTCGCCTCGTTCGCCATGGGAGAGCCTTTCTAGTACTTTGGGCAAAATGCATACGGAACTCGGCGGTTGGACGAGTCCGTTTCTTTGGTTGTGTCATGTATGGCGGCATCATGTATGGCAATAGCGGTGGGTATGTATTGCTTTAGTACTTGGTTTCACCATGTGATTGTCGGTTTCTTGATGGACTGAGGGATAGGAAAGACAGCAGGATTTGTGTTTCCCTGTGTAAGCCAGGCCTGAACCGAGCGAACCACGCGCCCAAGACTTCCACGCACGAAGTACAATCGAAACAATTTCTTGCAAATATATAGATATTATTCGAATACCAGCACATATCAGATAGGGACCGTGCTTGAGCGAGTATACGGTCCACTCAACCGCCCGCCAAGTGCCAGTAATAACGCATTAACAAGCGAAGGATGAGGAGTGCCACGTCGCATGAATTGTATGCAAACGTTGCTATGAAAACGTATTCATGTGTACACCAGCACGCTTGTTTACAAAAAAAGAATTATAGGGCGAGTTCTTGTCGCTTACGTTACTGGTACGGTGATACGGTCAAGCAAGCCAAGACGGACTTGTGCGACAGCTTCTTAGAAAGGGCGTGCCGCGATCTTGATTTTGCGAGGAGTTCATAATGAGTGAATGTTGCCGTTCTGCGACAGGAACGAACGAAGGGGGACGGGTCGCTGCGTCGTATAGCATCGGCCATGTCCAAGTGCTGTATTGGCACCAATCGACAAGGCTGAGAGCGGCGGAATTTAAAGAATATACCTGAGCAAGCGGCCTACGCGCCGGCAACGCTGTAGGCCGCCAACCGCGAATTTCTGACAAACATACGTATTAATGTCAAAGCGGTGGCTACGCCTGGGAATAATTACCTGTAATGAGGTTTGTTTGAGGTTCAGCCGTCGGGGTCGTTCGTTGGGTTCGGGTTCAGCCATGAGGCCAACGGACCCAGATAGCTCGATCGTAGGTGCCTAATATCAACAATCTCAACTGCACGATCCCACTCCTGAACACCGCACCTCATGCATGGAAAACACGGCGAGTCATGGCCGCGCTGCGGCAGGACTCACGCAAATGCGTGCCCAGCCTTGGCACCCTGCAAGGACCCGTCGCACAAGGACCGCGGCCAACCCCGAACCCAATAACCCGTGAAACACCGTGTATCAGGATGGCCCCCAGGCTAGACGAGGAGAAGGGCACAGAATCTCCAAAACCTGTCCTAGCGTACCTCGCCATCAAAGGGCTTGATGACACGCCAGCGGCGCCCCGCGCTCGGAGGAGCGATGGCGCCGAGGACGCCGATCTAATGACTGCTGTAGAGGTGGAACTCGGCGACGAGCCGCGAACATCTGGACCGTAGTGGCAAGTCGCTCGGAAGCAGATCCTCCAAAACTGTATCCCCTGGAAGTCTGGAAAGGGCAAAGCCGAGGACATACACCACGGGACAGCAGCAATTAGTATACGACCTGTACAATGAAGCGGGCCCAATCACTAAACGAGTCGCACCGACAAGCGCGAAATCCTCCAAGAAGCAGAAAGTCGGGACGGGCAAATCAGCAGTGACACATGAACAGTACTACACAGTCCGATGGAACGACACAATCATCCCGATGTCTGTTGTCGACGCGTACAAAAGCATGGGGTACGTGCCGAAACAGCTCCTGCCGGTGAAGGGGCTCTACGGCACCCGGATGGACCGTTACTTCCGACGGGCGGTGTGGGAACCGTCAGACATCCCCGCGGCACATCTGGAGAGGTTGCCGAGCGGACCAGACGCCCTGGCTAGGTTTAAGCATTATTATTTCCCTCGGTGGGAAAATGGGGTTTTAGATACTCATGGCCTCTCTCACGGGGAAAAGCCCCCTTTGAGTAGATAAAATGCCGGCAAAAGCTCCCTCCGACAGATACTTTCAGCTCGATTGTGCAAGGAGTATCTCCGGCCGTAGATACTCTGCAAAATAAGATAGCCACCCTGGCGCCTCGTCCTCTATCTTTTTGCTACATACGGGTTCACCTGCCCGGGGCCCAATTGCAAGTCGTTCAGCTGTTGTACGTCTGTCATTTTAGGGGCCGTGTTTAACTCGTGTATTGACCGTGTTGGAACCGCTCGTGTATAGAAAAATATACGGATAGTGTAACATGTCAGCATGTATACACGGTCGGTATATATACCTGGTGTATACATGGCTGGTCCATGTATACGCGTCTGGGATGCAACTGGCACAGCTATACACGGCTGATATATAGTCGGCGCATGTATACATGGCCGAGGTAAAGTCAGTGCATACTATTGAACTCAGGAGCAGTCACAGCCTTGCGCTTTGGTTGATGGTAGTGAGAACCACCGGCGGCTTTCACATGTCTCCCTTACAGTCTCCCTTACAGCCTGTCTGTTCATCACCGTGCCCCCTTACTGAAGTACACCCCGCCTCTTATCTATACACCCCGCCTGGCCACCCTCTGTGCTCGCCCATTGGTCTGCATGTCATAAAGCTAACCTCCTAGCTACACAGCCTGGCCGCCCACCTATACTTACATACCCAGCCCACCTACAGACGACAGAAGCATGCTATCCGCCCGCAAACCCACTCACCTGCCATATTTTACTCTCATGACTAACGAAGGCCGCTAGCTCCAGCAGGCCACAGCCCATAGCCCTGGATACCAGCAAGACCACAGTCAATAGCCCTGGATACCAGCAAGCCACGCACGGTCCAGACTCCCGGCCAGACTCACGGTCCAGACTCCCGGCCGCCTATCTGCCTGCACGCAGACCCAATAACCTCCTCGCAAGCACTGTTTTATATGTGAAACGATACCAGGCTTTCCTGCATTGGGATAATAAAGCAAGGAACAGTGAAGATAAATTGTCAATCGATGCGTGGACAACTCAACCGCGCGTGGAAACAACCAACCAACCAACTGAGAAGTATTATAAAACATTAAGCAATACCTGCTTTCGGACGGGTTGCTCGAGTGTGGAGCCGTGGATATTTCATTACGGACATCGAAGCGCACCAACTTAAGCAAGCTCGGGCTAATTTCACCAAAAATACAACCTTTCGTTCCAAAAGCTCAGTAAAGCGGTGGGTAAACGAAGAAGTGGGTGTCTTTGACTCGGGTCAACCTTCACTCGTTGTTAACGCAATGTTGGCAAATGTGCCTTGTCAGCAAGTTTAACTTGCATGAAGTATCATAATTGAGCGTTTAGTTGTGCCTGTAATAAGAATTCAACTCAGTATCTCAAAGCCACAAAGCGAGCTCGCATGGACTGTTTCGTACACCTAATCCATACACCTCACCTTCGTAACAACAAAGAGCGCAACCTGCTGTTTCATTAGTTTTTAACTATCAGAAGCTTCTTATGTTGCCCGATTATGTGCTCTCTATTGCTGGCCGCTGGACTTGATGGTCGCGACCTACCATCAGTGTCCCCGAGTGTCCGTGCTGAATGTATGGGGGCTTTTTTACCGCTAACAGATACGGTAACATGAAATAAAAATATTATTGCGGCCATCCACAACCTGATCTTTTGTAATGGTTGAGAAATCGCTCCATGCATGTCCGCTGTCGCGAGGCGACCTGCCGGCGGTCGTGTTACACCTTGCACACACGTGTATCTGGTGTGGCCGGAGAGCGTTCTGCTGCGAAAGCAATAAATTACCATGTAAGATTGGAATGCGAAAGTAAATGAAAGGCCATCATACCCTTGCTGGCCATACAGTAGAACATCGGGAAACCCCCTCAATGCACTATTGGCAAGCCAATCAGACACCCAAGTTGGAGATTTCCGCAGGCTAGCATGGCCCCAGCCTGGAACGCGGCTCATTACCGGGCTAAGTAGCACGGAGACATGGCAGCAGGCAGGCAGGGACGGGTGATGTGGCTCAAAGGGAGCAGGCAGATCGGGGGATGTGGCGCAAAGGCCTTCCCTGTCGCGGAATTTGATCGGATTACCATTCTATCTGGAGAGTCTCACAGCCCAATGTACTGAAACACGTCCCTGGTGTGGCGGGTGCGGACGAACAAACCACAGTAGTCACACGCATTTCAGTCATAAGAAAATAAATCCTGCTAGCAATTATCTCACTCTGGGAAAAGGGGAGGGTCGGATTTGCCGTAAAGTAAACCGTAAAATGGGGGCGGTTTTACGGAGACAGACTTGGCGTAAAGCGCGACAAGGAATACGGAGACATTTTACGGATGAAGTTTACGGAGAGACATTACGGGGAACCCGGACCCCATATTACGGGGACCCGCACCCCATAATACAGAGACGGTTTTGCCGTAAAGCGCGACAAGGAATACGGAGACCACTTTGGTACGCGGCATGTCACAGTCATTCCAAGTGCACGACCATCGTTCCGCAGCTAAGGGCTTCTGCTCATATCTTATTGAAGCCTTACTTGTGATTTATGGGTTCTCGAGGGGTTGCGATTGGCTGTTAAGCAGAGCCGCGGTATTTCCCATAAGGCATCCTGGCATCGGCGGAACGCGCTGCATCGTAAACTTCGTTGATTAAATTGATACATATGCAGCGGTATGTTTATGCCAATAAAATAGCTTGGGATGTAGCCAGCTGTCCGGCGCCGAACACAGATTATAAATAAAAGCTGTGGCAACGTAAAAAAAAGTGAAATACAGTCCATTTGCTTAGGTCCTGGTTACAAACAACCCACTGTGAGTGAAAGTCAAAAATTGCTGCTTTGTCCGTACTGTACTTTACGGAAAGTGGTCCCGCCTTACGGACGCCTCCAACCCACTCTGCCCCGTTGCCTCAGCAATGATATCCCAGCAAGAATATCATAAAAGAGTAGCAATTTTAATGTTTATGTGCAGTGACAATTGGTCTCGACCAAGCCATCCGTAAATAAAGTTGCCCAGTCGCGCTTTACGGGCTGGCCCACCCCATATTACGGGCGATTCTGCAAATACGGAGAAACGTATTTCCCAGAGTGTCTGCGCGTTGGCTTAGGCGTTCACCAGAGCCTGGTTGGTTTCCTGAACCCGTACAACGCCCGCCGACGGTTAATCAAATTGCATCGCGGCTACTATGCCTATAGTTACCTTTCTGTCGTGTACGTGTTTGGTGCAATGCATCACTGCTGGTTAGTTCACATGGCCGCTCGTTCGCCTCGTTCGCCATGGGAGAGCCTTTCTAGTACTTTGGAAGCAGGTAGCATTTGGCGGCGCCGTCCACTTTGTCCGCCGCACTTCCACTTTGTGTGGTAATATCGTAGTATTTGTTCTCAACCCATGGAGCAATTGAGTAGTGCACCCGGGGCCCAGGCGTGTTTTCGCGCCTTACGTACTTGTACGTACGTATGTACTGCCCAGCGCCCGAATTCAAGCCGGATACACTTTAGAACTTCTGAAGTGTACCCAGGTGAGAACGCCGGGACTTGAAGGCACCAGTGGTTTATCGTTAATTGCTCTCGTGGCTCCCTGTGATATAATAGCCGAAAGAGACGTGTTCTAATCGCTTTCGGCTCTGAATGAAGTCTGAACGAAATCTGAACTGTATCTCTGAGTAACAATGACCCATATCTCTGATTCCCGCAGCACTCGTTTGTTTCAGTGTCATTCAGCTGCGCTGGAGTTAAGTGGGAGCGAGGTAGGGGGTCGCGGCCTTGCCTCTCGACTCGGTGTCAGTGTAAGCACTCGGCCTGGTCAGTTTGATGACGGCGCTAGCTATGTGAGGCGGACGTGACGTACACGCTGTGCCTCTGCCTTGCGAGCCGTGCGTTTGTTGCCAGTCGTCTCCTTACAGCAGGTCGAGTGAGCCACCCAGCCGCCACCATGGGCAGTTTCGTCTCTGCTGCTCGCACATCCCCAATTGTCCGCCAGGCACATGCGTTGTCGATTGTACGGTAGCCTGCCGTGACAAACCCAAGGCTCATCACGGGGCTAAGTTGCATCCATTTGTGGGGGCGTGGAGGCAATGACTATAAAAATAAAATGTTAGCGTGGATTTAAGGGCAGGGGCGGTGTGGCTCGCTGAGCCGGGTTCGTGATGTGGTTTAAATCTGCCAGAGGGGTTACATGGTTGATGGAACAGTGACCATGGATCCCTGAGAGAGACTCGGGGTAGTTTGATAGTAAAAGCAGTCCGAGATCAAAGCCTGCTGTCTCCCATCAACAAAAAACCGTAGCAAGGCTGAGCTCCTTTTTACAATGACACCATGTTCTTCCGTACTGTGGTGGAACAAGTGCTCATGGACGTCCAATGCAGTTACGTTGCTGGGTGTTGGTGACAGGGGGGGGGGGGTAGAAATAAAGCAGAATAACTGAGCATATCCTGACTTACTTTGTACTAATTAAGGCCTTTAATAATATTAAAAAATTACTTGGATTGGCTCAGGGAATAATACGTACGGCTTCTCCAAAGTTTGGCGTACGGCAGCGGTCGGTCGGTCGGTCGGTCGGGGTCGGGGGCCTGGGAGGTTTCGGAGGACCCTTCTGAAACTTCTTCCATGTTGCGAGTTTTGAGCTGAAAATTAGATAAAACGATTCCTCTCATTGAGCTCTTTCATTTGCGCTATTCAGACAAGTCATAGACTTAATGCGTCGGTCACCTTACCTGAGGCATCCCTATGGCGATAGCCCATCCCCGCAAAGATGAATGCTGACGAGCCCCAGCTGCGCAAACGAGATCGTGACAATATAGAAGACAAAAATGATGCATCTGGAAGTGCCGCAAAGACTACTCAACTAGTTCCATGTCGGGAGGGCTGCGGCAAGTGTCTTCCTGCGAACACCCCTTCTCACAAGTGGGCCGCGCACTTCAACAGCATAGATTGCAAGCAGAAAAGGTCGCTACAGCAGGACCGCGTCCAGGCGAAACGCTTTTTCGCTAGGCCGCCAGCAAACGAGCAGCTGCGCTGCAAGGTGGACGGCTGCAACCGATCAGTGCCTAGGTCCGAGATGACGCAGCATGTGGGGGCGCACATCTTGCTTGGAGACTGGAGGTCTGGTGTCAGCAACCCCGCGGAAGCACCCGGAACCCAGCCGTGTGGTTGGTGCGGAAGCCTCTGTGTTGGTGGCAGCTGCAGCACCTCTCTCGCTAAGGGCTCAAAGGTTGGTGTCGTCAAGGTGACGTCCACGTGCCCGTACGCCTACACTGGCATCCGGTACGCGTCAGCCCGCAAGTCTACGCATTCGGCACTGTGCAGAAACGTGCCCGTCGAGTGCCAGGCCTGTTCGTCAGCCAATGTTGCGGGCACCATCTGGACGTATTACTACCTGGATCACTTGCAGCTGGCTCATGGCAGTGAGCACGTCAGCCCAGCGGAGGTAGCTAAGTACGCAGTGGAGCCGGCGGAGTTCCACACTGTGGTAAAGAAGGCAAAGCTGGGGTCTCAGCCCGCAGCCCCGCACCCGGCCGGATAGCCGAGCTCAAACGCGGGGCCAATGTTCTGGGGGAGGCCGCTTCAAAGTTTTGGGCAAAGCTGGTTGGGGGTGACGGCAGTGCTGGCCAGGATGCCGGGAAAGGAGCCAATGCCACCGAGCCGGGTGCTGAGCCCGCCAACGAGCCGGCCGCTGGGCCAGCTGCACCGCCCGATTCTGGGGCAGATGAGCCGCATGGTCAAGCCAGGGGACGGCGTGGCCGGGGTAGCCGAGGCAGGGTCCGCGGCGGGCGTGGGAGCCGTGGGGGGCGGGCCAGGGTTCACGGGCTCAGCCTTATCACACCAGGGCGTCCGAACCCGGGCCATCCACACAAGTTTGACACCAGGCAAACCGCGCACGTGGCCAAGTAGACGCACCTTGTTAGCTATGCGCCCACTGCCCGCTGCTGCTGCTCACAAGGCGCCGTTGCTTGCTAGTGATGTGCGTGCGTGCAGAGCAAGGCCAGCCGCTGTTGACCCATGCTGTAACCCCCGACGAGTGAGTGCTGCAGCACGTCGCACACAAGACAGGGCGCGCGGCAGCAGGGGCAGTTCGGTCATGCGCGGGCTGGCGTGTGCAGCCAAGGCCCCAGCCTTTGGGTAGCGGCAGGAGGGGCAGGTCGATCAATCAAGGGCTCGCATGTGCAGCCCAGGCCTCCCGCCCCTTGGCCATCTGCGTTGACATCCAAACCCCTCGCTCAGCCTTATCACACCAGGGCGTCCGAACCCGGGCCATCCACACAAGTTTGAAACCAGGCAAACCGCGCACGTGGCCAAGTAAACGCACCTTGTTAGCTATGCGCCCACTGCCCGCTGCTGCTGCTCACAAGGCGCCGTTGCTTGCTAGTGATGTGCGTGCGTGCAGAGCAAGGCCAGCCGCTGTTGACCCATGCTGTAACCCCCGACGAGTGAGTGCTGCAGCACGTCGCACACAAGACAGGGCGCGCGGCAGCAGGGGCAGTTCGGTCATGCGCGGGCTGGCGTGTGCAGCCAAGGCCCCAGCCTTTGGGTAGCGGCAGGAGGGGCAGGTCGATCAATCAAGGGCTCGCATGTGCAGCCCAGGCCTCCCGCCCCTTGGCCATCTGCGTTGACATCCAAACCCCTCGCTCAGCCTTATCACACCAGGGCGTCCGAACCCGGGCCATCCACACACGTTTGACACCAGGCAAACCGCGCACGTGGCCAAGTAAACGCACCTTGTTAGCTATGCGCCCACTGCCCGCTGCTGCTGCTCACAAGGCGCCGTTGCTTGCTAGTGATGTGCGTGCGTGCAGAGCAAGGCCAGCCGCTGTTGACCCATGCTGTAACCCCCGACGAGTGAGTGCTGCAGCACGTCGCACACAAGACAGGGCGCGCGGCAGCAGGGGCAGTTCGGTCATGCGCGGGCTGGCGTGTGCAGCCAAGGCCCCAGCCTTTGGGTAGCGGCAGGAGGGGCAGGTCGATCAATCAAGGGCTCGCATGTGCAGCCCAGGCCTCCCGCCCCTTGGCCATCTGCGTTGACATCCAAACTCCTCGCTCAGCCTTATCACACCAGGGCGTCCGAACCCGGGCCATCCACACAAGTTTGACACCAGGCAAACCGCGCACGTGGCCAAGCAAACGCACCTTGTTAGCTATGCGCCCACTGCCCCCTGCTGCTGCTCACAAGGCGCCGTTGCTTGCTAGTGAGGCCAGCCGCTGTTGACCCATGCTGCAACCCCCGACGAGTGAGTGCTGCAGCACGTCGCACACAAGACAGGGCGCGCGGCAGCAGGGGCAGTTCGGTCATGCGCGGGTTGGCGTGTGCAGCCAAGGCCCCAGCCTTTGGGTAGCGGCATGAGGGGCAGGTCGATCAATCAAGGGCTCACAAGGCGCCGTTGGTTGCTAATGAGGCCAGCCGCTGTTGACCCATGCTGTAACCCCCGACGAGTGAGTGCTGCAGCACGTCGCACACAAGACAGGGCGCGCGGCAGCAGGGACAGTTCGGTCATGCGCGGGCTGGCGTGTGCAGCCAAGGCCCCAGCCTTTGGGTAGCGGCAGGAGGGGCAGGTCGATCAATCAAGGGCTCGCATGTGCAGCCCAGGCCTCCCGCCCCTTGGCCATCTGCGTTGACATCCAAACTCCTCGCTCAGCCTTATCACACCAGGGCGTCCGAACCCGGGCCATCCACACAAGTTTGACACCAGGCAAACCGCGGACGTGGCCAAGCAAACGCACCTTGTTAGCTATGCGCCCACTGCCCCCTGCTGCTGCTCACAAGGCGCCGATGCTTGCTAGTGAGGCCAGCCGCTGTTGACCCATGCTGCAACCCCCGACGAGTGAGTGCTGCAGCACGTCGCACACAAGACAGGGCGCGCGGCAGCAGGGACAGTTCGGTCATGCGCGGGCTGGCGTGTGCAGCCAAGGCCCCAGCCTTTGGGTAGCGGCATGAGGGGCAGGTCGATCAATCAAGGGCTCGCATGTGCAGCCCAGGCCTCCCGCCCCTTGGCCATCTGCGTTGACATCCAAACTCCTCGCTCAGCCGTATCACACCAGGGCGTCCGAACCCGGGCCATCCACACAAGTTTGACACCAGGCAAACCGCGGACGTGGCCAAGCAAACGCACCTTGTTAGCTATGCGCCCACTGCCCCCTGCTGCTGCTCACAAGGCGCCGTTGCTTGCTAGTGAGGCCAGCCGCTGTTGACCCATGCTGCAACCCCCGACGAGTGAGTGCTGCAGCACGTCGCACACAAGACAGGGCGCGCGGCAGCAGGGACAGTTCGGTCATGCGCGGGCTGGCGTGTGCAGCCAAGGCCCCAGCCTTTGGGTAGCGGCATGAGGGGCAGGTCGATCAATCAAGGGCTCGCATGTGCAGCCCAGGCATCCCGCCCCTTGGCCATCTGCGTTGACATCCAAACTCCTCGCTCAGCCGTATCACACCAGGGCGTCCGAACCCGGGCCATCCACACAAGTTTGACACCAGGCAAACCGCGGACGTGGCCAAGCAAACGCACCTTGTTAGCTATGCGCCCACTGCCCCCTGCTGTGGCTCACAAGGCGCCGTTGGTTGCTAATGAGGCCAGCCGCTGTTGACCCATGCTGTAACCCCCGACGAGTGAGTGCTGCAGCACGTCGCACACAAGACAGGGCGCGCGGCAGCAGGGACAGTTCGGTCATGCGCGGGCTGGCGTGTGCAGCCGGGGCCCCAGCCTTTGGGTAGCGGCAGGAGGGGCAGGTCGATCAATCAAGGGCTCGCATGTGCAGCCCAGGCCTCCCGCCCCTTGGCCATCTGCGTTGACATCCAAACTCCTCGCTCAGCCTTATCACACCAGGGCGTCCGAACCCGGGCCATCCACACAAGTTTGACACCAGGCAAACCGCGCACGTGGCCAAGCAAACGCACCTTGTTAGCTATGCGCCCACTGCCCCCTGCTGCTGCTCACAAGGCGCCGTTGCTTGCTAGTGAGGCCAGCCGCTGTTGACCCATGCTGCAACCCCCGACGAGTGAGTGCTGCAGCACGTCGCACACAAGACAGGGCGCGCGGCAGCAGGGACAGTTCGGTCATGCGCGGGCTGGCGTGTGCAGCCAAGGCCCCAGCCTTTGGGTAGCGGCATGAGGGGCAGGTCGATCAATCAAGGGCTCGCATGTGCAGCCCAGGCCTCCCGCCCCTTGGCCATCTGCGTTGACATCCAAACTCCTCGCTCAGCCGTATCACACCAGGGCGTCCGAACCCGGGCCATCCACACAAGTTTGACACCAGGCAAACCGCGGACGTGGCCAAGCAAACGCACCTTGTTAGCTATGCGCCCACTGCCCCCTGCTGCTGCTCACAAGGCGCCGTTGCTTGCTAGTGAGGCCAGCCGCTGTTGACCCATGCTGCAACCCCCGACGAGTGAGTGCTGCAGCACGTCGCACACAAGACAGGGCGCGCGGCAGCAGGGACAGTTCGGTCATGCGCGGGCTGGCGTGTGCAGCCAAGGCCCCAGCCTTTGGGTAGCGGCATGAGGGGCAGGTCGATCAATCAAGGGCTCGCATGTGCAGCCCAGGCCTCCCGCCCCTTGGCCATCTGCGTTGACATCCAAACTCCTCGCTCAGCCGTATCACACCAGGGCGTCCGAACCCGGGCCATCCACACAAGTTTGACACCAGGCAAACCGCGGACGTGGCCAAGCAAACGCACCTTGTTAGCTATGCGCCCACTGCCCCCTGCTGTGGCTCACAAGGCGCCGTTGGTTGCTAATGAGGCCAGCCGCTGTTGACCCATGCTGTAACCCCCGACGAGTGAGTGCTGCAGCACGTCGCACACAAGACAGGGCGCGCGGCAGCAGGGACAGTTCGGTCATGCGCGGGCTGGCGTGTGCAGCCAGGGCCCCAGCCTTTGGGTAGCGGCAGGAGGGGCAGGTCGATCAATCAAGGGCTCGCATGTGCAGCCCAGGCCTCCCGCCCCTTGGCCATCTGCGTTGACATCCAAACTCCTCGCTCAGCCTTATCACACCAGGGCGTCCGAACCCGGGCCATCCACACAAGTTTGACACCAGGCAAACCGCGGACGTGGCCAAGCAAACGCACCTTGTTAGCTATGCGCCCACTGCCCCCTGCTGCTGCTCACAAGGCGCCGTTGCTTGCTAGTGAGGCCAGCCGCTGTTGACCCATGCTGCAACCCCCGACGAGTGAGTGCTGCAGCACGTCGCACACAAGACAGGGCGCGCGGCAGCAGGGACAGTTCGGTCATGCGCGGGCTGGCGTGTGCAGCCAAGGCCCCAGCCTTTGGGTAGCGGCATGAGGGGCAGGTCGATCAATCAAGGGCTCGCATGTGCAGCCCAGGCCTCCCGCCCCTTGGCCATCTGCGTTGACATCCAAACTCCTCGCTCAGCCGTATCACACCAGGGCGTCCGAACCCGGGCCATCCACACAAGTTTGACACCAGGCAAACCGCGGACGTGGCCAAGCAAACGCACCTTGTTAGCTATGCGCCCACTGCCCCCTGCTGTGGCTCACAAGGCGCCGTTGGTTGCTAATGAGGCCAGCCGCTGTTGACCCATGCTGTAACCCCCGACGAGTGAGTGCTGCAGCACGTCGCACACAAGACAGGGCGCGCGGCAGCAGGGACAGTTCGGTCATGCGCGGGCTGGCGTGTGCAGCCAGGGCCCCAGCCTTTGGGTAGCGGCAGGAGGGGCAGGTCGATCAATCAAGGGCTCGCATGTGCAGCCCAGGCCTCCCGCCCCTTGGCCATCTGCGTTGACATCCAAACTCCTCGCTCAGCCTTATCACACCAGGGCGTCCGAACCCGGGCCATCCACACAAGTTTGACACCAGGCAAACCGCGCACGTGGCCAAGCAAACGCACCTTGTTAGCTATGCGCCCACTGCCCCCTGCTGCTGCTCACAAGGCGCCGTTGCTTGCTAGTGAGGCCAGCCGCTGTTGACCCATGCTGCAACCCCCGACGAGTGAGTGCTGCAGCACGTCGCACACAAGACAGGGCGCGCGGCAGCAGGGGCAGTTCGGTCATGCGCGGGTTGGCGTGTGCAGCCAAGGCCCCAGCCTTTGGGTAGCGGCATGAGGGGCAGGTCGATCAATCAAGGGCTTGCATGTGCAGCCCAGGCCTCCCGCCCCTTGGCCATCTGCGTTGACATCCAAACTCCTCGCTCAGCCTTATCACACCAGGGCGTCCGAACCCGGGCCATCCACACAAGTTTGACACCAGGCAAACCGCGCACGTGGCCAAGCAAACGCACCTTGTTAGCTATGCGCCCACTGCCCCCTGCTGCTGCTCACAAGGCGCCGTTGCTTGCTAATGAGGCCAGCCGCTGTTGACCCATGCTGTAACCCCCGACGAGTGAGTGCTGCAGCACGTCGCACACAAGACAGGGCGCGCGGCAGCAGGGACAGTTCGGTCATGCGCGGGCTGGCGTGTGCAGCCAAGGCCCCAGCCTTTGGGTAGCGGCAGGAGGGGCAGGTCGATCAATCAAGGGCTCGCATGTGCAGCCCAGGCATCCCGCCCCTTGGCCATCTGCGTTGACATCCAAACTCCTCGCTCAGCCTTATCACACCAGGGCGTCCGAACCCGGGCCATCCACACAAGTTTGACACCAGGCAAACCGCGGACGTGGCCAAGCAAACGCACCTTGTTAGCTATGCGCCCACTGCCCCCTGCTGTGCTCACAAGGCGCCGTTGCTTGCTAGTGAGGCCAGCCGCTGTTGACCCATGCTGTAACCCCCGACGAGTGAGTGCTGCAGCACGTCGCACACAAGACAGGGCGCGCGGCAGCAGGGACAGTTCGGTCATGCGCGGGCTGGCGTGTGCAGCCGGGCCCCAGCCTTTGGGTAGCGGCAGGAGGGGCAGGTCGATCAATCAAGGGCTCGCATGTGCAGCCCAGGCCTCCCGCCCCTTGGCCATCTGCGTTGACATCCAAACTCCTCGCTCAGCCTTATCACACCAGGGCGTCCGAACCCGGGCCATCCACACAAGTTTGACACCAGGCAAACCGCGCACGTGGCCAAGCAAACGCACCTTGTTAGCTATGCGCCCACTGCCCCCTGCTGCTGCTCACAAGGCGCCGTTGCTTGCTAGTGAGGCCAGCCGCTGTTGACCCATGCTGCAACCCCCGACGAGTGAGTGCTGCAGCACGTCGCACACAAGACAGGGCGCGCGGCAGCAGGGACAGTTCGGTCATGCGCGGGCTGGCGTGTGCAGCCAAGGCCCCAGCCTTTGGGTAGCGGCATGAGGGGCAGGTCGATCAATCAAGGGCTCGCATGTGCAGCCCAGGCCTCCCGCCCCTTGGCCATCTGCGTTGACATCCAAACTCCTCGCTCAGCCGTATCACACCAGGGCGTCCGAACCCGGGCCATCCACACAAGTTTGACACCAGGCAAACCGCGACGTGGCCAAGCAAACGCACCTTGTTAGCTATGCGCCCACTGCCCCCTGCTGCTGCTCACAAGGCGCCGTTGCTTGCTAGTGAGGCCAGCCGCTGTTGACCCATGCTGCAACCCCCGACGAGTGAGTGCTGCAGCACGTCGCACACAAGACAGGGCGCGCGGCAGCAGGGACAGTTCGGTCATGCGCGGGCTGGCGTGTGCAGCCAAGGCCCCAGCCTTTGGGTAGCGGCATGAGGGGCAGGTCGATCAATCAAGGGCTCGCATGTGCAGCCCAGGCCTCCCGCCCCTTGGCCATCTGCGTTGACATCCAAACTCCTCGCTCAGCCGTATCACACCAGGGCGTCCGAACCCGGGCCATCCACACAAGTTTGACACCAGGCAAACCGCGCACGTGGCCAAGCAAACGCACCTTGTTAGCTATGCGCCCACTGCCCCCTGCTGTGGCTCACAAGGCGCCGTTGGTTGCTAATGAGGCCAGCCGCTGTTGACCCATGCTGTAACCCCGACGAGTGAGTGCTGCAGCACGTCGCACACAAGACAGGGCGCGCGGCAGCAGGGACAGTTCGGTCATGCGCGGGCTGGCGTGTGCAGCCAGGGCCCCAGCCTTTGGGTAGCGGCAGGAGGGGCAGGTCGATCAATCAAGGGCTCGCATGTGCAGCCCAGGCCTCCCGCCCTTGGCCATCTGCGTTGACATCCAAACTCCTCGCTCAGCCTTATCACACCAGGGCGTCCGAACCCGGGCCATCCACACAAGTTTGACACCAGGCAAACCGCGCACGTGGCCAAGCAAACGCACCTTGTTAGCTATGCGCCCACTGCCCCCTGCTGCTGCTCACAAGGCGCCGTTGCTTGCTAGTGAGGCCAGCCGCTGTTGACCCATGCTGCAACCCCCGACGAGTGAGTGCTGCAGCACGTCGCACACAAGACAGGGCGCGCGGCAGCAGGGACAGTTCGGTCATGCGCGGGCTGGCGTGTGCAGCCAAGGCCCCAGCCTTTGGGTAGCGGCATGAGGGGCAGGTCGATCAATCAAGGGCTCGCATGTGCAGCCCAGGCCTCCCGCCCCTTGGCCATCTGCGTTGACATCCAAACTCCTCGCTCAGCCGTATCACACCAGGGCGTCCGAACCCGGGCCATCCACACAAGTTTGACACCAGGCAAACCGCGGACGTGGCCAAGCAAACGCACCTTGTTAGCTATGCGCCCACTGCCCCCTGCTGCTGCTCACAAGGCGCCGTTGGTTGCTAATGAGGCCAGCCGCTGTTGACCCATGCTGTAACCCCCGACGAGTGAGTGCTGCAGCACGTCGCACACAAGACAGGGCGCGCGGCAGCAGGGACAGTTCGGTCATGCGCGGGCTGGCGTGTGCAGCCAGGCCCCAGCCTTTGGGTAGCGGCAGGAGGGGCAGGTCGATCAATCAAGGGCTCGCATGTGCAGCCCAGGCCTCCCGCCCCTTGGCCATCTGCGTTGACATCCAAACTCCTCGCTCAGCCTTATCACACCAGGGCGTCCGAACCCGGGCCATCCACACAAGTTTGACACCAGGCAAACCGCGCACGTGGCCAAGCAAACGCACCTTGTTAGCTATGCGCCCACTGCCCCCTGCTGCTGCTCACAAGGCGCCGTTGCTTGCTAGTGAGGCCAGCCGCTGTTGACCCATGCTGCAACCCCCGACGAGTGAGTGCTGCAGCACGTCGCACACAAGACAGGGCGCGCGGCAGCAGGGGCAGTTCGGTCATGCGCGGGTTGGCGTGTGCAGCCAAGGCCCCAGCCTTTGGGTAGCGGCATGAGGGGCAGGTCGATCAATCAAGGGCTTGCATGTGCAGCCCAGGCCTCCCGCCCCTTGGCCATCTGCGTTGACATCCAAACTCCTCGCTCAGCCTTATCACACCAGGGCGTCCGAACCCGGGCCATCCACACAAGTTTGACACCAGGCAAACCGCGCACGTGGCCAAGCAAACGCACCTTGTTAGCTATGCGCCCACTGCCCCCTGCTGCTGCTCACAAGGCGCCGTTGCTTGCTAATGAGGCCAGCCGCTGTTGACCCATGCTGTAACCCCCGACGAGTGAGTGCTGCAGCACGTCGCACACAAGACAGGGCGCGCGGCAGCAGGGACAGTTCGGTCATGCGCGGGCTGGCGTGTGCAGCCAAGGCCCCAGCCTTTGGTAGCGGCAGGAGGGGCAGGTCGATCAATCAAGGGCTCGCATGTGCAGCCCAGGCCTCCCGCCCCTTGGCCATCTGCGTTGACATCCAAACTCCTCGCTCAGCCTTATCACACCAGGGCGTCCGAACCCGGGCCATCCACACAAGTTTGACACCAGGCAAACCGCGCACGTGGCCAAGCAAACGCACCTTGTTAGCTATGCGCCCACTGCCCCCTGCTGCTGCTCACAAGGCGCCGTTGCTTGCTAGTGAGGCCAGCCGCTGTTGACCCATGCTGCAACCCCCGACGAGTGAGTGCTGCAGCACGTCGCACACAAGACAGGGCGCGCGGCAGCAGGGGCAGTTCGGTCATGCGCGGGTTGGCGTGTGCAGCCAAGGCCCCAGCCTTTGGGTAGCGGCATGAGGGGCAGGTCGATCAATCAAGGGCTCGCATGTGCAGCCCAGGCCTCCCGCCCCTTGGCCATCTGCGTTGACATCCAAACTCCTCGCTCAGCCTTATCACACCAGGGCGTCCGAACCCGGGCCATCCACACAAGTTTGACACCAGGCAAACCGCGCACGTGGCCAAGCAAACGCACCTTGTTAGCTATGCGCCCACTGCCCCCTGCTGTGCTCACAAGGCGCCGTTGCTTGCTAATGAGGCCAGCCGCTGTTGACCCATGCTGTAACCCCCGACGAGTGAGTGCTGCAGCACGTCGCACACAAGACAGGGCGCGCGGCAGCAGGGACAGTTCGGTCATGCGCGGCTGGCGTGTGCAGCCAAGGCCCCAGCCTTTGGGTAGCGGCAGGAGGGGCAGGTCGATCAATCAAGGGCTCGCATGTGCAGCCCAGGCCTCCCGCCCCTTGGCCATCTGCGTTGACATCCAAACTCCTCGCTCAGCCTTATCACACCAGGGCGTCCGAACCCGGGCCATCCACACAAGTTTGACACCAGGCAAACCGCGCACGTGGCCAAGCAAACGCACCTTGTTAGCTATGCGCCCACTGCCCCTGCTGCTGCTCACAAGGCGCCGTTGCTTGCTAGTGAGGCCAGCCGCTGTTGACCCATGCTGCAACCCCCGACGAGTGAGTGCTGCAGCACGTCGCACACAAGACAGGGCGCGCGGCAGCAGGGACAGTTCGGTCATGCGCGGGCTGGCGTGTGCAGCCAAGGCCCCAGCCTTTGGGTAGCGGCATGAGGGGCAGGTCGATCAATCAAGGGCTCGCATGTGCAGCCCAGGCCTCCCGCCCCTTGGCCATCTGCGTTGACATCCAAACTCCTCGCTCAGCCTTATCACACCAGGGCGTCCGAACCCGGGCCATCCACACAAGTTTGACACCAGGCAAACCGCGCACGTGGCCAAGCAAACGCACCTTGTTAGCTATGCGCCCACTGCCCCCTGCTGCTGCTCACAAGGCGCCGTTGCTTGCTAGTGAGGCCAGCCGCTGTTGACCCATGCTGCAACCCCCGACGAGTGAGTGCTGCAGCACGTCGCACACAAGACAGGGCGCGCGGCAGCAGGGACAGTTCGGTCATGCGCGGGCTGGCGTGTGCAGCCAAGGCCCCAGCCTTTGGGTAGCGGCATGAGGGGCAGGTCGATCAATCAAGGGCTCGCATGTGCAGCCCAGGCCTCCCGCCCTTGGCCATCTGCGTTGACATCCAAACTCCTCGCTCAGCCTTATCACACCAGGGCGTCCGAACCCGGGCCATCCACACAAGTTTGACACCAGGCAAACCGCGCACGTGGCCAAGCAAACGCACCTTGTTAGCTATGCGCCCACTGCCCCCTGCTGCTGCTCACAAGGCGCCGTTGCTTGCTAGTGAGGCCAGCCGCTGTTGACCCATGCTGCAACCCCCGACGAGTGAGTGCTGCAGCACGTCGCACACAAGACAGGGCGCGCGGCAGCAGGGACAGTTCGGTCATGCGCGGGTTGGCGTGTGCAGCCAAGGCCCCAGCCTTTGGGTAGCGGCATGAGGGGCAGGTCGATCAATCAAGGGCTCGCATGTGCAGCCCAGGCCTCCCGCCCCTTGGCCATCTGCGTTGACATCCAAACTCCTCGCTCAGCCTTATCACACCAGGGCGTCCGAACCCGGGCCATCCACACAAGTTTGACACCAGGCAAACCGCGCACGTGGCCAAGCAAACGCACCTTGTTAGCTATGCGCCCACTGCCCCCTGCTGCTGCTCACAAGGCGCCGTTGCTTGCTAGTGAGGCCAGCCGCTGTTGACCCATGCTGCAACCCCCGACGAGTGAGTGCTGCAGCACGTCGCACACAAGACAGGGCGCGCGGCAGCAGGGACAGTTCGGTCATGCGCGGGCTGGCGTGTGCAGCCAAGGCCCCAGCCTTTGGGTAGCGGCATGAGGGGCAGGTCGATCAATCAAGGGCTCGCATGTGCAGCCCAGGCCTCCCGCCCCTTGGCCATCTGCGTTGACATCCAAACTCCTCGCTCAGCCTTATCACACCAGGGCGTCCGAACCCGGGCCATCCACACAAGTTTGACACCAGGCAAACCGCGCACGTGGCCAAGCAAACGCACCTTGTTAGCTATGCGCCCACTGCCCCCTGCTGCTGCTCACAAGGCGCCGTTGCTTGCTAATGAGGCCAGCCGCTGTTGACCCATGCTGTAACCCCGACGAGTGAGTGCTGCAGCACGTCGCACACAAGACAGGGCGCGCGGCAGCAGGGACAGTTCGGTCATGCGCGGGCTGGCGTGTGCAGCCAAGGCCCCAGCCTTTGGGTAGCGGCAGGAGGGGCAGGTCGATCAATCAAGGGCTCGCATGTGCAGCCCAGGCCTCCCGCCCCTTGGCCATCTGCGTTGACATCCAAACTCCTCGCTCAGCCTTATCACACCAGGGCGTCCGAACCCGGGCCATCCACACAAGTTTGACACCAGGCAAACCGCGCACGTGGCCAAGCAAACGCACCTTGTTAGCTATGCGCCCACTGCCCCTGCTGCTGCTCACAAGGCGCCGTTGCTTGCTAGTGAGGCCAGCCGCTGTTGACCCATGCTGCAACCCCGACGAGTGAGTGCTGCAGCACGTCGCACACAAGACAGGGCGCGCGGCAGCAGGGGCAGTTCGGTCATGCGCGGGTTGGCGTGTGCAGCCAAGGCCCCAGCCTTTGGGTAGCGGCATGAGGGGCAGGTCGATCAATCAAGGGCTCGCATGTGCAGCCCAGGCCTCCCGCCCCTTGGCCATCTGCGTTGACATCCAAACTCCTCGCTCAGCCTTATCACACCAGGGCGTCCGAACCCGGGCCATCCACACAAGTTTGACACCAGGCAAACCGCGACGTGGCCAAGCAAACGCACCTTGTTAGCTATGCGCCCACTGCCCCCTGCTGCTGCTCACAAGGCGCCGTTGCTTGCTAATGAGGCCAGCCGCTGTTGACCCATGCTGTAACCCCCGACGAGTGAGTGCTGCAGCACGTCGCACACAAGACAGGGCGCGCGGCAGCAGGGACAGTTCGGTCATGCGCGGCTGGCGTGTGCAGCCAGGGCCCCAGCCTTTGGGTAGCGGCAGGAGGGGCAGGTCGATCAATCAAGGGCTCGCATGTGCAGCCCAGGCCTCCCGCCCCTTGGCCATCTGCGTTGACATCCAAACTCCTCGCTCAGCCTTATCACACCAGGGCGTCCGAACCCGGGCCATCCACACAAGTTTGACACCAGGCAAACCGCGCACGTGGCCAAGCAAACGCACCTTGTTAGCTATGCGCCCACTGCCCCCTGCTGCTGCTCACAAGGCGCCGTTGCTTGCTAGTGAGGCCAGCCGCTGTTGACCCATGCTGCAACCCCCGACGAGTGAGTGCTGCAGCACGTCGCACACAAGACAGGGCGCGCGGCAGCAGGGGCAGTTCGGTCATGCGCGGGTTGGCGTGTGCAGCCAAGGCCCCAGCCTTTGGGTAGCGGCATGAGGGGCAGGTCGATCAATCAAGGGCTTGCATGTGCAGCCCAGGCCTCCCGCCCCTTGGCCATCTGCGTTGACATCCAAACTCCTCGCTCAGCCTTATCACACCAGGGCGTCCGAACCCGGCCATCCACACAAGTTTGACACCAGGCAAACCGCGCACGTGGCCAAGCAAACGCACCTTGTTAGCTATGCGCCCACTGCCCCTGCTGCTGCTCACAAGGCGCCGTTGCTTGCTAATGAGGCCAGCCGCTGTTGACCCATGCTGTAACCCCCGACGAGTGAGTGCTGCAGCACGTCGCACACAAGACAGGGCGCGCGGCAGCAGGGACAGTTCGGTCATGCGCGGCTGGCGTGTGCAGCCAAGGCCCCAGCCTTTGGGTAGCGGCAGGAGGGGCAGGTCGATCAATCAAGGGCTCGCATGTGCAGCCCAGGCCTCCCGCCCTTGGCCATCTGCGTTGACATCCAAACTCCTCGCTCAGCCTTATCACACCAGGGCGTCCGAACCCGGGCCATCCACACAAGTTTGACACCAGGCAAACCGCGCACGTGGCCAAGCAAACGCACCTTGTTAGCTATGCGCCCACTGCCCCCTGCTGCTGCTCACAAGGCGCCGTTGCTTGCTAGTGAGGCCAGCCGCTGTTGACCCATGCTGCAACCCCGACGAGTGAGTGCTGCAGCACGTCGCACACAAGACAGGGCGCGCGGCAGCAGGGGCAGTTCGGTCATGCGCGGGTTGGCGTGTGCAGCCAAGGCCCCAGCCTTTGGTAGCGGCATGAGGGGCAGGTCGATCAATCAAGGGCTTGCATGTGCAGCCAGGCCTCCCGCCCCTTGGCCATCTGCGTTGACATCCAAACTCCTCGCTCAGCCTTATCACACCAGGGCGTCCGAACCCGGGCCATCCACACAAGTTTGACACCAGGCAAACCGCGCACGTGGCCAAGCAAACGCACCTTGTTAGCTATGCGCCCACTGCCCCCTGCTGCTGCTCACAAGGCGCCGTTGCTTGCTAATGAGGCCAGCCGCTGTTGACCCATGCTGTAACCCCGACGAGTGAGTGCTGCAGCACGTCGCACACAAGACAGGGCGCGCGGCAGCAGGGACAGTTCGGTCATGCGCGGGCTGGCGTGTGCAGCCAAGGCCCCAGCCTTTGGGTAGCGGCAGGAGGGGCAGGTCGATCAATCAAGGGCTCGCATGTGCAGCCCAGGCCTCCCGCCCCTTGGCCATCTGCGTTGACATCCAAACTCCTCGCTCAGCCTTATCACACCAGGGCGTCCGAACCCGGGCCATCCACACAAGTTTGACACCAGGCAAACCGCGCACGTGGCCAAGCAAACGCACCTTGTTAGCTATGCGCCCACTGCCCCTGCTGCTGCTCACAAGGCGCCGTTGCTTGCTAGTGAGGCCAGCCGCTGTTGACCCATGCTGCAACCCCGACGAGTGAGTGCTGCAGCACGTCGCACACAAGACAGGGCGCGCGGCAGCAGGGGCAGTTCGGTCATGCGCGGGTTGGCGTGTGCAGCCAAGGCCCCAGCCTTTGGGTAGCGGCATGAGGGGCAGGTCGATCAATCAAGGGCTTGCATGTGCAGCCCAGGCCTCCCGCCCCTTGGCCATCTGCGTTGACATCCAAACTCCTCGCTCAGCCTTATCACACCAGGGCGTCCGAACCCGGGCCATCCACACAAGTTTGACACCAGGCAAACCGCGCACGTGGCCAAGCAAACGCACCTTGTTAGCTATGCGCCCACTGCCCCTGCTGCTGCTCACAAGGCGCCGTTGCTTGCTAATGAGGCCAGCCGCTGTTGACCCATGCTGTAACCCCGACGAGTGAGTGCTGCAGCACGTCGCACACAAGACAGGGCGCGCGGCAGCAGGGACAGTTCGGTCATGCGCGGGCTGGCGTGTGCAGCCAAGGCCCCAGCCTTTGGTAGCGGCAGGAGGGGCAGGTCGATCAATCAAGGGCTCGCATGTGCAGCCCAGGCCTCCCGCCCCTTGGCCATCTGCGTTGACATCCAAACTCCTCGCTCAGCCTTATCACACCAGGGCGTCCGAACCCGGGCCATCCACACAAGTTTGACACCAGGCAAACCGCGCACGTGGCCAAGCAAACGCACCTTGTTAGCTATGCGCCCACTGCCCCCTGCTGCTGCTCACAAGGCGCCGTTGCTTGCTAGTGAGGCCAGCCGCTGTTGACCCATGCTGCAACCCCCGACGAGTGAGTGCTGCAGCACGTCGCACACAAGACAGGGCGCGCGGCAGCAGGGCAGTTCGGTCATGCGCGGGTTGGCGTGTGCAGCCAAGGCCCCAGCCTTTGGGTAGCGGCATGAGGGGCAGGTCGATCAATCAAGGGCTTGCATGTGCAGCCCAGGCCTCCCGCCCCTTGGCCATCTGCGTTGACATCCAAACTCCTCGCTCAGCCTTATCACACCAGGGCGTCCGAACCCGGGCCATCCACACAAGTTTGACACCAGGCAAACCGCGCACGTGGCCAAGCAAACGCACCTTGTTAGCTATGCGCCCACTGCCCCCTGCTGCTGCTCACAAGGCGCCGTTGCTTGCTAATGAGGCCAGCCGCTGTTGACCCATGCTGTAACCCCGACGAGTGAGTGCTGCAGCACGTCGCACACAAGACAGGGCGCGCGGCAGCAGGGACAGTTCGGTCATGCGCGGGCTGGCGTGTGCAGCCAAGGCCCCAGCCTTTGGGTAGCGGCAGGAGGGGCAGGTCGATCAATCAAGGGCTCGCATGTGCAGCCCAGGCCTCCCGCCCTTGGCCATCTGCGTTGACATCCAAACTCCTCGCTCAGCCTTATCACACCAGGGCGTCCGAACCCGGGCCATCCACACAAGTTTGACACCAGGCAAACCGCGCACGTGGCCAAGCAAACGCACCTTGTTAGCTATGCGCCCACTGCCCCCTGCTGCTGCTCACAAGGCGCCGTTGCTTGCTAGTGAGGCCAGCCGCTGTTGACCCATGCTGCAACCCCGACGAGTGAGTGCTGCAGCACGTCGCACACAAGACAGGGCGCGCGGCAGCAGGGCAGTTCGGTCATGCGCGGGTTGGCGTGTGCAGCCAAGGCCCCAGCCTTTGGGTAGCGGCATGAGGGGCAGGTCGATCAATCAAGGGCTTGCATGTGCAGCCAGGCCTCCCGCCCTTGGCCATCTGCGTTGACATCCAAACTCCTCGCTCAGCCTTATCACACCAGGGCGTCCGAACCCGGGCCATCCACACAAGTTTGACACCAGGCAAACCGCGCACGTGGCCAAGCAAACGCACCTTGTTAGCTATGCGCCCACTGCCCCCTGCTGCTGCTCACAAGGCGCCGTTGCTTGCTAATGAGGCCAGCCGCTGTTGACCCATGCTGTAACCCCCGACGAGTGAGTGCTGCAGCACGTCGCACACAAGACAGGGCGCGCGGCAGCAGGGACAGTTCGGTCATGCGCGGGCTGGCGTGTGCAGCCAGGCCCCAGCCTTTGGGTAGCGGCAGGAGGGGCAGGTCGATCAATCAAGGGCTCGCATGTGCAGCCCAGGCCTCCCGCCCTTGGCCATCTGCGTTGACATCCAAACTCCTCGCTCAGCCTTATCACACCAGGGCGTCCGAACCCGGGCCATCCACACAAGTTTGACACCAGGCAAACCGCGCACGTGGCCAAGCAAACGCACCTTGTTAGCTATGCGCCCACTGCCCCTGCTGCTGCTCACAAGGCGCCGTTGCTTGCTAGTGAGGCCAGCCGCTGTTGACCCATGCTGCAACCCCCGACGAGTGAGTGCTGCAGCACGTCGCACACAAGACAGGGCGCGCGGCAGCAGGGGCAGTTCGGTCATGCGCGGGTTGGCGTGTGCAGCCAAGGCCCCAGCCTTTGGGTAGCGGCATGAGGGGCAGGTCGATCAATCAAGGGCTTGCATGTGCAGCCCAGGCCTCCCGCCCCTTGGCCATCTGCGTTGACATCCAAACTCCTCGCTCAGCCTTATCACACCAGGGCGTCCGAACCCGGGCCATCCACACAAGTTTGACACCAGGCAAACCGCGCACGTGGCCAAGCAAACGCACCTTGTTAGCTATGCGCCCACTGCCCCCTGCTGCTGCTCACAAGGCGCCGTTGCTTGCTAATGAGGCCAGCCGCTGTTGACCCATGCTGTAACCCCGACGAGTGAGTGCTGCAGCACGTCGCACACAAGACAGGGCGCGCGGCAGCAGGGACAGTTCGGTCATGCGCGGGCTGGCGTGTGCAGCCAAGGCCCCAGCCTTTGGGTAGCGGCAGGAGGGGCAGGTCGATCAATCAAGGGCTCGCATGTGCAGCCCAGGCCTCCCGCCCCTTGGCCATCTGCGTTGACATCCAAACTCCTCGCTCAGCCTTATCACACCAGGGCGTCCGAACCCGGGCCATCCACACAAGTTTGACACCAGGCAAACCGCGCACGTGGCCAAGCAAACGCACCTTGTTAGCTATGCGCCCACTGCCCCCTGCTGCTGCTCACAAGGCGCCGTTGCTTGCTAGTGAGGCCAGCCGCTGTTGACCCATGCTGCAACCCCCGACGAGTGAGTGCTGCAGCACGTCGCACACAAGACAGGGCGCGCGGCAGCAGGGGCAGTTCGGTCATGCGCGGGTTGGCGTGTGCAGCCAAGGCCCCAGCCTTTGGGTAGCGGCATGAGGGGCAGGTCGATCAATCAAGGGCTTGCATGTGCAGCCCAGGCCTCCCGCCCCTTGGCCATCTGCGTTGACATCCAAACTCCTCGCTCAGCCTTATCACACCAGGGCGTCCGAACCCGGGCCATCCACACAAGTTTGACACCAGGCAAACCGCGCACGTGGCCAAGCAAACGCACCTTGTTAGCTATGCGCCCACTGCCCCCTGCTGCTGCTCACAAGGCGCCGTTGCTTGCTAATGAGGCCAGCCGCTGTTGACCCATGCTGTAACCCCCGACGAGTGAGTGCTGCAGCACGTCGCACACAAGACAGGGCGCGCGGCAGCAGGGACAGTTCGGTCATGCGCGGGCTGGCGTGTGCAGCCAAGGCCCCAGCCTTTGGGTAGCGGCAGGAGGGGCAGGTCGATCAATCAAGGGCTCGCATGTGCAGCCCAGGCCTCCCGCCCCTTGGCCATCTGCGTTGACATCCAAACTCCTCGCTCAGCCTTATCACACCAGGGCGTCCGAACCCGGGCCATCCACACAAGTTTGACACCAGGCAAACCGCGCACGTGGCCAAGCAAACGCACCTTGTTAGCTATGCGCCCACTGCCCCCTGCTGCTGCTCACAAGGCGCCGTTGCTTGCTAGTGAGGCCAGCCGCTGTTGACCCATGCTGCAACCCCCGACGAGTGAGTGCTGCAGCACGTCGCACACAAGACAGGGCGCGCGGCAGCAGGGGCAGTTCGGTCATGCGCGGGTTGGCGTGTGCAGCCAAGGCCCCAGCCTTTGGGTAGCGGCATGAGGGGCAGGTCGATCAATCAAGGGCTTGCATGTGCAGCCCAGGCCTCCCGCCCCTTGGCCATCTGCGTTGACATCCAAACTCCTCGCTCAGCCTTATCACACCAGGGCGTCCGAACCCGGGCCATCCACACAAGTTTGACACCAGGCAAACCGCGCACGTGGCCAAGCAAACGCACCTTGTTAGCTATGCGCCCACTGCCCCCTGCTGCTGCTCACAAGGCGCCGTTGCTTGCTAATGAGGCCAGCCGCTGTTGACCCATGCTGTAACCCCCGACGAGTGAGTGCTGCAGCACGTCGCACACAAGACAGGGCGCGCGGCAGCAGGGACAGTTCGGTCATGCGCGGGCTGGCGTGTGCAGCCAAGGCCCCAGCCTTTGGGTAGCGGCAGGAGGGGCAGGTCGATCAATCAAGGGCTCGCATGTGCAGCCCAGGCCTCCCGCCCCTTGGCCATCTGCGTTGACATCCAAACTCCTCGCTCAGCCTTATCACACCAGGGCGTCCGAACCCGGGCCATCCACACAAGTTTGACACCAGGCAAACCGCGCACGTGGCCAAGCAAACGCACCTTGTTAGCTATGCGCCCACTGCCCCCTGCTGCTGCTCACAAGGCGCCGTTGCTTGCTAGTGAGGCCAGCCGCTGTTGACCCATGCTGCAACCCCCGACGAGTGAGTGCTGCAGCACGTCGCACACAAGACAGGGCGCGCGGCAGCAGGGGCAGTTCGGTCATGCGCGGGTTGGCGTGTGCAGCCAAGGCCCCAGCCTTTGGGTAGCGGCATGAGGGGCAGGTCGATCAATCAAGGGCTTGCATGTGCAGCCCAGGCCTCCCGCCCCTTGGCCATCTGCGTTGACATCCAAACTCCTCGCTCAGCCTTATCACACCAGGGCGTCCGAACCCGGGCCATCCACACAAGTTTGACACCAGGCAAACCGCGCACGTGGCCAAGCAAACGCACCTTGTTAGCTATGCGCCCACTGCCCCCTGCTGCTGCTCACAAGGCGCCGTTGCTTGCTAATGAGGCCAGCCGCTGTTGACCCATGCTGTAACCCCGACGAGTGAGTGCTGCAGCACGTCGCACACAAGACAGGGCGCGCGGCAGCAGGGACAGTTCGGTCATGCGCGGGCTGGCGTGTGCAGCCAAGGCCCCAGCCTTTGGGTAGCGGCAGGAGGGGCAGGTCGATCAATCAAGGGCTCGCATGTGCAGCCCAGGCCTCCCGCCCCTTGGCCATCTGCGTTGACATCCAAACTCCTCGCTCAGCCTTATCACACCAGGGCGTCCGAACCCGGGCCATCCACACAAGTTTGACACCAGGCAAACCGCGCACGTGGCCAAGCAAACGCACCTTGTTAGCTATGCGCCCACTGCCCCTGCTGCTGCTCACAAGGCGCCGTTGCTTGCTAGTGAGGCCAGCCGCTGTTGACCCATGCTGCAACCCCCGACGAGTGAGTGCTGCAGCACGTCGCACACAAGACAGGGCGCGCGGCAGCAGGGGCAGTTCGGTCATGCGCGGGTTGGCGTGTGCAGCCAAGGCCCCAGCCTTTGGGTAGCGGCATGAGGGGCAGGTCGATCAATCAAGGGCTTGCATGTGCAGCCCAGGCCTCCCGCCCCTTGGCCATCTGCGTTGACATCCAAACTCCTCGCTCAGCCTTATCACACCAGGGCGTCCGAACCCGGGCCATCCACACAAGTTTGACACCAGGCAAACCGCGCACGTGGCCAAGCAAACGCACCTTGTTAGCTATGCGCCCACTGCCCCTGCTGCTGCTCACAAGGCGCCGTTGCTTGCTAATGAGGCCAGCCGCTGTTGACCCATGCTGTAACCCCCGACGAGTGAGTGCTGCAGCACGTCGCACACAAGACAGGGCGCGCGGCAGCAGGGACAGTTCGGTCATGCGCGGGCTGGCGTGTGCAGCCAAGGCCCCAGCCTTTGGGTAGCGGCAGGAGGGGCAGGTCGATCAATCAAGGGCTCGCATGTGCAGCCCAGGCCTCCCGCCCCTTGGCCATCTGCGTTGACATCCAAACTCCTCGCTCAGCCTTATCACACCAGGGCGTCCGAACCCGGGCCATCCACACAAGTTTGACACCAGGCAAACCGCGCACGTGGCCAAGCAAACGCACCTTGTTAGCTATGCGCCCACTGCCCCTGCTGCTGCTCACAAGGCGCCGTTGCTTGCTAGTGAGGCCAGCCGCTGTTGACCCATGCTGCAACCCCCGACGAGTGAGTGCTGCAGCACGTCGCACACAAGACAGGGCGCGCGGCAGCAGGGCAGTTCGGTCATGCGCGGGTTGGCGTGTGCAGCCAAGGCCCCAGCCTTTGGGTAGCGGCATGAGGGGCAGGTCGATCAATCAAGGGCTTGCATGTGCAGCCCAGGCCTCCCGCCCCTTGGCCATCTGCGTTGACATCCAAACTCCTCGCTCAGCCTTATCACACCAGGGCGTCCGAACCCGGGCCATCCACACAAGTTTGACACCAGGCAAACCGCGCACGTGGCCAAGCAAACGCACCTTGTTAGCTATGCGCCCACTGCCCCCTGCTGCTGCTCACAAGGCGCCGTTGCTTGCTAATGAGGCCAGCCGCTGTTGACCCATGCTGTAACCCCCGACGAGTGAGTGCTGCAGCACGTCGCACACAAGACAGGGCGCGCGGCAGCAGGGACAGTTCGGTCATGCGCGGGCTGGCGTGTGCAGCCAAGGCCCCAGCCTTTGGGTAGCGGCAGGAGGGGCAGGTCGATCAATCAAGGGCTCGCATGTGCAGCCCAGGCCTCCCGCCCCTTGGCCATCTGCGTTGACATCCAAACTCCTCGCTCAGCCTTATCACACCAGGGCGTCCGAACCCGGGCCATCCACACAAGTTTGACACCAGGCAAACCGCGCACGTGGCCAAGCAAACGCACCTTGTTAGCTATGCGCCCACTGCCCCTGCTGCTGCTCACAAGGCGCCGTTGCTTGCTAGTGAGGCCAGCCGCTGTTGACCCATGCTGTAACCCCCGACGAGTGAGTGCTGCAGCACGTCGCACACAAGACAGGGCGCGCGGCAGCAGGGGCAGTTCGGTCATGCGCGGGCTGGCGTGTGCAGCCAAGGCCCCAGCCTTTGGGTAGCGGCAGAGGGGCAGGTCGATCAATCAAGGGCTCGCATGTGCAGCCCAGGCCTCCCGCCCCTTGGCCATCTGCGTTGACATCCAAACTCCTCGCTCAGCCTTATCACACCAGGGCGTCCGAACCCGGGCCATCCACACAAGTTTGACACCAGGCAAACCGCGCACGTGGCCAAGCAAACGCACCTTGTTAGCTATGCGCCCACTGCCCCCTGCTGCTGCTCACAAGGCGCCGTTGCTTGCTAATGAGGCCAGCCGCTGTTGACCCATGCTGCAACCCCCGACGAGTGAGTGCTGCAGCACGTCGCACACAAGACAGGGCGCGCGGCAGCAGGGCAGTTCGGTCATGCGCGGGTTGGCGTGTGCAGCCAAGGCCCCAGCCTTTGGGTAGCGGCATGAGGGGCAGGTCGATCAATCAAGGGCTCGCATGTGCAGCCCAGGCCTCCCGCCCCTTGGCCATCTGCGTTGACATCCAAACTCCTCGCTCAGCCTTATCACACCAGGGCGTCCGAACCCGGGCCATCCACACAAGTTTGACACCAGGCAAACCGCGCACGTGGCCAAGCAAACGCACCTTGTTAGCTATGCGCCCACTGCCCCCTGCTGCTGCTCACAAGGCGCCGTTGCTTGCTAATGAGGCCAGCCGCTGTTGACCCATGCTGTAACCCCCGACGAGTGAGTGCTGCAGCACGTCGCACACAAGACAGGGCGCGCGGCAGCAGGGACAGTTCGGTCATGCGCGGGCTGGCGTGTGCAGCCAAGGCCCCAGCCTTTGGGTAGCGGCAGGAGGGGCAGGTCGATCAATCAAGGGCTCGCATGTGCAGCCCAGGCCTCCCGCCCCTTGGCCATCTGCGTTGACATCCAAACTCCTCGCTCAGCCTTATCACACCAGGGCGTCCGAACCCGGGCCATCCACACAAGTTTGACACCAGGCAAACCGCGCACGTGGCCAAGCAAACGCACCTTGTTAGCTATGCGCCCACTGCCCCCTGCTGCTGCTCACAAGGCGCCGTTGCTTGCTAGTGAGGCCAGCCGCTGTTGACCCATGCTGCAACCCCCGACGAGTGAGTGCTGCAGCACGTCGCACACAAGACAGGGCGCGCGGCAGCAGGGCAGTTCGGTCATGCGCGGGTTGGCGTGTGCAGCCAAGGCCCCAGCCTTTGGGTAGCGGCATGAGGGGCAGGTCGATCAATCAAGGGCTTGCATGTGCAGCCCAGGCCTCCCGCCCCTTGGCCATCTGCGTTGACATCCAAACTCCTCGCTCAGCCTTATCACACCAGGGCGTCCGAACCCGGGCCATCCACACAAGTTTGACACCAGGCAAACCGCGCACGTGGCCAAGCAAACGCACCTTGTTAGCTATGCGCCCACTGCCCCTGCTGCTGCTCACAAGGCGCCGTTGCTTGCTAATGAGGCCAGCCGCTGTTGACCCATGCTGTAACCCCCGACGAGTGAGTGCTGCAGCACGTCGCACACAAGACAGGGCGCGCGGCAGCAGGGACAGTTCGGTCATGCGCGGGCTGGCGTGTGCAGCCAAGGCCCCAGCCTTTGGGTAGCGGCAGGAGGGGCAGGTCGATCAATCAAGGGCTCGCATGTGCAGCCCAGGCCTCCCGCCCCTTGGCCATCTGCGTTGACATCCAAACTCCTCGCTCAGCCTTATCACACCAGGGCGTCCGAACCCGGGCCATCCACACAAGTTTGACACCAGGCAAACCGCGCACGTGGCCAAGC
This sequence comes from Eudorina sp. 2006-703-Eu-15, assembly GCA_003117195.1. Classification (NCBI taxonomy): domain Eukaryota; kingdom Viridiplantae; phylum Chlorophyta; class Chlorophyceae; order Chlamydomonadales; family Volvocaceae; genus Eudorina; species Eudorina sp. 2006-703-Eu-15. The sequence continues at coordinate 721,648 of BDSI01000052.1, read as the reverse complement.
AAACGCACCTTGTTAGCTATGCGCCCACTGCCCCCTGCTGCTGCTCACAAGGCGCCGTTGCTTGCTAGTGAGGCCAGCCGCTGTTGACCCATGCTGCAACCCCCGACGAGTGAGTGCTGCAGCACGTCGCACACAAGACAGGGCGCGCGGCAGCAGGGGCAGTTCGGTCATGCGCGGGTTGGCGTGTGCAGCCAAGGCCCCAGCCTTTGGGTAGCGGCATGAGGGGCAGGTCGATCAATCAAGGGCTTGCATGTGCAGCCCAGGCCTCCCGCCCCTTGGCCATCTGCGTTGACATCCAAACTCCTCGCTCAGCCTTATCACACCAGGGCGTCCGAACCCGGGCCATCCACACAAGTTTGACACCAGGCAAACCGCGCACGTGGCCAAGCAAACGCACCTTGTTAGCTATGCGCCCACTGCCCCTGCTGCTGCTCACAAGGCGCCGTTGCTTGCTAATGAGGCCAGCCGCTGTTGACCCATGCTGTAACCCCCGACGAGTGAGTGCTGCAGCACGTCGCACACAAGACAGGGCGCGCGGCAGCAGGGACAGTTCGGTCATGCGCGGGCTGGCGTGTGCAGCCAAGGCCCCAGCCTTTGGGTAGCGGCAGGAGGGGCAGGTCGATCAATCAAGGGCTCGCATGTGCAGCCCAGGCCTCCCGCCCCTTGGCCATCTGCGTTGACATCCAAACTCCTCGCTCAGCCTTATCACACCAGGGCGTCCGAACCCGGGCCATCCACACAAGTTTGACACCAGGCAAACCGCGCACGTGGCCAAGCAAACGCACCTTGTTAGCTATGCGCCCACTGCCCCCTGCTGCTGCTCACAAGGCGCCGTTGCTTGCTAGTGAGGCCAGCCGCTGTTGACCCATGCTGCAACCCCCGACGAGTGAGTGCTGCAGCACGTCGCACACAAGACAGGGCGCGCGGCAGCAGGGGCAGTTCGGTCATGCGCGGGTTGGCGTGTGCAGCCAAGGCCCCAGCCTTTGGGTAGCGGCATGAGGGGCAGGTCGATCAATCAAGGGCTTGCATGTGCAGCCCAGGCCTCCCGCCCCTTGGCCATCTGCGTTGACATCCAAACTCCTCGCTCAGCCTTATCACACCAGGGCGTCCGAACCCGGGCCATCCACACAAGTTTGACACCAGGCAAACCGCGCACGTGGCCAAGCAAACGCACCTTGTTAGCTATGCGCCCACTGCCCCCTGCTGCTGCTCACAAGGCGCCGTTGCTTGCTAATGAGGCCAGCCGCTGTTGACCCATGCTGTAACCCCCGACGAGTGAGTGCTGCAGCACGTCGCACACAAGACAGGGCGCGCGGCAGCAGGGACAGTTCGGTCATGCGCGGGCTGGCGTGTGCAGCCAAGGCCCCAGCCTTTGGGTAGCGGCAGGAGGGGCAGGTCGATCAATCAAGGGCTCGCATGTGCAGCCCAGGCCTCCCGCCCTTGGCCATCTGCGTTGACATCCAAACTCCTCGCTCAGCCTTATCACACCAGGGCGTCCGAACCCGGGCCATCCACACAAGTTTGACACCAGGCAAACCGCGCACGTGGCCAAGCAAACGCACCTTGTTAGCTATGCGCCCACTGCCCCTGCTGCTGCTCACAAGGCGCCGTTGCTTGCTAGTGAGGCCAGCCGCTGTTGACCCATGCTGCAACCCCCGACGAGTGAGTGCTGCAGCACGTCGCACACAAGACAGGGCGCGCGGCAGCAGGGCAGTTCGGTCATGCGCGGGTTGGCGTGTGCAGCCAAGGCCCCAGCCTTTGGGTAGCGGCATGAGGGGCAGGTCGATCAATCAAGGGCTTGCATGTGCAGCCCAGGCCTCCCGCCCCTTGGCCATCTGCGTTGACATCCAAACTCCTCGCTCAGCCTTATCACACCAGGGCGTCCGAACCCGGGCCATCCACACAAGTTTGACACCAGGCAAACCGCGCACGTGGCCAAGCAAACGCACCTTGTTAGCTATGCGCCCACTGCCCCTGCTGCTGCTCACAAGGCGCCGTTGCTTGCTAATGAGGCCAGCCGCTGTTGACCCATGCTGTAACCCCCGACGAGTGAGTGCTGCAGCACGTCGCACACAAGACAGGGCGCGCGCAGCAGGGACAGTTCGGTCATGCGCGGGCTGGCGTGTGCAGCCAAGGCCCCAGCCTTTGGGTAGCGGCAGGAGGGGCAGGTCGATCAATCAAGGGCTCGCATGTGCAGCCCAGGCCTCCCGCCCCTTGGCCATCTGCGTTGACATCCAAACTCCTCGCTCAGCCTTATCACACCAGGGCGTCCGAACCCGGGCCATCCACACAAGTTTGACACCAGGCAAACCGCGCACGTGGCCAAGCAAACGCACCTTGTTAGCTATGCGCCCACTGCCCCTGCTGCTGCTCACAAGGCGCCGTTGCTTGCTAGTGAGGCCAGCCGCTGTTGACCCATGCTGCAACCCCCGACGAGTGAGTGCTGCAGCACGTCGCACACAAGACAGGGCGCGCGGCAGCAGGGGCAGTTCGGTCATGCGCGGGTTGGCGTGTGCAGCCAAGGCCCCAGCCTTTGGGTAGCGGCATGAGGGGCAGGTCGATCAATCAAGGGCTTGCATGTGCAGCCCAGGCCTCCCGCCCCTTGGCCATCTGCGTTGACATCCAAACTCCTCGCTCAGCCTTATCACACCAGGGCGTCCGAACCCGGGCCATCCACACAAGTTTGACACCAGGCAAACCGCGCACGTGGCCAAGCAAACGCACCTTGTTAGCTATGCGCCCACTGCCCCCTGCTGCTGCTCACAAGGCGCCGTTGCTTGCTAATGAGGCCAGCCGCTGTTGACCCATGCTGTAACCCCCGACGAGTGAGTGCTGCAGCACGTCGCACACAAGACAGGGCGCGCGGCAGCAGGGACAGTTCGGTCATGCGCGGGCTGGCGTGTGCAGCCAAGGCCCCAGCCTTTGGGTAGCGGCAGGAGGGGCAGGTCGATCAATCAAGGGCTCGCATGTGCAGCCCAGGCCTCCCGCCCCTTGGCCATCTGCGTTGACATCCAAACTCCTCGCTCAGCCTTATCACACCAGGGCGTCCGAACCCGGGCCATCCACACAAGTTTGACACCAGGCAAACCGCGCACGTGGCCAAGCAAACGCACCTTGTTAGCTATGCGCCCACTGCCCCTGCTGCTGCTCACAAGGCGCCGTTGCTTGCTAGTGAGGCCAGCCGCTGTTGACCCATGCTGTAACCCCGACGAGTGAGTGCTGCAGCACGTCGCACACAAGACAGGGCGCGCGGCAGCAGGGACAGTTCGGTCATGCGCGGGCTGGCGTGTGCAGCCAAGGCCCCAGCCTTTGGGTAGCGGCATGAGGGGCAGGTCGATCAATCAAGGGCTCGCATGTGCAGCCCAGGCCTCCCGCCCCTTGGCCATCTGCGTTGACATCCAAACTCCTCGCTCAGCCTTATCACACCAGGGCGTCCGAACCCGGGCCATCCACACAAGTTTGACACCAGGCAAACCGCGCACGTGGCCAAGCAAACGCACCTTGTTAGCTATGCGCCCACTGCCCCTGCTGCTGCTCACAAGGCGCCGTTGCTTGCTAGTGAGGCCAGCCGCTGTTGACCCATGCTGTAACCCCCGACGAGTGAGTGCTGCAGCACGTCGCACACAAGACAGGGCGCGCGGCAGCAGGGACAGTTCGGTCATGCGCGGGCTGGCGTGTGCAGCCAGGCCCCAGCCTTTGGGTAGCGGCAGGAGGGGCAGGTCGATCAATCAAGGGCTCGCATGTGCAGCCCAGGCCTCCCGCCCCTTGGCCATCTGCGTTGACATCCAAACTCCTCGCTCAGCCTTATCACACCAGGGCGTCCGAACCCGGGCCATCCACACAAGTTTGACACCAGGCAAACCGCGCACGTGGCCAAGCAAACGCACCTTGTTAGCTATGCGCCCACTGCCCCCTGCTGCTGCTCACAAGGCGCCGTTGCTTGCTAATGAGGCCAGCCGCTGTTGACCCATGCTGTAACCCCCGACGAGTGAGTGCTGCAGCACGTCGCACACAAGACAGGGCGCGCGGCAGCAGGGACAGTTCGGTCATGCGCGGGCTGGCGTGTGCAGCCAGGCCCCAGCCTTTGGGTAGCGGCAGGAGGGGCAGGTCGATCAATCAAGGGCTCGCATGTGCAGCCCAGGCCTCCCGCCCCTTGGCCATCTGCGTTGACATCCAAACTCCTCGCTCAGCCTTATCACACCAGGGCGTCCGAACCCGGGCCATCCACACAAGTTTGACACCAGGCAAACCGCGCACGTGGCCAAGCAAACGCACCTTGTTAGCTATGCGCCCACTGCCCCTGCTGCTGCTCACAAGGCGCCGTTGCTTGCTAGATGAGGCCAGCCGCTGTTGACCCATGCTGTAACCCCCGACGAGTGAGTGCTGCAGCACGTCGCACACAAGACAGGGCGCGCGGCAGCAGGGCAGTTCGGTCATGCGCGGGCTGGCGTGTGCAGCCAGGCCCCAGCCTTTGGGTAGCAGCAGGAGGGGCAGGTCGATCAATCAAGGGCTCGCATGTGCAGCCCAGGCCTCCCGCCCCTTGGCCATCTGCGTTGACATCCAAACTCCTCGCTCAGCCTTATCACACCAGGGCGTCCGAACCCGGGCCATCCACACAAGTTTGACACCAGGCAAACCGCGCACGTGGCCAAGCAAACGCACCTTGTTAGCTATGCGCCCACTGCCCCCTGCTGCTGCTCACAAGGCGCCGTTGCTTGCTAGTGAGGCCAGCCGCTGTTGACCCATGCTGCAACCCCCGACGAGTGAGTGCTGCAGCACGTCGCACACAAGACAGGGCGCGCGGCAGCAGGGACAGTTCGGTCATGCGCGGGCTGGCGTGTGCAGCCAAGGCCCCAGCCTTTGGGTAGCGGCATGAGGGGCAGGTCGATCAATCAAGGGCTCGCATGTGCAGCCCAGGCCTCCCGCCCCTTGGCCATCTGCGTTGACATCCAAACTCCTCGCTCAGCCTTATCACACCAGGGCGTCCGAACCCGGGCCATCCACACAAGTTTGACACCAGGCAAACCGCGCACGTGGCCAAGCAAACGCACCTTGTTAGCTATGCGCCCACTGCCCCTGCTGCTGCTCACAAGGCGCCGTTGCTTGCTAATGAGGCCAGCCGCTGTTGACCCATGCTGTAACCCCCGACGAGTGAGTGCTGCAGCACGTCGCACACAAGACAGGGCGCGCGGCAGCAGGGACAGTTCGGTCATGCGCGGGCTGGCGTGTGCAGCCAAGGCCCCAGCCTTTGGGTAGCGGCAGGAGGGGCAGGTCGATCAATCAAGGGCTCGCATGTGCAGCCCAGGCCTCCCGCCCCTTGGCCATCTGCGTTGACATCCAAACTCCTCGCTCAGCCTTATCACACCAGGGCGTCCGAACCCGGGCCATCCACACAAGTTTGACACCAGGCAAACCGCGCACGTGGCCAAGCAAACGCACCTTGTTAGCTATGCGCCCACTGCCCCCTGCTGCTGCTCACAAGGCGCCGTTGCTTGCTAGTGAGGCCAGCCGCTGTTGACCCATGCTGCAACCCCCGACGAGTGAGTGCTGCAGCACGTCGCACACAAGACAGGGCGCGCGGCAGCAGGGCAGTTCGGTCATGCGCGGGCTGGCGTGTGCAGCCAAGGCCCCAGCCTTTGGGTAGCGGCATGAGGGGCAGGTCGATCAATCAAGGGCTCGCATGTGCAGCCCAGGCCTCCCGCCCCTTGGCCATCTGCGTTGACATCCAAACTCCTCGCTCAGCCTTATCACACCAGGGCGTCCGAACCCGGGCCATCCACACAAGTTTGACACCAGGCAAACCGCGCACGTGGCCAAGCAAACGCACCTTGTTAGCTATGCGCCCACTGCCCCCTGCTGCTGCTCACAAGGCGCCGTTGCTTGCTAATGAGGCCAGCCGCTGTTGACCCATGCTGTAACCCCCGACGAGTGAGTGCTGCAGCACGTCGCACACAAGACAGGGCGCGCGGCAGCAGGGACAGTTCGGTCATGCGCGGGCTGGCGTGTGCAGCCAAGGCCCCAGCCTTTGGGTAGCGGCAGGAGGGGCAGGTCGATCAATCAAGGGCTCGCATGTGCAGCCCAGGCCTCCCGCCCCTTGGCCATCTGCGTTGACATCCAAACTCCTCGCTCAGCCTTATCACACCAGGGCGTCCGAACCCGGGCCATCCACACAAGTTTGACACCAGGCAAACCGCGCACGTGGCCAAGCAAACGCACCTTGTTAGCTATGCGCCCACTGCCCCCTGCTGCTGCTCACAAGGCGCCGTTGCTTGCTAGTGAGGCCAGCCGCTGTTGACCCATGCTGCAACCCCCGACGAGTGAGTGCTGCAGCACGTCGCACACAAGACAGGGCGCGCGGCAGCAGGGGCAGTTCGGTCATGCGCGGGTTGGCGTGTGCAGCCAAGGCCCCAGCCTTTGGGTAGCGGCATGAGGGGCAGGTCGATCAATCAAGGGCTTGCATGTGCAGCCCAGGCCTCCCGCCCCTTGGCCATCTGCGTTGACATCCAAACTCCTCGCTCAGCCTTATCACACCAGGGCGTCCGAACCCGGGCCATCCACACAAGTTTGACACCAGGCAAACCGCGCACGTGGCCAAGCAAACGCACCTTGTTAGCTATGCGCCCACTGCCCCCTGCTGCTGCTCACAAGGCGCCGTTGCTTGCTAATGAGGCCAGCCGCTGTTGACCCATGCTGTAACCCCCGACGAGTGAGTGCTGCAGCACGTCGCACACAAGACAGGGCGCGCGGCAGCAGGGACAGTTCGGTCATGCGCGGGCTGGCGTGTGCAGCCAAGGCCCCAGCCTTTGGGTAGCGGCAGGAGGGGCAGGTCGATCAATCAAGGGCTCGCATGTGCAGCCCAGGCCTCCCGCCCCTTGGCCATCTGCGTTGACATCCAAACTCCTCGCTCAGCCTTATCACACCAGGGCGTCCGAACCCGGGCCATCCACACAAGTTTGACACCAGGCAAACCGCGCACGTGGCCAAGCAAACGCACCTTGTTAGCTATGCGCCCACTGCCCCCTGCTGCTGCTCACAAGGCGCCGTTGCTTGCTAGTGAGGCCAGCCGCTGTTGACCCATGCTGCAACCCCCGACGAGTGAGTGCTGCAGCACGTCGCACACAAGACAGGGCGCGCGGCAGCAGGGGCAGTTCGGTCATGCGCGGGTTGGCGTGTGCAGCCAAGGCCCCAGCCTTTGGGTAGCGGCATGAGGGGCAGGTCGATCAATCAAGGGCTTGCATGTGCAGCCCAGGCCTCCCGCCCCTTGGCCATCTGCGTTGACATCCAAACTCCTCGCTCAGCCTTATCACACCAGGGCGTCCGAACCCGGGCCATCCACACAAGTTTGACACCAGGCAAACCGCGCACGTGGCCAAGCAAACGCACCTTGTTAGCTATGCGCCCACTGCCCCCTGCTGCTGCTCACAAGGCGCCGTTGCTTGCTAATGAGGCCAGCCGCTGTTGACCCATGCTGTAACCCCCGACGAGTGAGTGCTGCAGCACGTCGCACACAAGACAGGGCGCGCGGCAGCAGGGACAGTTCGGTCATGCGCGGGCTGGCGTGTGCAGCCAAGGCCCCAGCCTTTGGGTAGCGGCAGGAGGGGCAGGTCGATCAATCAAGGGCTCGCATGTGCAGCCCAGGCCTCCCGCCCCTTGGCCATCTGCGTTGACATCCAAACTCCTCGCTCAGCCTTATCACACCAGGGCGTCCGAACCCGGGCCATCCACACAAGTTTGACACCAGGCAAACCGCGCACGTGGCCAAGCAAACGCACCTTGTTAGCTATGCGCCCACTGCCCCTGCTGCTGCTCACAAGGCGCCGTTGCTTGCTAGTGAGGCCAGCCGCTGTTGACCCATGCTGCAACCCCCGACGAGTGAGTGCTGCAGCACGTCGCACACAAGACAGGGCGCGCGGCAGCAGGGGCAGTTCGGTCATGCGCGGGTTGGCGTGTGCAGCCAAGGCCCCAGCCTTTGGGTAGCGGCATGAGGGGCAGGTCGATCAATCAAGGGCTTGCATGTGCAGCCCAGGCCTCCCGCCCCTTGGCCATCTGCGTTGACATCCAAACTCCTCGCTCAGCCTTATCACACCAGGGCGTCCGAACCCGGGCCATCCACACAAGTTTGACACCAGGCAAACCGCGCACGTGGCCAAGCAAACGCACCTTGTTAGCTATGCGCCCACTGCCCCCTGCTGCTGCTCACAAGGCGCCGTTGCTTGCTAATGAGGCCAGCCGCTGTTGACCCATGCTGTAACCCCGACGAGTGAGTGCTGCAGCACGTCGCACACAAGACAGGGCGCGCGGCAGCAGGGACAGTTCGGTCATGCGCGGGCTGGCGTGTGCAGCCAAGGCCCCAGCCTTTGGGTAGCGGCAGGAGGGGCAGGTCGATCAATCAAGGGCTCGCATGTGCAGCCCAGGCCTCCCGCCCCTTGGCCATCTGCGTTGACATCCAAACTCCTCGCTCAGCCTTATCACACCAGGGCGTCCGAACCCGGGCCATCCACACAAGTTTGACACCAGGCAAACCGCGCACGTGGCCAAGCAAACGCACCTTGTTAGCTATGCGCCCACTGCCCCCTGCTGCTGCTCACAAGGCGCCGTTGCTTGCTAGTGAGGCCAGCCGCTGTTGACCCATGCTGCAACCCCGACGAGTGAGTGCTGCAGCACGTCGCACACAAGACAGGGCGCGCGGCAGCAGGGGCAGTTCGGTCATGCGCGGGTTGGCGTGTGCAGCCAAGGCCCCAGCCTTTGGGTAGCGGCATGAGGGGCAGGTCGATCAATCAAGGGCTTGCATGTGCAGCCCAGGCCTCCCGCCCCTTGGCCATCTGCGTTGACATCCAAACTCCTCGCTCAGCCTTATCACACCAGGGCGTCCGAACCCGGGCCATCCACACAAGTTTGACACCAGGCAAACCGCGCACGTGGCCAAGCAAACGCACCTTGTTAGCTATGCGCCCACTGCCCCCTGCTGCTGCTCACAAGGCGCCGTTGCTTGCTAATGAGGCCAGCCGCTGTTGACCCATGCTGTAACCCCCGACGAGTGAGTGCTGCAGCACGTCGCACACAAGACAGGGCGCGCGGCAGCAGGGACAGTTCGGTCATGCGCGGGCTGGCGTGTGCAGCCAAGGCCCCAGCCTTTGGGTAGCGGCAGGAGGGGCAGGTCGATCAATCAAGGGCTCGCATGTGCAGCCCAGGCCTCCCGCCCCTTGGCCATCTGCGTTGACATCCAAACTCCTCGCTCAGCCTTATCACACCAGGGCGTCCGAACCCGGGCCATCCACACAAGTTTGACACCAGGCAAACCGCGCACGTGGCCAAGCAAACGCACCTTGTTAGCTATGCGCCCACTGCCCCCTGCTGCTGCTCACAAGGCGCCGTTGCTTGCTAGTGAGGCCAGCCGCTGTTGACCCATGCTGCAACCCCCGACGAGTGAGTGCTGCAGCACGTCGCACACAAGACAGGGCGCGCGGCAGCAGGGGCAGTTCGGTCATGCGCGGGTTGGCGTGTGCAGCCAAGGCCCCAGCCTTTGGGTAGCGGCATGAGGGGCAGGTCGATCAATCAAGGGCTCGCATGTGCAGCCCAGGCCTCCCGCCCCTTGGCCATCTGCGTTGACATCCAAACTCCTCGCTCAGCCTTATCACACCAGGGCGTCCGAACCCGGGCCATCCACACAAGTTTGACACCAGGCAAACCGCGCACGTGGCCAAGCAAACGCACCTTGTTAGCTATGCGCCCACTGCCCCTGCTGCTGCTCACAAGGCGCCGTTGCTTGCTAATGAGGCCAGCCGCTGTTGACCCATGCTGTAACCCCCGACGAGTGAGTGCTGCAGCACGTCGCACACAAGACAGGGCGCGCGCAGCAGGGACAGTTCGGTCATGCGCGGGCTGGCGTGTGCAGCCAAGGCCCCAGCCTTTGGGTAGCGCAGGAGGGGCAGGTCGATCAATCAAGGGCTCGCATGTGCAGCCCAGGCCTCCCGCCCCTTGGCCATCTGCGTTGACATCCAAACTCCTCGCTCAGCCTTATCACACCAGGGCGTCCGAACCCGGGCCATCCACACAAGTTTGACACCAGGCAAACCGCGCACGTGGCCAAGCAAACGCACCTTGTTAGCTATGCGCCCACTGCCCCCTGCTGCTGCTCACAAGGCGCCGTTGCTTGCTAGTGAGGCCAGCCGCTGTTGACCCATGCTGCAACCCCCGACGAGTGAGTGCTGCAGCACGTCGCACACAAGACAGGGCGCGCGGCAGCAGGGGCAGTTCGGTCATGCGCGGGTTGGCGTGTGCAGCCAAGGCCCCAGCCTTTGGTAGCGGCATGAGGGGCAGGTCGATCAATCAAGGGCTTGCATGTGCAGCCCAGGCCTCCCGCCCCTTGGCCATCTGCGTTGACATCCAAACTCCTCGCTCAGCCTTATCACACCAGGGCGTCCGAACCCGGGCCATCCACACAAGTTTGACACCAGGCAAACCGCGCACGTGGCCAAGCAAACGCACCTTGTTAGCTATGCGCCCACTGCCCCTGCTGCTGCTCACAAGGCGCCGTTGCTTGCTAATGAGGCCAGCCGCTGTTGACCCATGCTGTAACCCCGACGAGTGAGTGCTGCAGCACGTCGCACACAAGACAGGGCGCGCGGCAGCAGGGACAGTTCGGTCATGCGCGGGCTGGCGTGTGCAGCCAAGGCCCCAGCCTTTGGGTAGCGGCAGGAGGGGCAGGTCGATCAATCAAGGGCTCGCATGTGCAGCCCAGGCCTCCCGCCCCTTGGCCATCTGCGTTGACATCCAAACTCCTCGCTCAGCCTTATCACACCAGGGCGTCCGAACCCGGGCCATCCACACAAGTTTGACACCAGGCAAACCGCGCACGTGGCCAAGCAAACGCACCTTGTTAGCTATGCGCCCACTGCCCCTGCTGCTGCTCACAAGGCGCCGTTGCTTGCTAGTGAGGCCAGCCGCTGTTGACCATGCTGCAACCCCCGACGAGTGAGTGCTGCAGCACGTCGCACACAAGACAGGGCGCGCGCAGCAGGGGCAGTTCGGTCATGCGCGGCTGGCGTGTGCAGCCAAGGCCCCAGCCTTTGGGTAGCGGCATGAGGGGCAGGTCGATCAATCAAGGGCTCGCATGTGCAGCCCAGGCCTCCCGCCCCTTGGCCATCTGCGTTGACATCCAAACTCCTCGCTCAGCCTTATCACACCAGGGCGTCCGAACCCGGGCCATCCACACAAGTTTGACACCAGGCAAACCGCGCACGTGGCCAAGCAAACGCACCTTGTTAGCTATGCGCCCACTGCCCCTGCTGCTGCTCACAAGGCGCCGTTGCTTGCTAATGAGGCCAGCCGCTGTTGACCCATGCTGTAACCCCCGACGAGTGAGTGCTGCAGCACGTCGCACACAAGACAGGGCGCGCGGCAGCAGGGACAGTTCGGTCATGCGCGGGCTGGCGTGTGCAGCCAAGGCCCCAGCCTTTGGGTAGCGGCAGGAGGGGCAGGTCGATCAATCAAGGGCTCGCATGTGCAGCCCAGGCCTCCCGCCCCTTGGCCATCTGCGTTGACATCCAAACTCCTCGCTCAGCCTTATCACACCAGGGCGTCCGAACCCGGGCCATCCACACAAGTTTGACACCAGGCAAACCGCGCACGTGGCCAAGCAAACGCACCTTGTTAGCTATGCGCCCACTGCCCCTGCTGCTGCTCACAAGGCGCCGTTGCTTGCTAGTGAGGCCAGCCGCTGTTGACCCATGCTGTAACCCCCGACGAGTGAGTGCTGCAGCACGTCGCACACAAGACAGGGCGCGCGGCAGCAGGGGACAGTTCGGTCATGCGCGGGCTGGCGTGTGCAGCCAGGCCCCAGCCTTTGGGTAGCGCAGGAGGGCAGGTCGATCAATCAAGGGCTCGCATGTGCAGCCCAGGCCTCCCGCCCCTTGGCCATCTGCGTTGACATCCAAACTCCTCGCTCAGCCTTATCACACCAGGGCGTCCGAACCCGGGCCATCCACACAAGTTTGACACCAGGCAAACCGCGCACGTGGCCAAGCAAACGCACCTTGTTAGCTATGCGCCCACTGCCCCTGCTGCTGCTCACAAGCGCCGTTGCTTGCTAATGAGGCCAGCCGCTGTTGACCCATGCTGTAACCCCCGACGAGTGAGTGCTGCAGCACGTCGCACACAAGACAGGGCGCGCGGCAGCAGGGCAGTTCGGTCATGCGCGGGCTGGCGTGTGCAGCCCAGGCCCCAGCCTTTGGGTAGCGGCAGGAGGGGCAGGTCGATCAATCAAGGGCTCGCATGTGCAGCCCAGGCCTCCCGCCCCTTGGCCATCTGCGTTGACATCCAAACTCCTCGCTCAGCCTTATCACACCAGGGCGTCCGAACCCGGGCCATCCACACAAGTTTGACACCAGGCAAACCGCGCACGTGGCCAAGCAAACGCACCTTGTTAGCTATGCGCCCACTGCCCCTGCTGCTGCTCACAAGCGCCGTTGCTTGCTAAGTGAGGCCAGCCGCTGTTGACCCATGCTGTCAACCCCCGACGAGTGAGTGCTGCAGCACGTCGCACACAAGACAGGGCGCGCGGCAGCAGGGGCAGTTCGGTCATGCGCGGGTGGCGTGTGCAGCCAAGGCCCCAGCCTTTGGTAGCGCATGAGGGCAGGTCGATCAATCAAGGGCTCGCATGTGCAGCCCAGGCCTCCGCCCCTTGGCCATCTGCGTTGACATCCAAACTCCTCGCTCAGCCTTATCACACCAGGGCGTCCGAACCCGGGCCATCCACACAAGTTTGACACCAGGCAAACCGCGCACGTGGCCAAGCAAACGCACCTTGTTAGCTATGCGCCCACTGCCGCTGCTGCTGCTCACAAGGCGCCGTTGCTTGCTAGTGAGGCCAGCCGCTGTTGACCCATGCTGTAACCCCCGACGAGTGAGTGCTGCAGCACGTCGCACACAAGACAGGGCGCGCGGCAGCAGGGGCAGTTCGGTCATGCGCGGGTTGGCGTGTGCAGCCAGGCCCCAGCCTTTGGGTAGCGGCATGAGGGGCAGGTCGATCAATCAAGGCTCGCATGTGCAGCCCAGGCCTCCCGCCCCTTGGCCATCTGCGTTGACATCCAAACTCCTCGCTCAGCCTTATCACACCAGGGCGTCCGAACCCGGGCCATCCACACAAGTTTGACACCAGGCAAACCGCGCACGTGGCCAAGCAAACGCACCTTGTTAGCTATGCGCCCACTGCCCGCTGCTGCTGCTCACAAGGCGCCGTTGCTTGCTAGTGAGGCCAGCCGCTGTTGACCCATGCTGTACCCCCGACGAGTGAGTGCTGCAGCACGTCGCACACAAGACAGGGCGCGCGGCAGCAGGGCAGTTCGGTCATGCGCGGGTTGGCGTGTGCAGCCAGGCCCCAGCCTTTGGGTAGCGGCATGAGGGGCAGGCTCGATCAATCAAGGGCTCGCATGTGCAGCCCAGGCCTCCCGCCCTTGGCCATCTGCGTTGACATCCAAAACTCCTCGCTCAGCCTTATCACACCAGGGCGTCCGAACCCGGGCCATCCACACAAGTTTGAAACCAGGCAAACCGCGCACGTGGCCAAGCAACGCACCTTGTTAGCTATGCGCCCACTGCCCGCTGCTGCGGCGCACAAGACGCCGTTGCTTGCTAGTGATGTGCGTGCGTGCAGAGCAAGGCCAGCCGCTGTTGACCCATGCTGCTAACCCCGACGATGAGTGCTGCAGCACGTCGCACACAAGACAGGGCGCGCGGCAGCAGGGGCAGTTCGGTCATGCGCGGGCTGGCGTGTGCAGCCAAGGCCCCAGCCTTTGGTAGCGGCAGGAGGGGCAGGTCGATCAATCAAGGGCTCGCATGTGCAGCCCAGCCTCCCGCCCCTTGGCCATCTGCGTTGACATCCAAACTCCTCGCTCAGCCTTATCACACCAGGGCGTCCGAACCCGGGCCATCCACACAATTTGAAACCAGGCAAACCGCGCACGTGGCCAAAGCAAACGCACCTTGTTAGCTATGCGCCCACTGCCCCCTGCTGCTGCTCACAAGACGCCGTTGCTGGCTAGTGATGTGCGTGCGTGCAGAGCAAGCCAGCCGCTGTTGACCCATGCTGTAACCCCGACGATGAGTGCTGCAGCACGTCGCACACAAGACAGGGCGCGCGCAGCAGGGCAGTTCGTCATGCGCGGGCTGGCGTGTGCAGCCAAGGCCCCAGCCTTTGGGTAGCGCAGGAGGGCAGGTCGATCAATCAAGGGCTCGCATGTGCAGCCCAGGCCTCCCGCCCCTTGGCCATCTGCGTTGACATCCAAAACTCCTCGCTCAGCCTTATCACACCAGGGCGTCCGAACCCGGGCCATCCACACAAGTTTGACACCAGGCAACGCGCGCACGTGGCCAAGCAAACGCACCTTGTTAGCTATGCGCCCACTGCCGCTGCTGCTGCTCACAAGGCGCCGTTGCTTGCTAGTGAGGCCAAGCCGCTGTTGACCCATGCTGCAACCCCCGACGAGTGAGTGCTGCAGCACGTCGCACACAAGACAGGCGCGCGGCAGCAGGGGCAGTTCGGTCATGCGCGGGTTGGCGTGTGCAGCCAAGGCCCCAGCCTTTGGGTAGCGGCATGAGGGCAGGTCGATCAATCAAGGGCTCGCATGTGCAGCCCAGGCCTCCCGCCCCTTGGCCATCTGCGTTGACATCCAAACTCCTCGCTCAGCCTTATCACACCAGGGCGTCCGAACCCGGGCCATCCACACAAGTTTGACACCAGGCAAACCGCGCACGTGGCCAAGCAAACGCACCTTGTTAGCTATGCGCCACTGCCCCCTGCTGCTGCTCACAAGGCGCCGTTGCTTGCTAGTGAGGCCAGCCGCTGTTGACCCATGCTGCAACCCCCGACGAGTGAGTGCTGCAGCACGTCGCACACAAGACAGGGCGCGCGGCAGCAGGGGCAGTTCGGTCATGCGCGGCTGGCGTGTGCAGCCAAGGCCCAGCCTTTGGGTAGCGGCAGGAGGGGCAGGTCGATCAATCAAGGGCTCGCATGTGCAGCCCAGGCCTCCCGCCCCTTGGCCATCTGCGTTGACATCCAAACTCCTCGCTCAGCCTTATCACACCAGGGCGTCCGAACCGGGCCATCCACACAAGTTTGACACCAGGCAAACCGCGCACGTGGCCAAGCAAACGCACCTTGTTAGCTATGCGCCCACTGCCCCTGCTGCTGCTCACAAGACGCTGCGTTGTGCTTGCTAGTGAGGCCAGCCGCTGTTGACCCATGCTGCAACCCCCGACGAGTGAGTGCTGCAGCACGTCGCACACAAGACAGGGCGCGCGGCAGCAGGGGCAGTTCGGTCATGCGCGGGCTGGCGTGTGCAGCCAAGGCCCAGCCTTTGGGTAGCGGCATGAGGGGCAGGTCGATCAATCAAGGGCTCGCATGTGCAGCCCAGGCCTCCCGCCCCTTGGCCATCTGCGTTGACATCCAAACCCTCGCTCAGCCTTATCACACCAGGGCGTCCGAACCGGGCCATCCACACAAGTTTGAAACCAGGCAAACCGCGCACGTGGCCAAGCAAACGCACCTTGTTAGCTATGCGCCCACTGCCCCTGCTGCTGCTCACAAGGCGCCGTTGCTTGCTAGTGAGGGGCCAGCCGCTGTTGACCCATGCTGTAACCCCCGACGAGTGAGTGCTGCAGCACGTCGCACACAAGACAGGGCGCGCGGCAGCAGGGGCAGTTCGGTCATGCGCGGGCTGGCGTGTGCAGCCAAGGCCCCAGCCTTTGGTAGCGGCATGAGGGGCAGGTCGATCAATCAAGGGCTCGCATGTGCAGCCCAGGCCTCCCGCCCCTTGGCCATCTGCGTTGACATCCAAACTCCTCGCTCAGCCTTATCACACCAGGGCGTCCGAACCCGGGCCATCCACACAAGTTTGACACCAGGCAAACCGCGCACGTGGCCAAGCAAACGCACCTTGTTAGCTATGCGCCCACTGCCCCTGCTGCTGCTCACAAGGCGCCGTTGCTTGCTAGTGAGGCCAGCCGCTGTTGACCCATGCTGCAACCCCGACGAGTGAGTGCTGCAGCACGTCGCACACAAGACAGGGCGCGCGGCAGCAGGGCAGTTCGGTCATGCGCGGGTCTGGCGTGTGCAGCCAAGGCCCCAGCCTTTGGGTAGCGGCATGAGGGGCAGGTCGATCAATCAAGGGCTCGCATGTGCAGCCCAGGCCTCCCGCCCCTTGGCCATCTGCGTTGACATCCAAACTCCTCGCTCAGCCTTATCACACCAGGGCGTCCGAACCGGGCCATCCACACAAGTTTGACACCAGGCAAACCGCGCACGTGGCCAAGCAAACGCACCTTGTTAGCTATGCGCCACTGCCCCTGCTGCTGCTCACAAGGCGCCGTTGCTTGCTAGTGAGGCCAGCCGCTGTTGACCCATGCTGTAACCCCGACGAGTGAGTGCTGCAGCACGTCGCACACAAGACAGGGCGCGCGGCAGCAGGGGCAGTTCGGTCATGCGCGGGCTGGCGTGTGCAGCCAAGGCCCCAGCCTTTGGGTAGCGGCAGGAGGGGCAGGTCGATCAATCAAGGGCTCGCATGTGCAGCCCAGGCCTCCCGCCCCTTGGCCATCTGCGTTGACATCCAAACTCCTCGCTCAGCCTTATCACACCAGGGCGTCCGAACCGGGCCATCCACACAAGTTTGAAACCAGGCAAACCGCGCACGTGGCCAAGCAAACGCACCTTGTTAGCTATGCGCCCACTGCCCGCCTGCTGCTGCGCACAAGACGCCGTTGCTTGCTAGTGATTGCGTGCTGCAGAGAAGGCCAGCCGCTGTTGACCCATGCTGTAACCCCGACGATGAGTGCTGCAGCACGTCGCACACAAGACAGGGCGCGCGGCAGCAGGGGCAGTTCGGTCATGCGCGGGCTGGCGTGTGCAGCCAAGGCCCCAGCCTTTGGGTAGCGGCATGAGGGGCAGGTCGATCAATCAAGGGCTCGCATGTGCAGCCCAGGCCTCCCGCCCCTTGGCCATCTGCGTTGACATCCAAACTCCTCGCTCAGCCTTATCACACCAGGGCGTCCGAACCCGGGCCATCCACACAAGTTTGAAACCAGGCAAACCGCGCACGTGGCCAAGCAAACGCACCTTGTTAGCTATGCGCCCACTGCCCGCTGCTGCTGCTCACAAGGCGCCGTTGCTTGCTAGTGAGGCCAGCCGCTGTTGACCCATGCTGTAACCCCGACGATGAGTGCTGCAGCACGTCGCACACAAGACAGGGCGCGCGGCAGCAGGGGCAGTTCGGTCATGCGCGGCTGGCGTGTGCAGCCAAGGCCCCAGCCTTTGGGTAGCGGCATGAGGGGCAGGTCGATCAATCAAGGGCTCGCATGTGCAGCCCAGGCTCCCGCCCCTTGGCCATCTGCGTTGACATCCAAACCCTCGCTCAGCTTTATCACACCAGGGCGTCCGAACCCGGGCCATCCACACAAGTTTGACACCAGGCAAACCGCGCACGTGGCCAAGTAAACGCACCTTGTTAGCTATGCGCCCACTGCCCGCTGCTGCTGCTCACAAGGCGCCGTTGCTTGCTAGTGATGTGCGTGCGTGCAGAGCAAGGCCAGCCGCTGTTGACCCATGCTGTAACCCCCGACGATGAGTGCTGCAGCACGTCGCACACAAGACAGGGCGCGCGGCAGCAGGGGCAGTTCGGTCATGCGCGGGCTGGCGTGCGCAGCCAAGGCCCCAGCCTTTGGGTAGCGGCAGGAGGGGCAGGTCGATCAATCAAGGGCTCGCATGTGCAGCCCAGGCCTCCCCCCCTTGGCCATCTGCGTTGACATCCAAACCCTCGCTCAGCCTTATCACACCAGGGCGTCCGAACCCGGGCCATCCACACAAGTTTGACACCAGGCAAACCGCGCACGTGGCCAAGCAAACGCACCTTGTTAGCTATGCGCCCACTGCCCGCTGCTGCTGCTCACAAGGCGCCGTTGCTTGCTAGTGAGGCCAGCCGCTGTTGACCCATGCTGTAACCCCCGACGATGAGTGCTGCAGCACGTCGCACACAAGACAGGGCGCGCGGCAGCAGGGGCAGTTCGGTCATGCGCGGGCTGGCGTGTGCAGCTAAGGCCCCAGCCTTTGGGTAGCGGCAGGAGGGGCAGGTCGATCAATCAAGGGCTCGCATGTGCAGCCCAGGCCTCCCGCCCCTTGGCCATCTGCGTTGACATCCAAACCCCTCGCTCAGCCTTATCACACCAGGGCGTCCGAACCCGGGCCATCCACACAAGTTTGACACCAGGCAAACGCGCACGTGGCCAAGCAAACGCACCTTGTTAGCTATGCGCCCACTGCCCGCTGCTGCTGCTCACAAGGCGCCGTTGCTTGCTAGTGATGTGCGTGCGTGCAGAGCAAGGCCAGCCGCTGTTGACCCATGCTGTAACCCCGACGATGAGTGCTGCAGCACGTCGCACACAAGACAGGGCGCGGGCAGCAGGGGCAGTTCGGTCATGCGCGGGCTGGCGTGTGCAGCTAAGGCCCCAGCCTTTGGGTAGCGGCAGGAGGGGCAGGTCGATCAATCAAGGGCTCGCATGTGCAGCCCAGGCCTCCCACCCCTTGGCCATCTGCGTTGACATCCAAACCCCTCGCTCAGCCTTATCACACCAGGGCGTCCGAACCCGGGCCATCCACACAAGTTTGACACCAGGCAAACCGCGCACGTGGCCAAGCAAACGCACCTTGTTAGCTATGCGCCCACTGCCCGCTGCTGCTGCTCACAAGGCGCCGTTGCTTGCTAGTGAGGCCAGCCGCTGTTGACCCATGCTGTAACCCCCGACGATGAGTGCTGCAGCACGTCGCACACAAGACAGGGCGCGCGGCAGCAGGGGCAGTTCGGTCATGCGCGGGCTGGCGTGTGCAGCCAAGGCCCCAGCCTTTGGGTAGCGGCAGGAGGGGCAGGTCGATCAATCAAGGGCTCGCATGTGCAGCCCAGGCCTCCCACCCTTGGCCATCTGCGTTGACATCCAAACCCCTCGCTCAGCCTTATCACACCAGGGCGTCCGAACCCGGGCCATCCACACAAGTTTGACACCAGGCAAACCGCGCACGTGGCCAAGCAAACGCACCTTGTTAGCTATGCGCCCACTGCCCGCTGCTGCTGCTCACAAGGCGCCGTTGCTTGCTAGTGAGGCCAGCCGCTGTTGACCCATGCTGTAACCCCCGACGATGAGTGCTGCAGCACGTCGCACACAAGACAGGGCGCGCGGCAGCAGGGCAGTTCGGTCATGCGCGGGCTGGCGTGTGCAGCCAAGGCCCAGCCTTTGGGTAGCGGCAGGAGGGGCAGGTCGATCAATCAAGGGCTCGCATGTGCAGCCCAGGCCTCCCACCCCTTGGCCATCTGCGTTGACATCCAAACCCCTCGCTCAGCCTTATCACACCAGGGCGTCCGAACCCGGGCCATCCACACAAGTTTGACACCAGGCAAACCGCGCACGTGGCCAAGCAAACGCACCTTGTTAGCTATGCGCCCACTGCCCGCTGCTGCTGCTCACAAGGCGCCGTTGCTTGCTAGTGAGGCCAGCCGCTGTTGACCCATGCTGTAACCCCCGACGATGAGTGCTGCAGCACGTCGCACACAAGACAGGGCGCGCGGCAGCAGGGGCAGTTCGGTCATGCGCGGGCTGGCGTGTGCAGCTAAGGCCCCAGCCTTTGGGTAGCGGCAGGAGGGGCAGGTCGATCAATCAAGGGCTCGCATGTGCAGCCCAGGCCTCCCGCCCCTTGGCCATCTGCGTTGACATCCAAACCCCTCGCTCAGCCTTATCACACCAGGGCGTCCGAACCCGGGCCATCCACACAAGTTTGACACCAGGCAAACCGCGCACGTGGCCAAGCAAACGCACCTTGTTAGCTATGCGCCCACTGCCCGCTGCTGCTGCTCACAAGGCGCCGTTGCTTGCTAGTGATGTGCGTGCGTGCAGAGCAAGGCCAGCCGCTGTTGACCCATGCTGTAACCCCCGACGATGAGTGCTGCAGCACGTCGCACACAAGACAGGGCGCGCGGCAGCAGGGGCAGTTCGGTCATGCGCGGGCTGGCGTGTGCAGCCAAGGCCCCAGCCTTTGGGTAGCGGCAGGAGGGCAGGTCGATCAATCAAGGCTCGCATGTGCAGCCCAGGCCTCCCACCCCTTGGCCATCTGCGTTGACATCCAAACCCCTCGCTCAGCCTTATCACACCAGGGCGTCCGAACCCGGGCCATCCACACAAGTTTGACACCAGGCAAACCGCGCACGTGGCCAAGCAAACGCACCTTGTTAGCTATGCGCCCACTGCCCGCTGCTGCTGCTCACAAGGCGCCGTTGCTTGCTAGTGAGGCCAGCCGCTGTTGACCCATGCTGTAACCCCCGACGATGAGTGCTGCAGCACGTCGCACACAAGACAGGGCGCGCGGCAGCAGGGGCAGTTCGGTCATGCGCGGGCTGGCGTGTGCAGCCAAGGCCCCAGCCTTTGGGTAGCGGCAGGAGGGGCAGGTCGATCAATCAAGGGCTCGCATGTGCAGCCCAGGCCTCCCGCCCCTTGGCCATCTGCGTTGACATCCAAACCCCTCGCTCAGCCTTATCACACCAGGGCGTCCGAACCCGGGCCATCCACACAAGTTTGACACCAGGCAAACCGCGCACGTGGCCAAGCAAACGCACCTTGTTAGCTATGCGCCCACTGCCCGCTGCTGCTGCTCACAAGGCGCCGTTGCTTGCTAGTGAGTGCAGAGCAAGGCAGCCGCTGTTGACCCATGCTGTAACCCCCGACGATGAGTGCTGCAGCACGTCGCACACAAGACAGGGCGCGCGCAGCAGGGGCAGTTCGGTCATGCGCGGGCTGGCGTGTGCAGCCAAGGCCCCAGCCTTTGGGTAGCGGCAGGAGGGGCAGGTCGATCAATCAAGGGCTCGCATGTGCAGCCCAGGCCTCCCACCCCTTGGCCATCTGCGTTGACATCCAAACCCCTCGCTCAGCCTTATCACACCAGGGCGTCCGAACCCGGGCCATCCACACAAGTTTGACACCAGGCAAACCGCGCACGTGGCCAAGCAAACGCACCTTGTTAGCTATGCGCCCACTGCCCGCTGCTGCTGCTCACAAGGCGCCGTTGCTTGCTAGTGAGGCCAGCCGCTGTTGACCCATGCTGTAACCCCCGACGATGAGTGCTGCAGCACGTCGCACACAAGACAGGGCGCGCGGCAGCAGGGGCAGTTCGGTCATGCGCGGGCTGGCGTGTGCAGCTAAGGCCCCAGCCTTTGGGTAGCGGCAGGAGGGGCAGGTCGATCAATCAAGGGCTCGCATGTGCAGCCCAGGCCTCCCGCCCCTTGGCCATCTGCGTTGACATCCAAACCCCTCGCTCAGCCTTATCACACCAGGGCGTCCGAACCCGGGCCATCCACACAAGTTTGACACCAGGCAAACCGCGCACGTGGCCAAGCAAACGCACCTTGTTAGCTATGCGCCCACTGCCCGCTGCTGCTGCTCACAAGGCGCCGTTGCTTGCTAGTGATGTGCGTGCGTGCAGAGCAAGGCCAGCCGCTGTTGACCCATGCTGTAACCCCGACGATGAGTGCTGCAGCACGTCGCACACAAGACAGGGCGCGCGGCAGCAGGGGCAGTTCGGTCATGCGCGGGCTGGCGTGTGCAGCCAAGGCCCCAGCCTTTGGGTAGCGGCAGGAGGGGCAGGTCGATCAATCAAGGGCTCGCATGTGCAGCCCAGGCCTCCCACCCCTTGGCCATCTGCGTTGACATCCAAACCCTCGCTCAGCCTTATCACACCAGGGCGTCCGAACCCGGGCCATCCACACAAGTTTGACACCAGGCAAACCGCGCACGTGGCCAAGCAAACGCACCTTGTTAGCTATGCGCCCACTGCCCGCTGCTGCTGCTCACAAGGCGCCGTTGCTTGCTAGTGATGTGCGTGCGTGCAGAGCAAGGCCAGCCGCTGTTGACCCATGCTGTAACCCCCGACGATGAGTGCTGCAGCACGTCGCACACAAGACAGGGCGCGCGGCAGCAGGGGCAGTTCGGTCATGCGCGGGCTGGCGTGTGCAGCCAAGGCCCCAGCCTTTGGGTAGCGGCAGGAGGGGCAGGTCGATCAATCAAGGGCTCGCATGTGCAGCCCAGGCCTCCCACCCCTTGGCCATCTGCGTTGACATCCAAACCCCTCGCTCAGCCTTATCACACCAGGGCGTCCGAACCCGGGCCATCCACACAAGTTTGACACCAGGCAAACCGCGCACGTGGCCAAGCAAACGCACCTTGTTAGCTATGCGCCCACTGCCCGCTGCTGCTGCTCACAAGGCGCCGTTGCTTGCTAGTGAGGCCAGCCGCTGTTGACCCATGCTGTAACCCCCGACGATGAGTGCTGCAGCACGTCGCACACAAGACAGGGCGCGCGGCAGCAGGGGCAGTTCGGTCATGCGCGGGCTGGCGTGTGCAGCTAAGGCCCCAGCCTTTGGGTAGCGGCAGGAGGGGCAGGTCGATCAATCAAGGGCTCGCATGTGCAGCCCAGGCCTCCCGCCCCTTGGCCATCTGCGTTGACATCCAAACCCCTCGCTCAGCCTTATCACACCAGGGCGTCCGAACCCGGGCCATCCACACAAGTTTGACACCAGGCAAACCGCGCACGTGGCCAAGCAAACGCACCTTGTTAGCTATGCGCCCACTGCCCGCTGCTGCTGCTCACAAGGCGCCGTTGCTTGCTAGTGATGTGCGTGCGTGCAGAGCAAGGCCAGCCGCTGTTGACCCATGCTGTAACCCCCGACGATGAGTGCTGCAGCACGTCGCACACAAGACAGGGCGCGCGGCAGCAGGGGCAGTTCGGTCATGCGCGGGCTGGCGTGTGCAGCCAAGGCCCCAGCCTTTGGTAGCGGCAGGAGGGGCAGGTCGATCAATCAAGGGCTCGCATGTGCAGCCCAGGCCTCCCACCCCTTGGCCATCTGCGTTGACATCCAAACCCCTCGCTCAGCCTTATCACACCAGGGCGTCCGAACCCGGGCCATCCACACAAGTTTGACACCAGGCAAACCGCGCACGTGGCCAAGCAAACGCACCTTGTTAGCTATGCGCCCACTGCCCGCTGCTGCTGCTCACAAGGCGCCGTTGCTTGCTAGTGAGGCCAGCCGCTGTTGACCCATGCTGCAACCCCCGACGATGAGTGCTGCAGCACGTCGCACACAAGACAGGGCGCGCGGCAGCAGGGGCAGTTCGGTCATGCGCGGCCTGGCGTGTGCAGCCAAGGCCCCAGCCTTTGGGTAGCGGCAGGAGGGGCAGGTCGATCAATCAAGGGCTCGCATGCGCAGCCCAGGCCTCCCGCCCCTTGGCCATCTGCGTTGACATCCAAACTCCTCGCTCAGCCTTATCACACCAGGGCGTCCGAACCCGGGCCATCCACACAAGTTTGACACCAGGCAAACCGCGCACGTGGCCAAGCAAACGCACCTTGTTAGCTATGCGCCCACTGCCCGCTGCTGCTGCTCACAAGGCGCCGTTGCTTGCTAGTGAGGCCAGCCGCTGTTGACCCATGCTGCAACCCCCGACGATGAGTGCTGCAGCACGTCGCACACAAGACAGGGCGCGCGGCAGCAGGGGCAGTTCGGTCATGCGCGGGCTGGCGTGTGCAGCCAAGGCCCCAGCCTTTGGGTAGCGGCAGGAGGGCAGGTCGATCAATCAAGGGCTCGCATGTGCAGCCCAGGCCTCCCGCCCCTTGGCCATCTGCGTTGACATCCAAACTCCTCGCTCAGCCTTATCACACCAGGGCGTCCGAATCCGGGCCATCCACACAAGTTTGAAACCAGGCAAACCGCGCTCGTGGCCAAGCAAACGCACCTTGTTAGCTATGCGCCCACTGCCCGCTGCTGCTGCGCACAAGACGCCGTTGCTTGCTAGTGATGTGCGTGCGTGCAGAGCAAGGCCAGCCGCTGTTGACCCATGCTGTAACCCCCGACGATGAGTGCTGCAGCACGTCGCACACAAGACAGGGCGCGCGGCAGCAGGGGCAGTTCGGTCATGCGCGGGCTGGCATGTGCAGCCAAGGCCCCAGCCTTTGGGTAGCGGCAGGAGGGGCAGGTCGATCAATCAAGGGCTTGCATGTGCAGCCCAGGCCTCCCGCCCCTTGGCCATCTGCGTTGACATCCAAACCCCTCGCTCAGCCTTATCACACCAGGGCGTCCGAACCCGGGCCATCCACACAAGTTTGACACCAGGCAAACCGCGCTCGTGGCCAAGCAAACGCACCTTGTTAGCTATGCGCCCACTGCCCGCTGCTGCTGCTCACAAGGCGCCGTTGCTTGCTAGTGATGTGCGTGCGTGCAGAGCAAGGCCAGCCGCTGTCGACCCATGCTGTAACCCCCGACGATGAGTGCTGCAGCACGTCGCACACAAGACAGGGTGCGCGGCAGCAGGGGCAGTTCGGTCATGCGCGGGCTGGCGTGTGCAGCCAAGGCCCCAGCCTTTGGGTAGCGGCATGAGGGGCAGGTCGATCAATCAAGGGCTCGCATGTGCAGCCCAGGCCTCCCGCCCCTTGGCCATCTGCGTTGACATCCAAACCCCTCGCTCAGCCTTATCACACCAGGGCGTCCGAACCCGGGCCATCCACACAAGTTTGACACCAGGCAAACCGCGCACGTGGCCAAGCAAACGCACCTTGTTAGCTATGCGCCCACTGCCCGCTGCTGCTGCTCACAAGGCGCCGTTGCTTGCTAGTGATGTGCGTGCGTGCAGAGCAAGGCCAGCCGCTGTTGACCCATGCTGTAACCCCCGACGATGAGTGCTGCAGCACGTCGCACACAAGACAGGGCGCGCGGCAGCAGGGGCAGTTCGGTCATGCGCGGGCTGGCGTGTGCAGCCAAGGCCCCAGCCTTTGGGTAGCGGCAGGAGGGGCAGGTCGATCAATCAAGGGCTCGCATGTGCAGCCCAGGCCTCCCGCCCCTTGGCCATCTGCGTTGACATCCAAACCCCTCGCTCAGCCTTATCACACCAGGGCGTCCGAACCCGGGCCATCCACACAAGTTTGACACCAGGCAAACCGCGCACGTGGCCAAGCAAACGCACCTTGTTAGCTATGCGCCCACTGCCCGCTGCTGCTGCTCACAAGGCGCCGTTGCTTGCTAGTGAGGCCAGCCGCTGTTGACCCATGCTGTAACCCCCGACGATGAGTGCTGCAGCACGTCGCACACAAGACAGGGCGCGCGGCAGCAGGGGCAGTTCGGTCATGCGCGGGCTGGCGTGTGCAGCCCAGGCCCCAGCCTTTGGGTAGCGGCAGGAGGGGCAGGTCGATCAATCAAGGGCTCGCATGTGCAGCCCAGGCCTCCCGCCCCTTGGCCATCTGCGTTGACATCCAAACCCCTCGCTCAGCCTTATCACACCAGGGCGTCCGAACCCGGGCCATCCACACAAGTTTGACACCAGGCAAACCGCGCACGTGGCCAAGCAAACGCACCTTGTTAGCTATGCGCCCACTGCCCGCTGCTGCTGCTCACAAGGCGCCGTTGCTTGCTAGTGATGTGCGTGCGTGCAGAGCAAGGCCAGCCGCTGTTGACCCATGCTGTAACCCCCGACGATGAGTGCTGCAGCACGTCGCACACAAGACAGGGCGCGCGGCAGCAGGGGCAGTTCGGTCATGCGCGGGCTGGCGTGTGCAGCCAAGGCCCCAGCCTTTGGGTAGCGGCAGGAGGGGCAGGTCGATCAATCAAGGGCTCGCATGTGCAGCCCAGGCCTCCCGCCCCTTGGCCATCTGCGTTGACATCCAAACCCCTCGCTCAGCCTTATCACACCAGGGCGTCCGAACCCGGGCCATCCACACAAGTTTGACACCAGGCAAACCGCGCACGTGGCCAAGCAAACGCACCTTGTTAGCTATGCGCCCACTGCCCGCTGCTGCTGCTCACAAGGCGCCGTTGCTTGCTAGTGAGGCCAGCCGCTGTTGACCCATGCTGTAACCCCCGACGATGAGTGCTGCAGCACGTCGCACACAAGACAGGGCGCGCGGCAGCAGGGGCAGTTCGGTCATGCGCGGGCTGGCGTGTGCAGCTAAGGCCCCAGCCTTTGGTAGCGGCAGGAGGGGCAGGTCGATCAATCAAGGGCTCGCATGTGCAGCCCAGGCCTCCCGCCCCTTGGCCATCTGCGTTGACATCCAAACCCCTCGCTCAGCCTTATCACACCAGGGCGTCCGAACCCGGGCCATCCACACAAGTTTGACACCAGGCAAACCGCGCACGTGGCCAAGCAAACGCACCTTGTTAGCTATGCGCCCACTGCCCGCTGCTGCTGCTCACAAGGCGCCGTTGCTTGCTAGTGAGGCCAGCCGCTGTTGACCCATGCTGTAACCCCCGACGAGTGAGTGCTGCAGCACGTCGCACACAAGACAGGGCGCGCGGCAGCAGGGGCAGTTCGGTCATGCGCGGGCTGGCGTGTGCAGCTAAGGCCCCAGCCTTTGGGTAGCGGCAGGAGGGGCAGGTCGATCAATCAAGGGCTCGCATGTGCAGCCCAGGCCTCCCGCCCCTTGGCCATCTGCGTTGACATCCAAACCCCTCGCTCAGCCTTATCACACCAGGGCGTCCGAACCCGGGCCATCCACACAAGTTTGACACCAGGCAAACCGCGCACGTGGCCAAGCAAACGCACCTTGTTAGCTATGCGCCCACTGCCCGCTGCTGCTGTCCAGCCGCTGTGGTTCCCCACCGCTGCTGCAACCCTTGACTTGTAACAAATGCATCGAACCTTCGTGCTCGATACAGACATTACTTGAGGAAGTCTGCTGGATTACGGCTTGTCTCGTGTTACCATTGATGGCGGTCAATACCGAGCGACTATGTATGTAACAATCAACAGAAGACTTACCACCGTATTCGAGCTTCCTTTTAATTTGTATGTGCTCCTCCAAGTAGTTTCTCGTAACCCTGATTTTTTCAATGCTGTACGGCGCGATATACAAATCGCGCCGTACATACCTTCATGCTCTGAAAACTGTGCGCATTTAGTATCGAATAAAATAGGGGAATTTCTATGGAGAAACACACGGGCTCCATAGACTGCCATGGAGATGGTTGAAGTCCGTTTTCTTTCCATGAGCGGGTGAAGGCTCGCGGAAAGTACGATTCGTTATGGATGGAGCTAGTGGAGCCGAGGAACATTGTCTGAACTTTATCTGATACGAAAGAGGTAATCCATAGCTTTATGCAGGCATAAGAGGCTCGACTTTGCTGAGTGTTCACCTCTGACAAGTGCTTACATTTAAAATGCGAACAGTGCAATGCATCCATGAAGTAGAAATTGTTGTGAAATTATAATGGGTAGGGAGAATAGCGCAAGTTGAGGAAAGTACTATGGTTTCTCTACGACCGAAACCAAGGCCTGTACGGTGCCCATAGAAATGCCCCTAATGCATGGCAAATATCGCACATTTAAGATATGATTTGCTTCCATTAATATGTCTTCGTCAGGGCGACGCTTGCTTTTGAACTAACTTCGGCGAGCCCAAACGCTGCGCCAATTTATCCACACGTGCACAGTCATGAGAGGGACCCAGGGGAACAATCCCCACTCGAACAAGGGCACGGGCAGTGACAGTGTGGCGATCGGGATGTGCGCATGGTGGGAGATGATGGAGTGGGCAGGAGCAGTCGCGTCCGTGTATCCCAGGCCCGTCGCGCGCCCCGGGCGGGCCCAAACGCTGCGCCAATTTACCCACACGTGCACAGTCATGGGAGGGACCCAGGCGAACAATCCGCACTCGAACCGGGGCAAAGGCAGTGACGGCGTGGCGATCGGGATGTGCGTTTGGTGGGAGATGATGGAGTGGGCAGGGGCAGTCGCGTCCGTGTATCCCAGACCCGTCGTGCGCCCTGGGCGGTCCCAAACGCTGCGCCAATTTACCCACACGTGCACAGTCATGGGAAGGACCCGAACAATCCGCACTCGAACCGGGGCAAAGGCAGTGACAGCGTGGCGATCGGGATGTGCGCTTGGTGGGAGATGATGGAGTGGGCAGGGGCAGTCGTGTCCGTGTATCCCAGGCCCGTCGCGCGCCCCGGGCGGGCCCAAACGCTGCGCTAATTTACCCGCACGTGCACAGTCATGAGAGGGACCCAGGCGAACAATCCGCACTCGAACCGGGGCACGGGCAGTGGATGCGTGGCGATCGGGATGTGCGCTTGGTGGGAGATGATGGAGTGGGCAGGGGCAGTCGCGTCCGTGTATCCCAGACCCGTCGCGCGCCCCGGGCGGGCCCAAACGCTGCGCCAATTTACCCACACGTGCACAGTCATGAGAGGGACCCAGGCGAACAATCCGCACTCGAACCGGGGCAAAGGCAGTGACAGCGTGGCGATCGGAATGCGCGCTTGGTGGGAGATGATGGAGTGGGCAGGGGCAGTCGCGTCCGTGTATCCCAGACCCGTCGTGCGCCCTGGGCGGTCCCAAACGCTGCGCCAATTTACCCACACGTGCACAGTCATGGGAGGGACCCAGGGGTAGAATCCGGTACTGCTGCATCGGTAAACATGTTCTGGGTTGTCCGATTGAGCGTTAAAAGCGCCGGGGGTAGGGCCGGGCGTAGGACCGCGCCATGCGGCAAACTCTGATGCGTTCCCCGGTTATCGTTCCCTACAAAACCCATCGTAGAACAACAATTGATGTGGGATAGGGGGTTGTGCATACCGCGTTTCATCACGTGCACGCGGGTTTTACCTTGTTTTACCCACGCGATATGCTTAATCGCGAGGGCGATCGAGCTCATCGAACGGGTCGAACGCAACTCGAGCAGTTGATGGTTTGGGGAACACGGAGGGATCAGAAGCGTTTCGAGCACGTTCTACCAAGATTTAGTTCTATCCGTATCCGCAATAAAAGCAATAAATGACCCTTTGAGTTTGGACTTGCTTGTGGTAATGAACCTGAATGATGCCCATGACGCTACCCGTGCGCTACCCGTCCTCACCCGCCGGCATGCATCAAGATGACTACCGTGACATGACATCAACAAACACAGGAACTACTGGCGAATGCGGGGTTTTGCGGAAATAATGCGACCGTCATGTGTCCAGTGTGCGACGCATACATGCTTACGCATGGTGAATGATCTGCCAAGTTCAACAGAACCAGCTACCAGACGCAAGTCGGCATATATGGTCAAAAATTGATCAGAGGCACAAAATGGCACACCTACGTCGATTCATGCGTTGCGCTGCCAAGGGGCAGATGGTAGGAATGCGGAAAATAGAACTAGTCTTCATCAAGTTCCTCTAGTCAAGGTTTATGAGATATCTACCTTCGCCTCTCGGACCCCCACCCCGAACAGTGCTGTACTTGAGTTGTCGCGTATCAAACTTTAAGTTGATAAATCTAGAATTATAAAAAACCCATTGTCATTGAATCATCGTAATTATCGTGTGTGGGTAAGCATTCTCTGCGCCCGCCGTAGATCGTACGACCATAAGAAAGCTGGAAAGGATTGTGCAAAAGCATTTCACTTAGGCAATTATTTAAAATAACAAAGCATGTAGTTGTATACCCTCCGTACGATAGTCCTCTAGTACCGTGGATATTGCTGGTTACAGCCACGGTTTACATTCTTGACTGTTGAGGTCTTTAGGAGTGGCTGTCGTCAATCAAATCAACACAAACTTTATCTGCAACGTTACCTTGCTATGGTTTGAAGGCAAACGTCAAGCATAGCTGTCGCCTGTTTTCTAAGCCGATGTAATACTAATCAATAAATATCTACTTATGGTTTAAGGTATTACTATACCTGCTATACGCGACGAATACTCACTGCCAGGATACATGGAGCAGCAAGTAGGCCCATGCGGCAGCGGTTAGTTGCACCACAAACGTCCACGATGGCAGCGGTCAGCTCTAACTGGTCTCTAGCACCTTACGCTCAGGGGCGACCTGGCCAAAGCCCTCCGTACGCACAGTCATCGGCTGGTCCCACTGGAGCTTCCGCGATACAAGCCGCTCCGCACACCGAAGATGCATTATATCCACAGCGACTCCATTCTACACATCCAACATTGCAGCCGATACGGCGGACGCCTTCTGTGCATCATTTGGCAGCCATCGGGCAGACGGGTGCACAGGCGCAGGATATCCGCCAAACCGCAGGACAGCTACAGCAGCCGGCGCAGGCGGCCCATGCGCAGCAACAAATGATGCAGATGCAAGGACATAATCAGGCGCAACCACCGCTTTTTCCACAGCAGCCCGCGCTTCATCAAGGTCCCCTGCAACAAGGCATCGACTTGAACGCAGCGCAGCAGCAACAGCAGCAGCAGCTTTTCCAGCAGCAGCCAATGCCGCAAGCTCCCCCAGGCTCGCGCTTCAACATCTTCAGGCGCCGGCCTCGCCCACCGGCTGGGAACCCAGCCACACCGGGAGTGGGTGCACCTGTTACGACCGGCTCCACAGCAGCAGCCGCAACCACAACATCGCCCGCTATGTCCATGCTTCCGCAGCAGTCCCAGCAACAGGCCTTCCCCGGGCCGCACTATCTCCCGCCGCAATCCCCTGTCGTTCCCGCGGGTGGCGTTGATCCGCAGCAGCCAGCAAGCAGGCCCATGGAGACGCAAGAGAAACAGGAGATCTTCGGCGGCAACTGGGTCTTGATAGTGTTCGTGCCGTACTTTGTGGCAACGGCTTTGCAGGACACGCACCTTCAAATTGGCCTGATAGTGGGCACGGCAACGGCAGGCGGCGTGCTGGTGGTGGGGCTGCTCCTCTTCGCTCTAAACCTCCGAAAGGCAAGTAAGGGCCGGTCACTCGGTCTGGCGTCCGTGCGGCGATCATGTTCAGCAGGCTTGTACGGCACCGCATTTTATCTTGGACTACTGGTCGTGGCTGCGTGCGTGTTTCGTGGCGCACAGCCTGGGCAGCGCTTGTGAACGCGTAGGCGTCACGTGTAAGGATACGTCGTGTACCCTCGCGTGTATGTGTACCCAGTCTTGGGACGTTCCGGCTTAGAACTGAGTCGCCCGCTGGACGGCCTCGTGCATACCTCACCTTTTCACAAGTTCCTTCGTTGATCACACAACCCACAACTGCCCGCCTTCGTTTTTCGCCGCACCGCACGACGTCCTGCCATTCTGAACCCGCCCATCCAGGTCTTCCCGCACATCCTGGAGGTGTTGATGCCTATCATCTTTGCTGTGCAGCTGGGTGTGTCGTACCACAGCGCATCCTACAAACGCGAGATCCTCCGCACCTACCCATTCATCACGCACTCCGCACTCGCGGGGACGTGCCTGGTACGCAGTGGGAACCATCGCGCGCTCGGGTTGGATTGCGACACCTGACCGGGTGGGGTCCAGTGTAACGTGATAAAAACCCCTAAAGATAGGAACTAGCCTGAACTTGAAACGTGCCGTGAGGCCATCCAAGCAACTTATAGGACGACGGATTCATAAGGTTTTTCCCACGTCATTTTTGGCAATGCCCTTGGGCACCATGCGCCACCTCCTGGCCTGGTATGTACAGTTCTGTCGATCTGTCCTTGCCTGGTTACGGTCCCAAACCGCTGCCGTTCCGCTGCAGGTGTCCATGCTGGTGTGCTACCCGGTGGGCTACCAGACCGCCCAGGAGCTCGTACATAAGATGTACATGCGGCATCCTGAAGTACACCGCGTGGGCCTGTATACTACTGCGGTCCTGACTGCCTCGCTGGTATCGTCGTGTCTGCTGTATCTGGTGAGTGGCCAACGAACGGACGTCACGGTTAGGTTAGCTGATGTGCGGACCGTACGTCCCGTGTCTCCACTATTGCCGCTTGAAAGCAGCCCGCATGCCCCACCATACTGACCTTCCTTGGGAAGGAGATCGGTGGGCTCGCTCCTTAGCTTTACCACCGTTGCTGCCAGTAGTCCGCCTCGACGCCCGAGTCACCTTTTGTCGCCCCCTGCCCCAGGCGCCCCTTTGCAAGGGCTACGACGATGAGCATTTCAACGCGCTCAACCTCGTGTTCCGTCTCATCTACCCCTGCGTTGCCACGTTTCTGGCGCTGCTTTTCGTGCGCTTCTTCCCAGACGTCTACTTGCCCAACCTGGCCGTAATTCATGGGCTCAACAAGAAGCCCGCTGACGTACGTGCGTCTGTGCCCTGGAAGTTGGCGAGCGCGCGGGTTTCCTTAGCGTCGACGCCCATGGGTCGCTCAGTGACGTGCGACATAGGAGGGGCGATTTCTGAGTGTACAAGAAGATACAGGACCCGGGACCTGGACTGCAATGGACTGGGCAGGGTTGGGTTGGGTGGAGCTTTGGGTGCGCCGAGCCCTGGTTTCGTCGAGTCTCCGGTGGCACTCCAGACCAACCCACGAAGGCCGGACCGCAATATTACACTGTAGGGCTAAACTCTGGTTGCACTGAGGCAGCAAGATGAAATGACGGCCTGAAACCTTCACGTTGGCTGTCCGCTCCCCGGGCGCTGGCGTTTGCTGCTTCATGCCTTTTACTGTTACGAGCGGTGCTGCGGTGTGAGGTCTGATTATTCTTAGGGACGTCATGCTCTGCATGGCCCCTGGACCCAGCCTGCGAACCGCTGCAACGCCGCCCTTGCCCCTACCCTTTTGCAACCGGCCTGGGCTCCTGCATGTGCCTCCGTGTGCCCCGCAGCGGATGCCGGCCTACCTGCTTGACGCCATGGCGAGAAGGCCGCCCGGAATCCTGGATGCAAGCATGTGAGTGCTGCGGACGGGCGCTGCGGACGTAATGAGGGCGCGAGTAGTGCCATATGCGGATACTGCCATGCACAGTGCCCTTAACAGCCGCAAAACCGTTAACTCATTCTCATGCCCGCTCGGACAAGCAAGGGGGCTGACAAACTGCGGGGCAGGGCCATCTAGGGCAAACTGAAGGGCAGCGCCATCTCATCCCACTCCCACTTCCTGTCCACCAGGTTCCAGAGCACTGTGGATGCCGCTGCGAAGGCCCGGGAGGCGACCGCTATGCGACGACCCAGTCCACTGGCGGCTGCCAGCCCGCGCACGCCACACACGCCGCGCTACACTCCCGGAGGCAGCTACGGCGGCATGCCCATGGCCCCGTCATCGCCCACACACATGGACATGGGCATGAGGGCGCCTGGTATGCACGGAATGCCAGTGTCATCGCCGCCGGGTGTGGCGCCGCAGCACGGCAATCAGTTCGCGCCTGGATACGGCATGGGTCCTATGGACGAGTACGGCAACCAGTTCACCGACATGTGTCCTATTGGTGTCGGGATTTTAAACCCGGGGATGCTTCCCGGGGAGCCATACTCTGTGTACACGTACTACGCGGCAGGTGAGGGTGCGTGATGGAACTGGTTTGTTGACTTAAAAGAAATTTGGGGCCTCTCATGCGACGATATCAATTCGAACCACGTTCCTGAAACCCTGCAGACGGTCGAGAGAGATCATACACATCAAATGCATAAATAATTGCGTTTATTGCACCAAATATTTAGTTGTATATAACTGCAATTTTTTGTATTAATGTACACGCATCCAATCATGCGATCGAATGCCTCTCAACCACCGAGTCGAAGCACGGCCGCATTAATTTACTCGGCTATGCATATTTATAAATATGCACATAATTATTTATTTTTAACAACCTCTCGGCGAGCCATTACGCATGTTTAAGGTTCGAGGTCGTTCGTCGGGCCAGGCAGGGCACGGACCGTCGGGACGAGGGTTGAAGCGCTAAAATGCGCCCATTTGTCTGCCAAAGCATACATTCAACCTATGCACTCCACGCTAATCATCTATTGCGTTATACATCGTTGCTGACGCGTATCGGCCAGTCGTCGATGTAAACGTCACCGAATACTCGCTAAATCCGGGTAAGCTGCTTGTTTGGAACTGCATTCATAGGCATGCATTAACAGTGCCCCTTATCATCGGGCCCTTCCCGTATGTGAGACCGTGCCGCTATTCAAGTCCTCACGCTAAGCCCGTGTGCAAGTCCAAACATCAACGTCCCTCTGCCTGTCCCGGCGTTCTTTTGGTCCCGTAGGGCCCCCAGCTAGGCCTCCGTTGGCTGTTTACGCCGTGTACGGCGACTTGAACGGGGTGCCGCAGGCGCCACAGGCACTGTCGTACGGCGGTTACGGCCCACCAAAGGCGCTCGGCAACCAGTGGCGGCAGCAACCGCAAGCACAGCCGCCACAGTATTCCGCCCATCGTCGTCCGTACTACGGCACTCGTCCTCAGTACGCCACGAACCCAAAGACTGGAATGCCGGGTCGACAGTACATGAGCTCCGGCGGCGCCGGACCGTACGGTGTCAACTTGCCGCTGGGCACCCTCGCCAACGACCCGCTTGACGGAGTGCTGCCGCCGATGCGGCACCCGGACGCCATCGTCACTGGGGCCATGCCGACTGCCGCACCGCAGCCATCGCCGCCGCTGGGCCGCTACAGCCGACCGGGGGTCTCCGCGGGCGGCTACGGCCTGTCGGAGGAGCTTGGCGTTCACGACAGTCAGCCGTACGGCCAGCAGCCGCATACGCCGTATTTGCAGCGGCCCCAGTCGTCGTACGGACCGCGGCTACAGCCTCCTGCTTCGATGCAGCGGGCGCAGCACGACCTGGCGGGTCGAACTTACGCGGGGTCGGTAACCGTCATGCCGTCCTCGGTGGGGCCGGCCGCGCCACCGGAGGACCCGTACGGCGGCGAGTACGGCCTTGCGCAGGAGGTGGATCAGCCGAAATACGGTCTGGACTTCGAGACGTCGACACCTAGCCCGCCACGCGGCGTGGGGCCGTACGACCCGGCGGCCCTCAGCCCACCCAGGGGCCCGATGGGCCCTATGGGCCGCCCGGAGGAGGAAACGTACGGCCTGCAGGCGGAAGCGGAGACACCTCCGCGGGTCCCGCCGGCGCAGCCCGCAGTGAACCGATCCCCTGCGCCCCTCGGAGATCCCGTGGGCCTGCCGCGGCGGGGCTACTCGCCGATGGTGGCGGCGGCGCCGCCACAGCCGGATGTGGGCGGCGCCGCGGATGGGTTTGGGCTTGACGCTGAAGTGAGTGGTACGGCAGATCGCGGGGGACCCCGGCAGCGCTCCAGGGCGCCGTCGCCCCTGGGTTCGCGGCACGGCGGGCGGGGCCGGGGGCGGGGGCCTTCGGTAGGTGGCGGGGGCGGTGAGGGATTCGGTCTGGATGCCGAGGTCCGCGACGGGATATGACGGACGTAGGATTCGTACATAGCACGGAGGTTTCGTACATAAGATGGGGAGTACGGAAGTACAACCCAAGCAAACAGGACGAGGCGGATGCCCGCCTTTGTAGCAGCCGACAAAGGTGGTCTCTCAGTCGAAGCGCTGATCCGTGGACCGTTGCCGGACATCTTATCGAAGCATTCGGCTCGTAATGAGCGAGAAGAGGGAAGTGTTGCCTGACACATGCAGATCGACATGTGACTCTGACCGCCCATCTAATTTGTTATCTGTGCTCCGGCTTTGATTGGACACACGACGAGCGCCTTGTACGATATGGTGACGGTGTTGTGACGTGCCTTGCCCCAACGGATAGGACCCTGAACTATCGCATTCTATCGAGCTGCCGGTTGTTCACCTGCCTTAGCTGGATGACGGACTTAGGTCGGACGTCTTGTGATGACAGGGGGGGAGAAACGCGCGATGACGTTTGGGGAAGCCCTTGCAACCGTTTGGCAGTATGTGGTACTGTGCGCCCCGTGCTGAAGCAGGTGTTGATCGTACGCATTTTTGTGGGCCGCTGAGACCTATGGGCATTGGGCAGGCGCGCACGCCTGCCAGTCCGCATGTGTGGTGAGAGGCGGCCGAGTCCTCTCTACCCCTTGTTGCTTGTCCATTCAGGGTTCGTTCGCGGCCGCGTGCCCCCCTATCTTATCAATGACGGTGATCTGAGCTCCGGCGGTGGTATATATGGCCAGGTCGTTTCTGTTCCTTCCTTCGAGAAGGACTGGTTTGAACTCGTTCTGCGTTCCAAGCCAGCTGCACCCTCTACAGGAGGCACACACGTGTTAGAAAGTGTGACCGCTGAGGCTCCGTTGTGTATGTGTATGTGTGTATGTGTCCGGGGAATGGATGCGGTGATCATTGATGAGTGCGGTTCGGCAGCTGGGGATTATTGGGGAAGCATTCATGGGCCGCGCGCGGTGGGGACTCGCGGTGGGGACTCGCGGTGGGGACTCTGGCCGTTTCGTTCCGTTTCGTTGGGTACGTTGAGGCTGGCTTGGCTCAAAAAGGGCAACGTTGGCTGGCAGGGGCGAAGGTCCCCGGGTGCGGCCTGTACTGCACAGTTGCGCGCCAAGTCTGCATGACGTCATGATGGAGGTTCGGCATCATGGCTCGTCATGACGGCCGTTTGAGGTGGACCCCCAGCGGACAATCGGTATCAAGCTATCAGCCGTTCGCCTTCTACTCAACTACTGTGTACGGAAAACCGCGCCACGAGGCTGCACCAGACCAGCGCCACAAGCGCACCCAAGACGCGCCCCGCCCGGGCCTGCAATCACGATGTGGCAGCTGTCTCCCATTTGGAGTGGGTCATGACAGCGATTGTACTGCGCTCCAGATCGTGGACGGAGGGTAGGGAGCCAAGGACCAAGCTCTTACCCTCGTACGGCGGGAGGTATCGCCAACGGGATGGATTTTTCTATGGCTTCGAGTGGCTTCGACACGACGCATGGAGTACGATGTACTGTACGACAGCATGTACACACCGGCTCTGCCATGCAAATTTAAGGCCCCCACGAACCCTGGATGCCGGGCAGGGGGTCTTTCGAATGCATCTACGCATGTACACACACGCACGCCTTCTTGTTAAACGCACGCCTTGCTTGCGAAAGAACACACCCACCCCCCCAGAGACCATTTGGGCAATCATGGCAGCACATCCACACCAGCTGGCAATGGCCTGACATCCTTCAGCGGCATAGCGCAGCCCACCAACCAAAAGCACGCAACAACGACAGCGCGCCGAAAGCGGTCGCTTCATCGCAGTCTTCACTTTACTTTTAGGATCGGGAGCTATGCCTAGGTTTGATGCATGGGGGAAACTGCTGGGCGCTGCCGTGCCCGCCATAGCATGCCATGCACATTGTCTTACCCGCTGACGACTGCACAACCGTGGACCAATGAGATGTCAAGTGCGGCCCATCGGCCCGTTGGTATACGGTCCTCCGATGTCATTTCGCCTCCCCAGGCCCGTCACCATGACTCCACGATGATCTCACTGCGCCTCGAACTGACGGCCATGCCTACCTTAATCACAGCCGCGGCTATGCCGCACAGGTCACCAACGCATACCGCGCAAGGCAAATCCGCTTCCGCACGGATTTGCGCACGGGGCCACCAGCATGACCGCAGAATAGTATGTACAACAATACATCTAATTACATCCGGACATCGTGTCATCGACCACATACCCCTACGTCATAACCGTGACAAGGTGGACCCGTCGTCCCGACCGGGCGTCCCAGACAACTTCGTAGGCACCTCATGTCATCGTCCCCTACCAAGGACTGCGCGCCCAGCCATCACCGCCCGCGCGTCCGGCGGCGGGGGGGAGGGTCATGCGCCCATATTCCCCCCTATGCATCCCAACCCAACAACACGACCGCACGACCCCACGTGCTCCACCTAGACACCAACGAGCAGCTCCACCGCACAACACATTCCCCGGCTCCCCTGACAGTTCCAACAAAGCTGTTCGCCCCCCATGTTTGTATGTGCGAGGCCGTTCCTGGCAGCGCGCATCCTCTTCGTTTCACAGCGTGACGGTGATGCAGGGGCCATCAGGACCTCGTCGGTCAACCTCGTCTTCCACGGGGATCAAGGCATCCGTCAGCCACTGCACCACGTGGCTTGTGGTGCCCCGGCACTCGAGCCGCAGCTCCCGCAGCCGCGGTAGCGGCAGCCGCGTCTTGTCCGAATCGTAGAAGCCCGAGGGCGTCGTCATCGCAGCGCCGGCATCCAGGGGCGCCAAGAGGCCCAGAAAGGCGGCCTGCACGTCCGGGACCGTCATCGCGTCGTCGTCCTCGTTGTAAGCGTTCTCCCAGTCGGTGACGTACAAGGACAGGTGCTCCAGGGCCTTCAAACCCGCCAGCAGTGGCAGAGAAGAGA
Source organism: Eudorina sp. 2006-703-Eu-15 (assembly GCA_003117195.1). Lineage (NCBI taxonomy): Eukaryota > Viridiplantae > Chlorophyta > Chlorophyceae > Chlamydomonadales > Volvocaceae > Eudorina > Eudorina sp. 2006-703-Eu-15. Next base: position 683,583 of record BDSI01000052.1, on the reverse strand, counting down.
GGCCATACGAGCAGTCGCGCAGCTCCAGGGACTGCGAGGATAAGGGACAGCAGATGGGACGCGTGCGTGCGCAGTGATTCGATGGCAAGCGGCGGACATGGGGTTACACCTTCAGCTGCGGAGAGGGCGAGCAGCAGGAGCTAGGGAGATGGCGAACTGGACAAGACAACCATCAGCCAGGCGGGCTGCGAGCACACGGCGTCACAGCGAGCCGCTTACTTGGATCTCCGCCAGGCACCTGCTCATGTCCAGCATGTCCAGCGGTGATAGCGCAAACCCCCGCAGCTCGAGGCCGCTCAGCGGCGCGAGCACCGCCGCAAACCTGCCCAGCCAGCACCCGACGTGCGTGGCGGCGCCGCGCCGCCTGTGGTACGGCCCCGAAACGCTGCGCGTCGTCTCCGGCGGCTCGGCGGGCACGTCAGCCGCGCAGACTACTCGAAGCTGCAGCTGCGCAGCGCCTTTGCCGGGGCCCGCCACAAGCGCGCCTCCAAACGTGGCCTTCAGGTTTGTGAAGGCCGCGTGCAGCCGCTTGACCGTCTCCCCGGTCAAATGGCCCTCGCCATCCAAGACGTCTGAGTCGTCCTCGTCCCGAATCTGCAAGCCCCAGAAATGCTTGTCGACATCGAATCCGCCCCCGTCTGGTCCGACCGCATGTAGTGCGACGACAGCTCCGGGCCGCGCATCAGGCGACGGCCGGAGCGCTGCGGCGACACGGAGCGACAGCGGCGCATACACGGCCAGGTGCTCCAGGAGGGGCGGCAGGTGGCAGACCGGCTGCTTGCCCGAGCGACCCTCGAATCCGTTGCCTCCGGCGGCGTCGGGCACAGTAAGAGACGTGACCCGCAACACTTTGAGCGATGCCAACGACGCAAGGTCAGCCGCGTCGGCCCTGGCGCGAGTGTGTAGCTCCGCGAGCCCCGGCATGCGCTTCGCGGCCTCGACCAGCGTCCGCCATTCGTCGGCCTCCTCTGCGGCATTCGACGAGGCCGACGCTGCTGACTTGCCCGACAGGTCCTGATCGTCCATATTCTCCGTTCCCGCAGTGAGGCAGTACGCCAGCCTGTTGAGCTTGAGGCTGGTCAGGGCTGTCAACGCGCGCAGGCATGAGCCCAGGTGGGATGCCGTTGCCTTCCGCATCGACGGGTCAGCAGACGGCGGAGCTTTGCCAATGAACTCTAGGCGCCTCAGGTTGCGAAGAGTCGATAGGGCCGCCAAAAATGCGGGCTCGGCTGCAGCAAATGTAGGCGAACCGCATTATTGCCAGGGCGCGCAGTGTTTCTTGCAGGAAGCCGGCGGCCATTCGCGGAGCAGGCGCACCAGCAGGAGAGGTGAGCGGCATGTCGCATGTTTGTGTGTGTTATTTAGGCAGGCAGAACAGGTGTGTGTGTGTGTGTGTACGTATGCCGCGGCACCATGGGACGCACATACATCACACGGCCGTGGGTATGGCCATCACTGTGTAACAAGTTCATAGGGCGCATGTGTGCGGCAACTCTTTCGAAACAGGACAGGAGACAAGTGGGGATCGGTGCCCTGCGTGTGAGTCATCGGTGGGAGTCCAAATCGAGTACATTTCAAGTCGCTAGGTGTTCATTATGGGCGCTTCGCACGAGCAGGTTGCTTTCCAGTGCCGCACCACATACATCGGAAGAAATGGCTTGGACGTTGCAACTTCACAGTTCAAAGGTGACGCCCATGTACACATGATACGGCACGGAACACGGCAGCATGGCTGGCACCGTGGCCCCACCGGTAACTTCGCCCAACCAGGGCTTTGAAATCATATCAATGGTTTAAAACAAAACGCAAAAGCGCCCCGCGCTCAACTTACACAGTATGGTTTGGTACCCATGCCCTTCCTTGAATGTGTAGTCACACCCCAGCTGGAGCGTGCTAAGTGCCGTACAGTACGACAGTGACATCAACGCTGGCCAGGGGAAGAGTTCCTTGTGTGTTCTCACGATGTGCAGCTCGCGCAGGTGTGGACCCACGAGCTGCAGCAACCGTCCGGCTGCCTCGCCGATCTTCGGATCCAGTTGGAGTCGCGCCCTGTCGCCTGGCATCAGGGTGAATGGGTCTATCTCCAGGTGCGAGATTTTACGACTGACACCCGCGATGGCGCGGACGAGGTCATCCGTCATCGGGGTGCACGTCTCCAGCTTGACGCGAGTGACGGAGCCCGCACGAGCCGCAGCGCGCAGAAACGCCGTCCTGTCAAAAGGGCAGAAACAACAAAGGGGCACGTGCAGCTGAGGACGGGCCAATTGATAACAATGAAGGATTCCAGCTTGTTAGCCGGGCCTAGTGGCCTATCCTTGCCCTTTCAGTGTACGAAGGGTCAAGGCGGTTGCGACCTCGTGCATCCCCTTGCGGCCGTCGGCAGTGTTCCAGTCGATGTATTTCTCAGTTCCAGCCCATGAAGTTCCAGCCCATGAAGCAGGCAACCGACCGACGGTGTCCTCACTGCAACGACAGGAAACCCTAGACTTGTGAGCTCGAAGGAGTTGCGTACGTGTTGAGTACGGCATCAGTACGGCATGTGATGCTTGTAGCAGTGGTCCCTAGAGCTTTCGAGGGTACGGACGGGTTTCGTAGCGACGTAGGGTTGCTGCTGACAGGCGTCAACGTGTACGTCTAGGGCTTGTTGCGCGTTGCCTCCTACACAGCGGGGCCCCACCCGGCCTGCCTAACGAGAGAAGGCCACTGCTAGTGCCTTGCAGGCGCCTTTGTTGTAACTTTGATGATAGTTTCGTGAGCTTATGCTTTCATGAGAACTCAGGAGGGGACTGACCGTCAGCAGGAGGTCACACACCCACCCGTGTGGAGCGAAGGCCTTCCAGTCGGGGGACCACGGCGCGGCGATGCGCAAAGAGTCGGGCCTGCAGCCTCGCGCCACCGCTCTGGCGACGGTCGCCTCGATTTGTCGGGGCGAGAGGGGCGGCCTGTCCGCTGTCGCGTGTAAGGCGCGGCAGCACAGCACCAGCCGCCGAACTGCCACCCGGTCGAACAACTCCCGCAAGGTGCCACAGACTTGCCGCAACCCCACAAATTGAAGGCTGGCTGAGTCCACTGACGATGACCGTTCCAGAAAGATGCGAAGCGCGCCCAGCAAGTTTTCAGGAAGCCCGCTTTCGCGCCGCAACCGCGCGCGCGTGGCCTTCGTCATGATGTGAGTTGAAGATCTGAGACGAATAATGAATTAATTTTGAGTTAACTGCAGGTGCAGCTTGACAGTCAAGCTAGTAACCTTCCTAGCAACGAGGTCGTCTGGATGTTGCCGAGTGATCAGGACCTTGACGTTATATGTATACTATGACGAAATTCTAGTAGCATCAGCTCACTTACGAAGTGCAGTCATAGTGATACTCGGGAATTGCGCTTTGCCCTTTGCCCTCCAAAAACGGTTGGCGCAGTCACGACCAACCGTCAACGGGTGGCGAACCCCCAAATCGTCGACGGGCCGTCAGTGGGCCGTCATTGACGCCCAACACATTGTCATGCAGAGCATCGGTCATCTTTGGTCATTATCCAGCTATTTCAAGTCAAAAAGTGCATTTCTAGCTGTGCACACTCGTGTGCATATGAGCTGGGTTCTGGCGCCGATCACCACACAAAGGGGGATATTTTATAAAGCGACATTCTCCAATTTTCTGGAAGCATATTGCCCAATCATTACCGAATTCGACCAAGTAACGGGCCGTTTTCGCGGGTGTTTGGTCTGGAGGAAATAATATTGCAGAGTTGGTTGGGTCTGGTTGGGTTGTAAAAAACTCAGGCTGGTAGAGCAAACAACCGTCAATGATGATCGCCGTGCGCAAATAGGTGGCCAGGGCTAGGGCTTGCCGATTCGCCCCATGCGGGATGGCCGTGCAGCGAGCGCGCCCTTTCACCCGTCATCAAACAAGTAGCCCGAAGGTGGGTACCAACTCCCGGGAGCGGGGCCGTCTTACCGTTCACGTGCCCAGCGATGTGGATTCCCGACGTACTGCATTTCTTAGCAGGACCCGAAAAGGTGGCGGGGAGGCCAATGTGCAATCGAAACACGAAAGCTCCTGACCGCACTCCAGGGGTGACTCCCACGACTAGCCCACCAGTCACATGACTCACTTGCTCGAACAGACACGCCAGGCCCTCCCGAGTGCTGAGCATACGACGCTTGCGCCCTTAGGAGACATATCAGCCGGGAGCGGGCCTCGAAGCAGGGGCCGCTGCTTGGGTGGGCGTACGTCGGCGGTCGCTGTATGAGGCCCTGCGGAATTACGTCCGGATGAAAATGGTACTGATAGTAATGGACACCCTGCTCGGCTGCAGGGGTGCTCCCCGTCCCCGCCCTCGAGCCGGCTGCCAGAAGCCATCCTTGACGCAAGGATGATGGCGACCCACGGCGGGTCCCTGCCTGTCAGTCGCAACCCACGGCGGTTCGTGTTGCAATCCATCTCGTGCGTGATCCCGGGGGGGGTGATCCGACCCGGCAGCCCGACATGACCGGACAGTCGGCACCCCGACAGGCGTGGTGCGGCGAGCACCCGTCACTAGTCGCCCGTCACCGCTGTAACATGACTCCACGAGGTTGAAAGCCGCACTTGATGCGAAGGGACTCGAATTCCTGTTACAACCGCCCCGTCCTCCGGTGCTCGACGGTGCAACGCAACCACGCACGGTGCACAGCGCGCAAATAAATCCACAATCAGCATCGTGTCGTACTTGGCCTAACAAGCCGCCGCACGCGAGACGCGGAGCGTTGTGGTCCATGTATGTATTCCATGTACGGCATGTGTACGGTTCATCATGAACGGCATGTGTACGGTTCATCCATTTGTGGTGCATGACAGTCGCGCCGCCACCCTGCTTGTGCCCTAGGATACCCCGACATACACATACACACAAGCGGTGCCGATAGGGAGAAGACAAATGTAGTGACCAGCAGCGTGCGACAGCAAGGCGTGGGCCTGCCCGCTGGCAGCTCATCCAATGAGCTGCCGCGAAACATGCCACGCCGTACGATGACTGTACTTGTCAATGTGGATCCACTATCGCTGCAGCCCGCCCATCCGGTAATCGGAAGAATAACGACGCCGTGCACCGCCCAGCTTTCGGCTTTTTGGCCCCCAATGCGCGCCGCTTGTCGACCCGCGTCAACCCACCACTGTACCCAAAAACCCTTGCAACATTCCCCGCACAGCTGGGCAGCCCAGAGCCCCCACATACGGTGCCTTGTCGTCCAATCCCGCCCCGTACCCCGTATCCTGTACGCTGTACCCCGTACCCTGTACCCCGTAACCCGCGGGCGCTTTCGCCGTTCCGCAACGCTGCTTTCGCTTGGGAAGGCTAGGCCAGCTTGCATTCATACCGCGCCACCGTCTTCATCTTGCATCAACGTGCCGTGCGGCCAAACTGCGAATGACGTGAGTGTAATGGCCAACGTCCGGGGTAAGAACAACCAGTACTGTTTCCCCCGCAACCTCTCCCCTCATCCGCTACGTATAAATCATCCGCTACGTATTAACCCCCCTACGACACGTGCTGCTGCTGCTGCTCCTGTTCCGCCGCCCAGGCCGCGCACTCCCACCGATGCGCGCGCCAGTGGTCCTTCTGGCATGCCGTACTGCAGTACCGCACCGCCTTGCACCTGCTGCACAGCCGCAGTTTAAGCTCAGTCTCGCTGCCGCCGCTGAAATCGCCGCACGACGGGTTGGCGCAGAGTCGCAGCAGTCGCGGCGGCCACATGCCCTGCACGCCGCAGCCGTCGTCCGTCGGCTGTCCGCCCGCCACTGCCGCATCCATACCCGGTGAAGCCTCTAGGGGGATGCCCCATCGGATTCCCACGTGCCGCGATCCATTGTCCCGCAGATACCGCCGCGCCATCGCCGCCACCTCGCCCTGGCGGCGCCCGTGCTCCGTTGCCCAGTCCCAGCTGGCGAAGCGCAAAGCTGCGGGATCGTTAACCCCTAGCTCGACGGTGACGATGGGGTTGTACGGCAGCCGTACATCACTGCGCCTCTGCGACTGCTGCTGCCGTTGCTCTGCGTCAGGAGAACCGGGTGTCACGGAGGCGGTGTCAAGGAGCGCCGCCAGCGCATCAAGGTCAACGGCCCACGTCGGCTCATCTTCTTCCTCGTCAGTGAGCTCACACGGCTCGGCCCACAGCCAGCCCGGCACGCAGCCTGCCAGCAGCCGCTCATCCGCCGACAAAGCCATCACAGTACGCGCGATGTACATCTTGGTTGTATGAATCAGGATCTTCGAGGCCGCGATGGTATCCCGGGTGACGAAGGCGCAGCTGGACCGGGACCGCTGTAGGCGCAGCAACAGCGCGCCCAGCGCCGCCAGCAGCCGCTGAGGTGCCACCTCCGTCAGCACTGCGGGCGGAAGGCTTTCAGCGGCCACACGCAGCACGCGTCCCGCCGCCTCCGCGATCCTTAAAGCGACGGCGAATAACTTGGCCGCGCTGCCGTCATCGCTGGCGGCGGCGGCGCTGCCGGCCTGGTCGGCTGACGTACGGCCCCCGCCGCTGCCGCTGCCGAGCTGAGCTGCTGCCGCCAGGGCGGTGTTCGCCGCCACGACCATCCGCTCAAAGTAACGCAGCAGGCAGAAGCCGCATGCAGACAGGGTCTGCACGACCAACGCCAACGTGCTCGATCCTGCCGCAGCGGCTGTCTCCCTGCCGCCGCCGCTGCAGCTGCCGCTCTTAACGTTACTGCTGCTTCCCTTGTGCTGCACGCGGCTTCCGCCGCCGCCGCCGCCGCTGCTCCTTGCCGCCCGACGGCCGTCCTGCTGCTGCGGCGGCTCCGGCGATCCGCTTCCCCGCTGCTGCTGCTGCATGAGGTTAAGTTCCGTCGTAACATCGTCCATGAGTCCCGCCAGGCCCGCGCCCCGGGTGAAGCAAAGCAAGGCCATGAAGCGCGCCAGGATGCGCCGCCGGTCGAGTGTTTCCGCCTGTTGCTCCTGCTCCTGCTGCAGCTCCTGCTGCTGCAGCTGCTCCTGATGCAGCATCTGCAGCTCCCCCCGCCTCAACACCTTGAGCAGCGAGATCACGACGCCCAGCTCCGACTGCGCGGCCACGCACCGGTCCTTGCTGAGGCCGGGACGGCGATCGTCCGGCGCCACACCCGCGGCCGCGGCCCCGTCGTCGCTGCCGGCGGCACCCTCGTGTGACGACTGCCTCTCAGCTTCGTAGCGCCGCCGCATTTGGTTCCGGAGGAGGGCCGACAGCAGCTCAGCCAGTGCAGGTGTGAAGGACGGGGGCGCCCCGGACCCGAGCGGTGGCGCGGGCACCCGCGGGGGCGGGTGAGCGAGGATGTCCCGGAGCATCCCATCCAGGGAGCGGGGCAGGTCGGTGGGTGCCAGGCGCTCCAGCGTGGCGGCCCGGACTGCGGGGCCCAGTTGCTGCCAGAGGTCCGCTGTGCCACCGGAATCGTAGAAGATACCTGGATGGGCGATGGAGGGAGAGGGCAAAGGATGAACCACACGGCGGGGCGCAGGAAGCAGGAATGGGTCAGCTGGGCCCCCAGCCGGCAGTGAATGGGTCAGCTGGGCCCCCAGCCGGCAGTGAATGGGTCAGCTGGGCCCCCAGCCGGCAGTGAATGGGTCAGCTGGGCCCCCAGCCGGCAGTGAATGGGTCAGCTGGGCCCCAGCCGGCAGTGAATGGGTCAGCTGGGCCCCCAGCCGGCAGTGAATGGGTCAGCTGGGCCCCCAGCCGGCAGTGAATGGGTCAGCTGGGCCCCCAGCCGGCAGTGAATGGGTCAGCTGGGCCCCCAGCCGGCAGTGAATGGGTCAGCTGGGCCCCCAGCCGGCAGTGAATGGGTCAGCTGGGCCCCAGCCGGCAGTGAATGGGTCAGCTGGGCCCCCAGCCGGCAGTGAATGGGTCAGCTGGGCCCCAGCCGGCAGTGAATGGGTCAGCTGGGCCCCCAGCCGGCAGTGAATGGGTCAGCTGGGCCCCCAGCCGGCAGTGAATGGGTCAGCTGGGCCCCCAGCCGGCAGTGAATGGGTCAGCTGGGCCCCCAGCCGGCAGTGAATGGGTCAGCTGGGCCCCCAGCCGGCAGTGAATGGGTCAGCTGGGCCCCAGCCGGCAGTGAATGGGTCAGCTGGGCCCCAGCCGGCAGTGAATGGGTCAGCTGGGCCGCGGGGGGGGCGGGCCCAGCCGGCAGTGAATGGGTCAGCTGGGCCCCCAGCCGGCAGTGAATGGGTCAGCTGGGCCCCCAGCCGGCAGTGAATGGGTCAGCTGGGCCCCCAGCCGGCAGTGAATGGGTCAGCTGGGCCCCAGCCGGCAGTGAATGGGTCAGCTGGGCCCCCAGCCGGCAGTGAATGGGTCAGCTGGGCCCCCAGCCGGCAGTGAATGGGTCAGCTGGGCCCCCAGCCGGCAGTGAATGGGTCAGCTGGGCCCCCAGCCGGCAGTGAATGGGTCAGCTGGGCCCCAGCCGGCAGTGAATGGGTCAGCTGGGCCCCCAGCCGGCAGTGAATGGGTCAGCTGGGCCGGCGGGGGCAGCGGGCGGCAGTGAATGGGTCAGCTGGGCCCAGCGGCAGTGAATGGGTCAGCTGGGCCCCAGCCGGCAGTGAATGGGTCAGCTGGGCCCAGCCGGCAGTGAATGGGTCAGCTGGGCCCCAGCCGGCAGTGAATGGGTCAGCTGGGCCCCCAGCCAGCAGTGAATGGGTCAGCTGGGCCCCCAGCCGGCAGTGAATGGGTCAGCTGGGCCCCCAGCCAGCAGTGAATGGGTCAGCTGGGCCCCCAGCCGGCAGTGAATGGGTCAGCTGGGCCCCCAGCCAGCAGTGAATGGGTCAGCTGGGCCCCAGCCGGCAGTGAATGGGTCAGCTGGGCCCCCAGCCGGCAGTGAATGGGTCAGCTGGGCCCCCAGCCGGCAGTGAATGGGTCAGCTGGGCCCCCAGCCAGCAGTGAATGGGTCAGCTGGGCCCCCAGCCGGCAGTGAATGGGTCAGCTGGGCCCCCAGCCGGCAGTGAATGGGTCAGCTGGGCCCCCAGCCGGCAGTGAATGCGTCAGCTGGGGCCCCAGCCAGCAGCAACGTTTGGAGATTCATGGTAGCAAACGTGGGTCACTAGGCATGGCAGGCCATGCATGGCAATATCGTACACACGGCGTGTCCGTACTTAGCCAGGCAAGGATGACGACAAATGATATGTAAAATACGATGTACAGTGAGAAGAGCCATGACGACGACAGGTAATTCATTAATCATGCACTGCTGTCGGTACCCTCGCGTCCGTCCGTCGGTACGGCAGCCCAAACACCTGCGCGATGTCAAACACCTGCGCATCTAACGTGATGCAACATAACGTGATGGGCATCCCTACCCCTTACCTCTCATGAAGTGCGGTGCGGATGCCGAGGGTGCCTTCCCCTGGAGGATCTCCGACAGCCGCGCCACAGCCCCCGGGTTGATGCCCACATCGGCATCACTCCGCGTGAGTCCCACCAGCTGCACCTCCATCCCGATCAGCCAGGCCACCATCTCCAGCAGGTCGGGTGTGGCCGCCCGCACCTCCTCCCCCTCCGTGCCACGCATCCGGAACGCCGTCAGCTGTGTCATCGCCCGCGCACTCAGAAGCAGCGGCAGCTGCGCCTCATCGCCGCCAATTCCAATGCCGTACTCGTTCGCCGTCGCCGTGGCCGCCTCCAGCGCCGCTGCCGCAGTCACGGACCTCCACGCGGCGGTCTCGGATCCTGCTGCCGTACTCCCCGACTGCTCGCGGGATGCGGCTGCCGCGGCTGCTGCTACGGCGCCCCGCTGAGTGCTCCGCACCGCCGTCAGGCGCCTGTGCAGCGCGCGAACGACGCCCACACCCACGGACGCCATCTCGGCCCGGCTCGGGAACAGTCCCTGCAGCACGCGGACGGCCGTCGCATGCTCGCCGACCCCGTCCAGGTGCGTTATTGGCGACAGCGCCGCCTCCGCGCACGGGTTCCATCCAGTCACCAGCCACAGCTCGGGCTGCGGCCGCAGCAAGGTCGGCGTCTCCGGCGCCGCCGTCGCCGCCACCTGCTGCAGACACTCCCTTTGGAACCGCCGCACCGAGGGCGACTCCAGCGGCCCAACCGCGACGGCGCCTAGGGAGTCCGCGGCGATCGCCATGCCCCGCAGCATCTCCTGCATTGCCACGAAGCTGCCCGCCAGGTTGTGGGCGTATTGGTCCCGCTGCGGCGGCGCTGACGGCGGCGGAGCCCCCAGGATCGAGCCACAGAGCTTGTCCACGACGTCCGAGCGCTTGAGGAGCTCAAGGAAGCGCTGCGATGAGGCACGCTGCGCCGACGCGCGCTGCGCCGCCACCTGCTGCGCGGTCAGGCCGCCCGCGCCCGAGCCAGTGCTGCTAGTAGTGGTGCTCTCGCCGCCGAGCAGGGTGTACGATCGCAACATGGCCCGGACGAGCATGATGGCCTCGCGGAGAATGCCTGAACCGGCCTGGCAGCCCAACCTGAAATCCTCCTCTCGCTCGGCGGCCGCCGACGCGTCGGCGGTTCCCGCGAGCCGTCCGGCGGTTCTGCTGCCCGATGAGGCGGCGGCGTCGACACCCGCCGGACTGCCCGATGGTGGCTGCCGTGGCAGCGGTCCCGCTGCGGGTGTCCACAGCGTCCGCTGTATGAAGTCCTGGACGCGCGAGATGGCGCGCATCAGTCCTTCGTCGGTGGCCTGTTGGAGCAGCCTTGCATGCAGCCGAGCCATGGCTGATGACCGGCAACGAGATGATGACGTGGCCGGTTCCGCCGGGGGGTGCAGTACATCGTCCCACGTGACTTGCAGCCGCTGGACGATCGCCGTCAGCTCGATGAGGATCTCATACCAGCCCAGACGCTGCATGTCCGCGTCCCTGACAGCGCCACCGCCGCCGCTGCAGCAGGCTGCGGCACCGGCGGGCTGCCGCTGCTGCCGCTGCCACTGCTGCCGTTGCTGCCGCTGCTGCTGTCGTTGCTGCCGATGCTGTTGTTGTTGCTGCTGCTGCGGCGGCGGCGGTGGCGGCTCCAGTCGCACCAGGGCGTCCAGTAGGGCGGTGAGGAGTGCGCCGCTCCAGACAATCACTCGATGCTCGACCAGCGCCTCCAACCACTCCTGCAACGATACTACCGCGGGCTGTCCTCGCCTCTGCCGTGGTCGGCCCTGCTGCTGTGCGAGCTGCCCCGCCTGCTGGCCCGCGGGCTGTTCCGGCTGCAGCTCGCCGTAGGTGGGGTAGGGGGGAACTAGCTTGGACAGACGGCCGAGATCCGACATCGTGAGGATGCCCGACCCTGACCGCGCTTCCAGCAGGTCGCGGATGCGTCGTACAGCGCTGCCGTACAGCTGGGCCTTCTGCTGCGGGGTCTCCGCCGCCGCGGTCTCGGCGCGAAGAGTGGCTTCCAGGGCTGCCACAGGGTCGGCGTCGCGGCGGTTGTTCCGTGTGCCGCCGCCGATGCCGGTCGGGGGGCTGCTGCTTCCCGGACGGCCTTGGGCGCTGACGTCACCACCAGCGCTGCCGACGCCTCCACCGACCATTATTCCTGCCGCCGTATTAGAATGAAACGAACAAGGCGCAATCGGTTGAACATGACCTATCCATAAATGCTGTTTGCGCCTTTTAGGTATTCACGTTTAGGGGAGGCCAGTGCGAGGCCGGCAGTGCGGCATGTGCGTGAATGACCCAGACTACAGGTATGCGAGTCGTCGCGGCGGCTTCAACTGAACCTAACGGAAGGCGCAGCAAGCCCAGAACACGCTATGCGGCCTGACCCAGTTCCTATATACGTGTGGAGCCACGGCGTGCCATGCCATCGCCGACGACGCTCGCAGCACCTTGCGGCAGCCGAGCACGCACTACTCGCCGATGGCGCGGAACGCTGCGCGCGCGCGCCACAAACGCAGCTGATATGAACTGCCCCCGCGGAATGCATTCGGCAGCAGGTTCAGTAGGGAGCGCTCAGAGCGAGCGCGCTGAGTGTTCCCATATCGCGAAGCTCGCTCATGAGCTGCCTGGCTAGCTTGCTTGTGCGTGATGAAGGACGAAGCCCTCGGAGGTTCGCGTGCACTAACCAATCCTCAAGAGCGAGAGACAATAAACAACTCATGCAAAGCACAACGCCCTACATACGCGTCCTAGCTGCTGCTGGACGGCGGGACGCGGTGGCGTCGACAGTCCGTTCCGGGGTCTGAAAACTGACCTGGTTGCGAATCCGTTATCACGACATCCAGAGGCTCCAAGCTAACAGGGCTGGTCCTGCTGAGGTTGACGGACGCAGCTTAGGTAGGCTTTGGGGACCCGGCTGCTGCGAAAACAAAGGAGTGCGACGCACGTCGTGTCAGGCACAAATGAGGTTGCAGACGCCGAGAGGCGCCGAGGACGCGCCTCGCCTCAACTTGGCACTACAACAACAACATTACAGCGGACTCCGAAAAGGGAACAACAACAGCGGAACCGGCCACATTTCCTTCAACAAGGATTGCAAAGCGCACCGCACCAGACCGCACCTGCAGGCAGCGCGCACCAGCGCGCACGTTTTGTATGGTTGTTTACACAAATCCAAAAGAAAAGCGCGCCTCGTGCAAACAAGAGAACTGCAACATAGAGAATACCGAGAGTCTGAACTGGTCACTGCGACAGGCTGCGACCCACGGATCAAGTAACTTGGGACAACAAGCCAGCGGCGTCTTGCTAGCGTGCCTCATTACGACCACCAGCAAACCGTGCAATGGATTTTACAACCGACCTGTAAATGTACGAAATACGCGCAGGGACGTACCTGTGTTGTACTCGCCTGCTGTCATCTATCATTCGAACCCATCCACCTACAGTACATGTCGATTCAAAGCACGCACACATGCAGCCTCCGTTACAGTCGCATGTCCTGATGATGAAGTCGCGCGTGCTCGTAATGTACCAATACCTACCGTCTGTCTGTATCGATCGGCTGCCAGTGCCGGGCAACCTCTTGCGGCCTCGACGCGGTCCCACCCCGGTCCAGCAGCAGCCAGATAGATCTGACTTACGGTCTCACCCTGGACCCAACCATGACCCAGCCCAGCATCGCGACAGATCCCGCATCGGGTTTGGCGCACGGCCGCCGCCCTCATACATCAGCACCGACCCCTGCAGCAGCAGCAGCAGCAGCAGCGGCAGCAGGACGGACCCCTCTGTCCGCGGCCCGGTGGGTCGCTGCGCGGCACTGCAGGACCCCAGGACCAGCAGCAGGTGCATGCCTCGCACCTCGGTCAGCAGATAGCTAGAAGCTGTCCGGGCGATTTGGCTGCTGCTGGTCACAAGGTACGTACCGGATCTATCCGATCCGTCCATCCGCCCGCCGCTGTCCGCCGAAACGCTCGAGTGACATCGAGTTGGTGGACCGATCAGGAACGCGACCCCCCTCCCCCCCCACACACACACAGCTCCAGCCACAAGCAAGTCGCGGTCCCAAGTCGCAGTACCGCGGTAGTGCTCTTAGTGGTCGCAGGCCTGCAAAGCTGCGAGGCAAAGGGCGGTCGAGGGGAGCAAGGTGGGTGTCAGCGAAGGGGCTTCAACGAAACACGGCGAAGGGAGGGAGGCATCATGCGCGGACAGATTCGGCTGCGGCGCACGGGGCCCCAACCGCTGCGCACGCCCGGCTAGCAACGCACGCCGCGCGGGCGTCTGGATAGACGTCCTTGAAGCCCAGCAACGCAGTCAAGGTCATGATGTCTAAATGCTCTTGATGGTCGCAGGCCTGCAATGCAGCGAGGCAAAGGGCAGTCAAGGGGAGCAAGGTTAGGTGGTCTGTTCGTGAGATGCTACGCTATTTCGCCATTGGAACTTCGTCGGATTCCAGTTCGCTTGACATGCTGACAGTGTTGCTATCTTCCAAAACGGGGAAATAGAATTCCGCAGGTTTCCGGCCTGTCGCCAGTAGCCAAAAAACCTTTGGCAGGGCAGATTTTGGGGGGCTTCCTAGGTGCCAGGAAATAAAAACCTCCGAGGCAGGGTGGAAATATTTCTGCGTGTTTCGACAGCAGGGCCACTGTTACCACAGCGACGACAGGGATTCTAAGTCCATGGAGGCCTGAAGCGCGCTTTCCTTGCGTCGCGGATGCATATGGGAGGGTAACCAGGAGTTGGGGACACGGCATTCGAGTGTGTTTTGGCGGTAGACAGGTGTACGATGCAGGATTTTTCCCTGCGCCTGCAGATTTCCAGGACTTTTTGGTAATCTGGAAAATAGTTGGCAGGGCAGATTTCCGGCTCTCCACAGCGTCAAATAAATGAAATCTCGCAGGTTTCTTAGGGGTCCGGGAAATAGAAAATTTCCGGCTTTTTTGCCCGTAAATATTCTTTTTATTTAAGATAGCAACACTGCATGCTGATGCCGTGGGCCCATTGGGTATGAGTGACAACTATGTTTCTAGTGATGATGGGCGACGGTGGTCATCTTGACGATGAACTTTGCAGCGATGACGTTGTAAACGGCCGAGGGCCGATGACAGCCTTGCTCAAGCTGGCCGTGGACTTGGACACCGCCGATGTGAGACTGAGACTGACACACACTGAAGCGCATGTCGCCCCTCAGCTGCATGTTGTTGCGATACGGTACGTTCCGCCTGGTTCCGCAGCAAGCCATGCGGGTGACCGGTCAGTCGGGTTACCTGCTGCACGGTGAGAGGGATAAGCGCGTGGGAACGGAGGTTGACGAGCAGGGCATTGTCATGCGTTTTGACATGAATGGACCTCGTAGGAAACCTGCCACGTTTACCTCCAAGCCAGAAAGCATACCTGCGCTTGCCAACCGCGTCCCGCACGTCAATACAGCATTGAAGCACGTTGCGCATTCGCCAAGGTGATCGCTTCCCACATTTGCGCTTAATTGCATTCCCTTCAGATACCAAGAGCGTCCGCACTCCATAAACCAAAACAAACCAAGCGGCGCTAGCGACTTCGCGGTCGTCAGGAAGCCGACCCAACAAGGCGTCATGAAAGCCCTGAAAGAATCATAACTCGATAATGATAGCAATAAAATGTTATAAGAAGCCATTTCGGCACGGTGAGGGCGCCAGCATGGGTTGTGTCACCTTTGGCAGCCAGCGGACGTCCGATACGAATGGCTCAATACCTGGAGATCATGGTTGTTGCAAAGTCTGTGCAATTGCGGCTGAGAGGTCGCCCATTGACTGAGACTCAAGCCCCAAAACTTTCACCTCAGGCCTCATCCACAACCAGCTGAAAGCCTCAGCTATGAAGATTACATCATATAAACATCCGTTTGAATTCATGAAGGAACAAGTGAGCCGAAGATGCAGGTATGGAGGAAATTCTCAGCTAAGCGAAATTGCACTAAAGAAAGTCCTCGCGATCAACTTACAGTGAAATTTATTTCTGCAGGTATATGGGGAAAGCCAGCTTTCATTTGCAGAAAGCCAGCTTTCATTTCCGTACAAGGTGACAAGGTCACTACTGCTGGTTCTATAATGGTTTCGTTTTGGTTATGGTTTTGGTCGATGCCCGGACTTTCTGACAGTATGCTTCGATTGACCTCGTTCCGCATCTACGTCCGCACGCTTCTTTCAAACATTCACCACCTGCTGCACAGACAGGGGCTGTTTCCACCACGTGATACTCTAAGGCCCACGCCCGGCCAACCTCGCCTTCACACCAGCAATCCCCCGTCTTGAGGCGCGGCGCCTTCGAGGGTACGGACGCAGCCATCCCCATGGTCCCCCATCGCCAAGGCCCCCCATCGCCAACGGCAATCGCCTTCAAGTGCTGATTGCCGCCCTGAACCGCGCCGCCAGCGTCGTGGTTTCCCGCCGGGAAGCCAGCAAGTGGGGCCGCCGCCGTGGCGGGCGCTGGACGGTTGACATGCCCATGCATTGTTATACGGTTGGTCGCACAGCTTTCGCGGTCGCGGCCTGAACTTAGCAGCACGTTGTGCGGCGTAGCCACTTAAAGCCGCCTTCGGTTGCTCGTCATCAACCGCTGTGACCCCGCACCCTTCCTGTCGCCGCCCGCGCAGGCCCGCCGTACCGGTCACACGCAGGCCTTGTTGCGACAAGTTCCAGCCGTACCGCCGCAATACGCAGCTGACGGGCGAGCTGGGCTGGGCGTGCTCGCACTGCCCACACGCAACTTGCATGGGAGCCTGGCGCACGAGCAACGGCAGCAGCCCGAGCTGTAGGTGCGGCTGGCCCACTGCCGCTGAGGCCGAGTGCACTTCCTGCTGCGTGGGCACTGACCACCGCCCTTCGCAGCCGCCTGCTCTCAACGCGCGGGACGACGCGGCGCGCTCTTCCGCCAGCACGTCACCCGCGTGGTGTTACCTGGCAGCGGGCACCCCCGCTGTACGGCCAGCCAGCCATCCCCGCTGTACGGCCAGCCTGCCACCCCCGCTGTACGGCCAGCCTGCCACCCCCGCTGTACGGCCAGCCTGCCGCCACCGGCCAACGAATGGGGCGGCGGCGGCCGTGATCCAGGGTCGCCCACTGCTGTGCTGGGTTGCGGGAGGAGGTACGCAACAGCAGCGACGCCGGCTCCAACCTCAATTGCAGCCACGCCGGTGGGTGCGGGAATTGTAGCCGATGACGCCAGCAGTGTCCAAGACCCCGGCGTACGCGGGGGTCGAAAGACCGTCGGGCATGCAGTGCTGGTGTGCTGCCACATAGCTGCCTCCCAACAAAAAGTGCAGACGGCGCGCGGTATTGGATCTCCGCACAGAGCATTGCCCTTCACCGTTTTTCCCACACCTGCCTCCTGCCCCGCAGCCGTTCAGCGCAGCTCAATCCAGCCACCCACCGGCGGCTGTTCGCCCCAGCAGCCCCGTCAATACATATCGGCCGTCTGTCCACCATCCCGGGAGCCATAACAGGCAGACCGACCAGCAACCCGACCGAATGATTACCGAAGTGTTCAAATGGTGTCCCCGGCCCCCTCGTGCATGTGTGTCCCCGCGCTGTGACGTATGACGTTATGGAGCTGCCGCCGCCCCCGCCCCCTCGCTTGACCCGACGCAGTAATCTGCCCCTGCCTCCACTCGCCTCGCTCCCCCATACACACACGCCTGCCCCCCTCGTCAAGAGAGCCCAGCACGCGACGACGGCAACCAGCAGCGTACACTACGCAACCTGGTGGCGAGGTCTACTATGCCACCTGCTTGGTGCGGGCCAAGGCGGCGGGCAGCAGGCCGGGCCGCCGCCGACACGGCGGTGCGCTGCCATGGACGTGGACACAGCACCACCGCCTATCGCACAGAATTGACCACAAGGGCCCCCTCATGTCCCCCCTCGTGAACAATCCACCGCCGCAGCCATGTAATCCACCCAGCCCGGCCCGCCCCGCGGTCACCAGCCCGGCCCTACCGATCTGGTCTATCACCATCCTGGGCCGACGGCCCCGTGAACGGCCCCCTCCCGGCGGCCCGTTGAGAATACATCACCACCCACCTGGTCGGGACTCGGGTCCACCTTGTAACGATTACTACCAACCGGTAGCCTACACAGTGGATGCTCACCAGATACGCAGACTCGGACTGACCCGTTGTCACCGGTCCAGATGGTATCCTCACCGATCGCGACCAAGCATGTTAATCATCAATGGAGCAAACCTCCCTCCAGGCATGCTGCGCGTCTCGACCATGATGACCCGCGCAGAACATGCCGTACATGTCGTACAACCTACCCTGGGTCGCTCGATGGCCTCCCGAAATAAAGGGATCCGGGCTACGCAGTCTGCAGTCTGCTGCGTCGCCCCGGAGGACCGAACCCTAGAGCGATCACGCAATAAACCAGACGTTGCGAAAGGGCCTGCAACGAGCGACCCCAACCCGACGATGGCTGCTGTACATCCAGCCAACCAATAATTAATCAACCATACGACCTGTCCCGTACAGCAGTCTCTCTTCTTTAGGCTTTGTTTGTGCCTTCCTTGTAATCTTTTGGTTTTTTAACCTCGTCCGACCATTCGTACATTCGCCAATCCGCCGATCAGCGAAATTGGAACCAATCAATTACCGCAAGTGGCATCTTAGCCGGACAACATCGGCACGTCCGCACGCCGTAATCTGCAAACGTGCACATTCTCATCGCGTAAAACCAAGCATGAAACATACACATACGCACCACCTGTGTTGCTGGTGGCGAAATAATTTCCCTCCTGCGTTCGTTGTCATGCCGAGCCGTCCCGCCATGTGCATGTCCGCCGAGCGACATGGCAGCTGTTGTTGTTCCCTCTTGCCGGCAGCTAGTAGCGGCAGTCCTAGCCAGCAGCGCAAGTACACAGCAGCTGAATCCATCAGCAACCACGCTGCCATCCAACCAAAACCAACCAACCAATCAACCTATCAACGGAGGCACCCGATTCCCGCCGGACAGCTCGCGCCGTACGTGCCACCAATTTACGATCGACTAGCCAGGTCGTGATGTGCCACACGCCATACCTATCTCCAACCCTTGAACGACTCATCAGTCAGGTCCGACCCCGACCCGCGACAAAAGTACGGACGTAGAGCTCCCATCAACCCTGACCCGCCACGTCGGTCATCTCCCCATCTGGTAAGGCAGGCAACAAGGGGCGGATAGATGCAGCCGCTCGCCTGCTGTCGTACATGCGCGCAACAGTGACGTGCTCGTGCTTGATACCACCCGGCTGAACGAAAACGGTTCATCGAAGGACAACCGACACAACCAAATTCGTACATAACGAACTGCGAACGCACCTTCGCAGCAGCGGCTGTGACGGCGCGCACGGGCTCAGCCTGGACCGTGAGTTTCTTTGCCGCAGCCATACCGCCGACTATACGTATACACACGCATCCGCATCCGCATCCGCATCCGCATCCGCATCCGCATCCGCATCCGCATCCGCATCCGCATCCGTCCGTCCGTCCGTCCGTCCGTCCATCCGTCCGTCCATCCGTCCGTCCGTCCGTCCGTCCGTCCGTCCGTCCATCCGTCCGTCCGTCCATCCGTCCGTCCATCCATCCTCCCCTCGGCTCCAACGAACACAGCAGCACCTGAACCCCCACATAGACACCGCACGTTCCGCGATCAGGCCGCATGCACTCACCCCTGCCAGCCGCAGCCCTCCCTCGCCTGATGAATAATTAAGCCCTAGCGACAGGCGGCCGCCTGCCCAATAAGCGATCGCAACATCGCATGCATGCACGCACAATCACACTCAGGTGCTTTCTGCACATACACTCACACATCGCCGTCATCAGGGGGGCCTGCCCAGCCAACAAAGGCAGGGCCGCACCCCCTCCCGCTGGAACCTCCTCAACTTTATTGCGCCCAGTATTATTAACCGACCCGCCGACCTCGACTGTATGTGACAGCGGATACATGGGGCTCGCGCGGGTGTAGCGCATGCAATCCCAGCCACATGATCCGTACGACACGTACGGCAGCCAGCCCCGACCCCGCAGTCCGTCCCTGATGCCTGTCCCGGCATATGGCATCGCCCAACCAACACGACCTCACGCATCGGGGTCTGTGACGCGCACATCACACCCCTAGAGCCAACCCAACCCACATCGTGCCGCGGGGCCGCAACTAGCGCTCCACCATCCCCGGCAAACCAGACATGCGAGGCACGCAACGGAACCCACACGGTCCGTTCGTGGATGCTTCCAGTCCAGTCTCTCTAAATGGAATGCGTCGATATGCCCGCGACACCAATCAACAATCACTTTATTATTGGCGCCAGCTGCTGACATGCGCACATGCGCTGGAATGCCTGCCTGTCAGCTGCCACCGGGGCGCACTTCGCTGATGCGGGAACAACACAACAAACTCCAGCCATTTTACCCACCCACACCCAACCCCCAACCCTAGATCCACCCACCCACCCAGGCACCCACCCACCCGAGGATGAGGGTCGTGAGGCTCGTGAGGGAGCGCAAACCGCGCAGCGCAGCCACCGCCCTCTGGGAGCCGCCCGCGCCGCCCGGTGTCGCTGCGGTGCCGCTGCGGCGGCGGCGGCGCAGCGGCGAGATGACGTTCAGGGACTGCAGCTGCGAACATCCTTCTAGCGCCGTCAGTACGGCGATGGGATCCATGAACGACAACTCCAAGTGCCGTATCGCGTGAAAATCGACGCTCAGCGCCCGGGCACGTCTTGGTGTGACGCCTGGAGGGTTGATGCAATCGCCCCCGCTACCGGCGACATCTTCCGGATGGGGATGGGGCCGCCGGCTGATGACTGCACCATCGCTGGTGCCAGCACCGCCGCGTAGGGCCCTGCAGACGGAGGCGCTCAGAACTGTACGGCAGTCGAAGGGGCGGTAGGCGCTCTCCGACAGCGTCAGTCGCTCCAGGAAGGGGAGCTGACGCATGAGGCCCACAAGGCCGTCGGCGGGCCCACGCGCGGCGGCTTCGGCTGCGTGGCCGATGAGGCTGAGCGCCGCGAGGCGGGGAGCGGTGGCGCCCAGAGCAGAGGCCACAGCGGGCGTCAGCTTGCATGGCCCATGGATCCAGAGCTCAGACAGCTGCAGCTGTGGTCCGGAGAAGCAAGCCAGCGTGGACAGCCTGCGATACGGGGACCGAGGTAAGGGTGGATGGAAACTCGCACACGGACATGACCGGATTAAGTGGACCAATCGCATTTTGGTTGGCTGCCCTACGTCACAAAACAGGTGATAGGTCAACTCTTCAAAACCTCGCATCCGCTTCAAGTGGTAAAATTTCTATGGATGGAGTATCAACCAGGACGGGTGCCAGGTGCCGCGGTATGGTACCGTTCCCATGAAAACCCGAAATGACGAGGAACAGGGGCTCGATACGCCTTACTCAACACGAGCTCTCACATATGAAAGCATGGAATCAACTGTTCGCATTAGCAACCGCTCCAACGCGGTGTATCTTGAATTAGTCATTGTCCCCGCCGAGACGTCCACTCACAAGGCTTCGGTGATGTCCGGTGCCTTGTCCTCCGAATCTCTTCCACGACTTGACGTTATACATAGTCTCTTGGGCGCGCAACCACGCAGAACCATGTTCTTGAAAGAACGCAGCGCATGGTCAGCAGGCGCAAGGCCTGCCGACAAGCTCGAAAAGAAATTGACCCAAACGCATGGCGAAGCAACATCAAAAAGTCTCCGGCTTTCCTTGCAAAGCACTCTCAGCTCAGCTGGTAGCCTTCGTTCGCAACTGACAAGGCTCGCAAACAAAAACGGCAGGACGTCCAGCAAGTTGGTGTCTCCACGCAGCTGGCCTGCAATGTAATGAACAGAGTCCATCATTTCGTGGGAGCTTTGTTTGTGAAACTTGGGCGTGCGCCCGAAACATTACTAATCAAGCCACGTTGCAACTCAAGAACACAAAACGTTGTTGCATTATCATATGTATCATAACATACAAACTGCCAGGTAAATCTTTGGCCTGGTGCCCTTTCTTGTTTTCCGATCGGCTTTAATCATGCGCATCGTACATGTGGCTTTCATGCCTACCAAAGGGACCAGCATTATCAAAAGCCTGGCGCCGAATAGCACAAGCAAACGCAATACAACCGCTTAGCGGCTTCCCATATCGCCGCAGGTTCTCGAGGGCAGGAGCCAAGGCGTTTCCACGGATTGAGGTACGCTCGCGTTGGAGTTCCCCATTACTGGCCAGGGTCTTTGGGACCCACCTTCACGTTTCAGAAGGTCGATCACGCACCTGGACGCACGCACCATCCGCCCGACGTCAGAAAGGTCGGGTTAGAAGTTCCCCATTCTAAAAGTCTGGCAAACTCACGTGCGTCATTTAAACCCATCCTATCCTCACACGTCAAGCCCTGTGTACCATATCGGCCCTGCTCAACCCAGACATAGCTGCACGAGATGATCGCTTTGTACCCACGCTACTACGTACCCCTGCGTCCAGCCGGCGGTCAGTCTTGCCGGCGCGCTGCTCACGCTAATCACACACATCTCCCCCCACGCCCGGTCTAAAACATGCCCGACTATTGTGCAGCGTGCACGATCGGCAAGGCAGGTAGAGATGCCGTTGGTGTTGGGGACACGGCCATTCAGATGCACGGCCCGTCAGCTGGCGGGCGGGCGCGACCAACCTAAATAGATTGGTGGGCGCAACACCTAGGATTCGATGCAAAACGAGTTTGATATCATGGCTGTATAATCACGCAACCAGCCCCTGGCTGATGGCCTCACCCAATACTAGCTTCACCAGTTCCCCACATACTCGCACATGACCCACAGCCACTAAATCACTACCGCCCCCACCTGCCACGGCGACCGCAGAAAAATCCCCCCCCTCCCCTCCCATGTCGGCCTCCGAGCGATCCGGTTGCCCTCAGTGCTGTTCCTAGTGCTTCCACTTGATCGCGACCTGCTGTGATGTACGACCTGATTTTCGCTCCGAAGGTGCGGAGAAATGAAGAAAGCTATGAGCTTGTCCTGCACGCTGAGGGCGCGTGCCCTTCGCCGGGTTTCAAACCACGTCAACGACACGATTCGCCCCACGGCTCCAGCCGTTCAGCGCTTTATTGCTAGCGCGCTCGCTATTCTATCCTGTCCGCAGACGCCCTGGCACTGCAAAGGGCCTTACACCGCGCAGCTCCTTCACTACATTGCCCCCCCCTCTAGCGCCCCCACCCCCTCCTCGCACCGGCAGCGCCATCCGACAGCATCCGCAGAGGTCGCCCTCCGAAGAGGTCCCCGCGGGGCCTAAATCAGCGACGGCGGCTCCTCCCCAGCGGCTCTGTACGGATTCGCCGCAACCCCGTTGGGCCGTGGTGGCTGCAAATGCTGTTGCGCCGCCGAAGGCGGATATGGTGTAGGATGCTGCTGTGGTTGCGGGTGCGGGTGCTGCTGATGCTGTAGGAGGTGCTGCTGCAGGGGTCCCACAACTGGAGGACGGGTGCTGCCCGCTGCAAACCCCAGCCAGCTGCCCCCGGCGCCGCCTGCGCCCGACGCCGCTGCCGCGCCGTTCCCATGAAGTCCCGGCCCGGCCTCCGCCGCGCCGGCGCCGGCGCCCGAGATCGCCGACGCCGACGCCACCTCTCGCAGCTTCAACGGGCCACCGGGGCCGCTTCGGGTAGGGTGCGCCAACGTCGTCCCCGACGGCGACGGCGGGTGCGGCGAGTGTGGTGACGGCGCCGCCGACGCCAACGCAGCAACCTGACTGGCGTGTTGCGCCGCCAACGCCTCGCACATGCGCCGTACGCGCGCCAGCACCTCCGGAAGCAATGACGCCACGTCTGCGCCTCGTCCGATCGCACCCGACCCGTTACTTTGCGCCGTACACAAAGACCGCAGCTCCGAAGCCAGGCGGTCGTACTCTGGTTGCCACTCGAGAGGGGGTGGCGTCAGAGCCGCGCCGTTGCCGTACCCGGTGCTCCTGCCGGAGAACGACGCCCCCGCCGCTCCACCGCTGGCCGGTGGATGGCCGTTGGGCAGCTGCCCCACAGAACTGGCCGCAGGGCCCCCAGTCGTAGAGGCCGGTCGGGTACTGGGGGTGGTTGAAGCGGTGGAGGCCTCCGACGGAGACCAAAGGCCGGTGCTGGGCAGCTGCGCCGACAGGTTGGGACTGAACGGATCGCTGCTCGTCCCCCTCGGCCACGGCGGGCCGGCGGCGGGTGCGCCGCTGTCTTGCTGAGCGAAGCCCCACAGGGTCGCGGCGGCGGCTGCGTCCGTAGTCACGGCGGCAAAGGACGAGGCTGGCGGCGCACCCGGCCGGGGGGTTGGGGCCGGCGCCGGCGCCGGGGCCACATCGAATGGATCCCATTCGGACTGCGGCTTGCGTCCGCTTGGGGCGCTGGCGGTGACACCGCCAACGGCAGCGCCGCCGGACTGTCCGAGCGCAAACGGGTTCCCCGAGGGCGTCGGCAGTTGCGGCACGGCTCTTGACGGTGGCGGATGGGCACTGCCACTGCCGGTACCCAACGGCGCGGTGGCGCCCAAGGCGTTCTGATGCTGGCCAAGGGGAACGGAGGCGGCTGCTGTAGCCACCCCCACGGCGCCAGTGGCGGGGCCGGTGGCGGGCCCCGGCTGTCCGATGTTGAGCAGGTCCATCAGCAGGTCCGCGGGTTGTTGCGGTCGGCTGGTGGTGGGCAGCGGTGGCTGGCTTGCGGGCGCGGACGTGCGGGGGGACGTGCGGGGCCGCCGCAGGCCCGGCGGCATCGGCGGAACGTGGATGCGCATCAGGCCGTACACCTCCTGCCCGGTGAACTGCTGCCAGGCCTGCAGTGCGCTGTTGATGACGTCGGTGGCGGCGAGGACCGCGGACAGACCCGGCGGCTCGTCGGTGCTCTGGGTGTAGTCCTGCGGCGGCGGAAGGGAGGTGCGGGCGGGGTCCCCGGATGGGCTGGCTTGCAGAAAAAATGGAACCCACCGTCCTCGTATCGATCGTTAGGCACTCCCCCGCTACGCGGCACACGAAACACACCTCCCCAGCGGCAAAGACGGGGCGGCAAAACACACCCGCACGACTCCGTGCACAACACACCCCCCGCCCCGCCCCCACCTGCACCCTCCGCCTCCACTGGCTGCACCTCTCCGCCTCCCGGTACGCCGCATCCATGGCCGCCGTCAGATCCGTCTGCCGGCCCGTCCGAACAGCCGCCCGACAACACGACAGGGCTGCGGTCAGCCGCTCAGCGTCCGCCTGCATCCGCTTACACAGCTCCGGAACCTGCCGTACGGGTCACCAGGTAACACGCAGTTGAGACGGAGGTCAACGGAGGTTGGGCTCTGGGCTCTCTCGGTCAGCAGGTTGGGCTCTGGGCTCTCTCGGTCAGCTGGCGCCGGCTTATAGCCTGACGACGCTGCGCACAGGCGCGTCAACTTGAGCAACGCCAACCGAGACAAGAAGGGCTCGACCTCCAATGCTTTCCGGTGCGCACTTCGGCAGAACGTGTGGTCTGCCGTACATCATCTGCCGTACATGAAATGATACGCCGGGTTCCGGCTCCTGAATGAGTAATTATACAACTTACAAACCTCACCACCCTCCAGCCCTAAACCCTAGCCGCGGGGACGTGGCTCACCGCAGGCGTGATGATCGGCGGCGGTGCGCCCCCCGGCAATGCGCCCGACTGCACCGTCATCGGCACTGTAGCGGCCGCGCCGCCGCTTGCGCCAGCTGGCGAGGACAAGGTCGGAGGAGCGCCCATGACGGGCGCCGGCGCTGCTGAGAGGGCGAGGGTTCACGCAGACAATATGTCGTTACTGGCAAGGTGAGAAAAGAGTCCTGCCACCTGAGCTGCCCGCTGTACACGACCACGTATCAACATCAACCCAAACGGCGTGGGATGTTTGTGTCGGGCCTATTCTTGACGGGAGGCGAGGCAGCAGTCCGCCATAGGATGGTCGTCCTCGCTCCTACCAGATTTCCACGAGACAGCCCACACCACGCTCAGTCCCGGCCTTCCGAAAGAGTCCATGACCCCTGCTCCAAATCGCAAAAGTATATTGGCGACTGTCAGCGAGCGGCATTCCTCCCCTCCTCCAGCAGTTAGCCCTCTGTCACGACGGCACAACGACCCGGTCTTGGTCTTCACACGCGCCTGTCCGATCACCAATAACACCGGCTGAGCCGTCGGCGGGCCTACCCGTTGGATGATCAACTTGCCTAACGCTGCGGAGCCCTCTCCCGCCTTCTCCCGTCCTACCGAGCTGTCCCCTGCTGTCCCCCGCTGTCCCCCGCTGTCCCCCGCTGTCCCCCGCTGTCCCCCGCCCTACCCCGCTCGCCCCCCGTCGCCCAACCCGCTGTCCCCGGCGCTCACCTCCCCGGTACATCCAGCGGATGAAGTCCTCCCCGCGGATGGGCGCCACGGCCGGCACCCCCAGCTGCATCTCCTCCTGCATGGCCAGCACGGCCGCGGAAGGCGTGCAGCCCGCCGCCATCTGGCGGTGCCGCGGCTGGTCCAGCAGCGCCTGGCTGCGGTGGCCCAGCTCCTCTTGGCTGGGGGCAGGGGGCAGGGGGCAGGGGGGGCAGGGGGCAGGGGGCAGGGGGCAGGGGCAGGGGGCAGGGGGCAGGGGGCAGGGGGCAGGGGCAGGGGGCAGGGGGCAGGGGGCAGGGGCAGGGGGCAGGGGGCAGGGGGCAGGGGGGCGGCCGGGGTGGCTGTGTCGGTACTGGAGCCCGCGCGCGACCAAGCAGCACATTCCGTCGGTAGCTGACATGCGTTTAGCTGTCATGACGTATGACGTGGTAGACAGCAACCCAGCAGATCGTGCAGCGCTCAGCGATCAATGCAACCGAAGGGGCGTCGAAACCCCAACCCCTGTGTTTTGGGATAAAACCCCAAGCCGTCTTTTTGCATTAGCATTCCGTCCATGCTCAAACAAACGGAAGCGCATGCAGATGTAGATCTTCCTTGGTAGGGCACTGCTCCTACCTGAATAGGTATGTCCAATCGACGAGGATTTGCACAAGGGCGGTCACAACCTGTGGACCCTGCGGCCTTGCCAGCTGCTTCTCCAGTCGCTGAAAAAGCTTCGGTGCTGCCATTTGGTTGCGAACCACCGTTCCGCAGTTAAGAGATATAGTGTGCAGAACCTGCATTACGCCCAGCCAAAATGAAACTGCTTCGAGAAGAGGTTCACATTAGGTGTAACTAAGGCTGCCTCTTATCTGTGTCGCCAACATCAAGGCATACCCTGCAACCCGCCAGTGCTCACCGTGAGCGCAAGCAGCGGTATATGCAGCTGGTTGTCATTTGATTTGAGCCAGCCCTTGATACATGTCAGGGTATCATTGTTGAGGTTATTAGTCTTCACGATATTCTTCACGCCTTGGAAAACAAGGGCCCATGACACTTCGCGACCCGAAGGATCAATCAACGATCGAGCCAATCTGTCATTTTGTTGTGCCATGCTATCAAAGAGAGAATGCAGAATTACTCAGCTGCAAGGATTGCAACGGACATGTTTTATCGTATATGCGTAGTTCCTTTAAAATGTAATTGAGCAATGTTTATGATTGAAACGAAATAATGCGGATTGCTTGTGCGGTCGAATGGCACCCGTCCGAGACCTTGTCCGCGGAGGCGAGAAGCTGCTCTGTCGGGCCGACCGCCGTACATGCAGCGAGGGGCCCGTGGCGAGAGGCTGGACTGCCTGAAAGCCTCGTGGGTACGCGACTAATTTCGTTCTGATACAGACGTCTTGTGATAAAGCTTAACAGATGATTTTATAACTGCGCCCGTGCTGCCCGTAACTTCTGACATGTTTCTGACGTAACTCTGGTGGAAGTAACCCGCGCCCAACCTGCCCAGCGGCCCTTACTATAGAAGTATGCATAGACACCATGGCGGACGCTGGGTAAGGAGGGTCAAGTGCGGTTCGTGGGCGGTACATTGCAGTTGGAAGTCATCCAAAAGCCACCCAGGACTCTTTGGTTATTATGCACGAGCTCGGGCCGCCTGGTCCTGTCCGATTGGATGTGCTTGAATAGACTGGTTGCTTGCCGCCATCGAATCGCCAATGATTCCTGCAGGCTCCGGCACAAACAATTCCTTCTGGTTCCCGCGGGCTCCCGGCAGCGCGGGTAGTACGCAACTAGGTCAAATCTTGGGGGGCCTTCGACAGGACGGGGGTAATGTGCGGCACGCACGACGGCGCCGACCGGCACCTTCCTACAAGAGGACCCAGGGTCGTCCTCAGAACAGCACACGGGTTGTCAGCTTTTCAAACAGAATGCAAATGTTTGAAAACTGACATTTGCAAAGAGGGGAAAGGGGAGGGGGCCCACACGTGCCTGCGGAGGTCCGCGGGGAGACCAGCAGGTCCCCCCGGCGCATGTGTGGACAACTGGACATCGCGGGAGAGGTACATCTGGTCAGCTGTGGTCAGGACGTGCCGTTGTTTCCCTGAGGACTTGACGCCTGCACATCCCCCACACAACGGATTCCGCAGCGGCCCCCCCCTTCCCCCTTGCGCGAAAGCGGGCGCTGTGGATGCCGTTACAACCTGCATTGCAGCGAACCACGACCACCCCGAGACCCGCGGGATGCTTGCCTTCAAGTCGGCGGGTCTGGCATCTCTTCATCCTCGCAGCGTTGTGGAGCGGGGCTGCTTCGATGCGCTGTCGGCGGGGCGCCGGTGGGGGTTCTCCTACCCGGTAGGCGCCGCTGATCCCTCCGTGCGGTCCGCTGTGACCCTCTGTGACCTGATGTAATATCCATCCATATGCCCCCGGACGAGTGAAGATGCTTTGAGTTAAATGCGGCACTAGCCCTCGTACGAACCGAGTCCAAGTTCAACGGCGACAACGAACGATGGTGCTACGATGGCGACGGTCAGGGACGGCACCGCCCATGTCCCCTGTTTCAACGCACGCCAGACCTCGCCGGACCAGACCGGACGGGAGAGGCTCGAAAGCACCAGCAGTTTCCAGGGAGGTACTTGATACAATATGCAGAGTTTGATATTCTGTTCCCTTGTTGAGACGTCGAGACGTCGATTGACAGGGGCCGTCATCCGTTGCTGCTTGCTGGTCATCAGCGGCGGTTGGTCGTTGACGAGCACTTTAGCCTGCACAATTTTGTCATGTGTTGGTTTATTTTCGTCAACACTAGTTATATCACGTCTGAACATATGAGCTGACTCAACTACGTAGGTGCGTGTGCGTGTGTCAACTGTTGCAAAACGTAAAGGTGTATCTATCGTGGCCTTGACGTGAAGGAATGAACCCTTTACGGCCGCTTGCTTCTGTCCTAATTCTATTAGGTTGCTGCAATTTTATTAGTGCGGCTGGCGACCGTGAGGATGCATTTATAGGGTATTCGGAACGCTCCCTCGAGTGCCAGGACCGCCTAGATCACTGCAGGGAGCGCGCAAGACGTGATGGCTGCCTCATGGATCCCTACATGATGCGAACATTCTGTCCAATTTCTTGTTCGGTGTCCAAATGCATGTCCACCGGCACACTGAAGGTGCGTCCGCGTTGCGATCATACAGTATGACAGGGTTGATGGTTACATTTGGATCTGGCATTTATGGTCGTCTGTAGGTGCGGCACTCTGGATTCGCGACTCAGGACGACACGCGCGCTTTCGCGCGGCGGTGGGCTGCTCGCGCCACCGGAGCGCGTCAGCCGCCCGATGGGGTGCACGCAAACTTCCGCATACGGAACATCTCGGGTACGAGGGCATCCACGAGGAGTAAGGTCGTAACGCAATCCCGATGTCCGCCGCGCCGAGGGGATGTGCCCCCGGGTGATGCGGTTTGGTACGCCGTCTCCGAACCAGCACCGCCTCTCCCTCCCAAGATCTTGGACTCCGCGCGACACCGCGCCAGAGCCCAAGGACACCCTGAAGCAACAGGAAGCCGAGAGGACCAACCCGCTTCCCGGAACACGGGGGACAGAGGGTCGACGCATCAGGCCCAGACACCACCACCACCACCACCACACACACTCTGCTATGCCTACCTAAGAAACACACAACACACACACAGTTTATGTTACTTCCGGGCTGGAGCAGAGGGGGGTTGTGTGCCATTGGGGCCTTGTCCGGCTTATCTGCGCCCCTTGCATGGCACGACCTCCTGCTTCGGCTACCGAAGAAATCACTGCCGAGGCAGCAGCCCCCCAGGACCGCTGTCCCCAGGTCGCAGCAGCAAGGTGACGTGCAGCCATCGGATGCGTCGCACTGCCCGTCCCGCCCACCCAAGTCCCTTGCCTCAGCCTCCGCCGCCTCCCCCCTCCCCCCCTGGAGATGCTGGTACAGTCGAGTCTGTATCGGATATTTGCTCTGGCAGCAGCGCAGTATAAGTATGTCTACCAATGTCCTATACCCCTCCCCTCCTTTTGCTGCCAGGGGAGCCCATGACGCTCAGCTCCCTGGGGGTGGGCACCTATCTGGGCGACCTGGACAGCCGTACGGATGACGCGGTGGCGGCGGCCGTCATCCACTCCGTCATGCACGGCTGGAACGTCATTGACACCGGTGGGCGGGTGGGCGGGGACGCGGCCGGGTCACCGATCTGATCTGTCGTGGACGTGTACCGCAGGGAAGGGCGGGGCCTGAGGGAGGCCGGTGATGGGAGCCTGGGGTCGGGGAGGGCGGTGATGGGAGCCTGGTCGGGGAGGGCGGTGATGGGGCAGACCCCAGGTCGGGGTGCCGCAGAGGGCCCGTGGCGTGAGAGGATGTGAGCGGGGCGACGCAGGTCAGCGGGAAGGGGTTGGGCTGGCGGTGTTGATTCAAGGGGGGAGGGGAGCTGAGGAGACATGGGGTCGTACATGCGGCAAAGGAAACACGGGGACGGCACGTGCCTTCTGGCAATCCTCCCTCCCTCCGCCCCTTCCCGCCGCCACCCCGGGGACCCCCTGCAGCCAGCAACTACCGGTGGGGGCGGGCGGAGACGTCCGTCGGTTCGGCGCTGCAGTCGCTGCTGTCGGGGCCGTCACTGCAGGACATGCTGCAGGTGGGCAACGGGCGGAGTGGGATGCGGCGGGGTTGTGTTTAGGAAAGACACACGCCCGCCTGCCCGCGGGGTAGTGTGATGCGGGTGAGGTTGCCTTGGTCGAGGTGGGGGGTTGGTAGGCAATGGTACGACATGTTGTACAGAAGCAGGGCATCGTACACATAGACAACATGGGGGCGGGGGTGGAGGGTGAAGCAGGAGGCGAGAAGCTCAACCGACCCATGGGCAGGACCGTTCGGGTCGGACTAGGTTTCATCATGCTTACCCCCCCCCCGTGCGTGCGCTGTGAGCACTGCGAATGGGAGGACGGTGCTACGGGGCTCGTGCTCCTCATTCCCGGAAGTCGAGGAACCCCAGTTCCACGGAAGCGCCTACTGCCGTACTGTTGCGGCGGCCACGACACAACAACCCGCCGATGCTCAGGTGCCCGATCCATCCATCCCGGCGGGAACCAATGTCCAGCTTTGCCAGCCGCATTTTCTGTAGACTAATGCCGAGGTGTCATCGCCGTATCCTGCCATGTTCTGCCCAGCCCATGCCCATGCCGCCCATGCCGCCGTCCTGCGGGCGCACACCCATCCACCCACCCCTCCCCGCCCGCTCCCCTCCCTCCCCGCCCGCTTCCGCTCCCGCTCCCCCAGGAGGAGGCGACCTCGGCGGATGTGACCCGCTCCATGTTGTTCATCTCCACAAAGGCTGGCTTCACGGATGAGGCGCTCGTACGGCAGCTGGTGCAGGTAATGACGGGGGCGGGCCATGGGTAATGTGGCCAAGGCTGGAGGATGGGGAGAAGGAGTGGATGTCGGAGGGGGAGGATGGGGCAGGGTGCGTTCACGGGGCTTGGATCCCCAACCAAGTTAGGTAGGTGGCCCCGGATTGCGGAGTTCGAGAGGCTGACGGGGGGGGGAGGTCTAGAGGCAGAGCGGGGGTCTGGGCTTGTTGGGTTTGACCAGATCGCCGCTGCCAAAACCCAAATCGAGCCATCACTTCCCCATCCCCTCGCCCGCACGACCACCTCCTCTCCCCCCCAGGCCCGCCAGCTGAGCCGCCACGATGTGGTGGGCGGCCACACCCTGGCCCCCGCCTACCTGGTCGCCTCCGTGGCCGCCTCCCTGGACCGCCTGGGGATGCAGACGGTACGCGCGGGCGGGCGGGCGGGGGGGGGAAGGGGGGGAACTGTGGGACGTCGCGGGTGGGGGCCAGGGTGGTCGGACGGAGGCTGTGCGGCCCCACGGCAGTAGCACGTCAGGGTCTGCTGCAGCGCCGACCCTCCGTGTGTGCGTGTTTGGAGAAGGGACCCGTGCGCGTGTGTGTATGTGTATATATATGTGTGTGTGTTCCGCCCTCCGGAGGTGATCTCCACCGCCCAGTGGCCGGGAGTGGGAGCACGACGATCGGGAGGTGCCTCCCCTGCCCCTCCCACCACGCCCACCCAACACCCATCTGCTGACGACTAGCGGTCCGCTCAGGTATCCGCTGTGCCACCCACAGTTCGGGGCGTGCGAGTTTCTCGCTATACACACACACGCCTCCCCGACCCCTCCACCCTTCCACCCCTCCGCCCCCCTCCACCCCTCCGCCCCCCTCCACCCCTCCGCCCCCCCCCACCCCCAGGTGGACCTGCTGTACCTGCACAACGCGGCGGAGATGCAGCTCAAGGGGATGGGCTGGCCGGCCTTCCGGACCAAGCTCAAAGAGGTGAGGGGCGCCGCTTGGTGGGTTCCCCCCGACCCCCGGGAGGGGGGGGAGAGAGGTGGCAGGTGTGGAGGGGGGATGTTTGCATCGCCCCCGCGAGCGATGTGGGGTCCCCCGGTGGGAAGCCATGGGGACACAGGCCAGGCCAGGGCTCAGGGGTCGACAGGATTTTGAAGCCGGAGGGCACTCGTCCTCCCGCCGTGCACATCCCTGTCGTTGCCGCCCAACATCCTCCTCCGCCGCCGACGCCGCGTCATCCTCCTCCTCATCATCATCCTCCTCCCCCTCCTCCTCCTCCTCCTCGTCCTCCTCCTCGCCCGGGCCCCCTGTGTCGACAAGCCAGTACCATCCCTATAGGGGGGTCGGAACCTAACTGCCGTGCGATGCCGTACTCCACGCCCCGGTGATGCCACCAGGCCTTCAGGGCGCTGGAGAAGCTGCGGGAAGATGGCTCCATCCGTTCGTACGGCATGGCCACGTGGGATTGCTTCCGGGTGCCGCCCAGCGACCCTAGCTACGTGAACCTGGAGGTACGGCAGCCGGGGAGGCGGGGGCAGGCATCAAGAGACTTGAGAGGGGACGACCACACTGGCCGGGATCCCCCGGTGGTCTGTCTGTCTGTCTGTCTGTCTGTCTGTCTGTCTGTCTGTCTGTCTGTCTGTCTGTCTGTCTGTCTGTCTGTCTGTCTGTCTGTCTGTCTGTCTGTCTGTCTGTCTGTCTGTCTGTCTGCCTGCCTGCCTGCCTGCCTGCCTGCCTGCCTGCCTGCCTGTCTGCCTGTCTTGCTTTGTGTGCCTCTCCGCAAACCTGACCGGGGCCCGCGCGGTGTTGCTCCACCCGCCCCCATCCGCCGCACCCGCCTCCACCCGTACGGCCGCGCCAACCTCGAAGCCGCCGCCGCTCAGCCGATCACCGCCTTACACTCCCCCAATGCTCCCCACTTCTACCTCCTGCAACCGCGCGCAGGATGTGGTCATGGTGGCCAAGGAGGTGGCGGGGGACAAGGGCAGCGGCTTCACAGCGGTGCAGCTGCCGGTGGGGCATCGGGGTGGGGAGGGGAGGGGCCACCGGATCGGGAGCGGGGTGGTGGCGTCGATGGCCTTCGCAGCATGGGATTGACCCCGGGGAGGGGGGAAGAATGACGCATTGACATGACGTGGGTCGCAACCCCGTCCCCACATGGCCCGGCGCCGTCTGGAGCCTGTAGAGCCGCCAGCCGCCAGCGCTGCCATCCAAGGATGAACCGGGTGTGCCACTGGACAGAGGACCGCGGCCTCAGTTCAGTTCGTGGCGGTCCACCCGCGGCCCCGCGATGCGCCTCCACCCCCCCCTGGGTAACCCCCTCCCCGCGATGCGCCTCCCCCCTAGGTAAACCCCTACCCCGCAGTTTGAACACGTCTACCAATTTCCTACACCCTCCCCGTTCCCTC
The DNA here is from genome assembly GCA_003117195.1 of Eudorina sp. 2006-703-Eu-15. Lineage (NCBI taxonomy): Eukaryota > Viridiplantae > Chlorophyta > Chlorophyceae > Chlamydomonadales > Volvocaceae > Eudorina > Eudorina sp. 2006-703-Eu-15. The sequence goes on along the minus strand of BDSI01000052.1, from coordinate 650,166 downwards.
CCTCCCTGCCTGCCTCCCTTGGTCCTCAGGTGAGCGTCACCATGCCAGAGGCCTGGCAGCAGCCCTGGCAGCGGGTGCGCAACGAGAGCGTGACGCTGATGAGGGCGGCGGAGCTGCTGGGGGTGGCCGTCTTTACGTCGGGGCCGCTGGGCGAGGTGGGGCAGCCCAGCAGCGGCAGGCAGGGAGGGGAGGAGGGAGGGAGGAGAGAGGGAGGGGAGGGAGAGAGGGAGGGGAGGGAGAGAGGGAGGGGAGGGAGAGAGGGAGAGAGAGAGGGAGGGAGGGAGAGAGAGTGAGGGAGGGAGGGCAGCAAACGTAGGATTAGGATGCGGCGAGGAAGTCGGACGGACGAGCGGGGAGGAACGGTGTTGGATGCATCCCGAAGCCCAGTCCAGTACGGCTGTCGGGCCCAGGAGCGAGCCGGGTTGCGGCCGGAAGGGGAGGAGAGGGCCATGCGCGGGTAGTGATGAGGGCGGGCTTAGCTTGAGGCGGCCGCTGGCCCCGCCCCCCGGGCCGCCCACGGTGCTCGACTGCGACCGCGCCGTCTCCGGCCCACACGTGGCGCCGTCTCGGCCTCCTCGCCTATCGTTGTTGCCGTGTCCCAGCCCGCCTTATTTATCCACTACCCCGTACCCACCCATCCCCTCCCAGGGTGAGCTGCTCCGCAAGCTGAGCTCCCGGCTGGATCCGGTGCTGGAGCTCCGAGACCAGCCCACCACGGCGCGCAAGCTGCTGCAGCTGGCCCGCAGCACGCCCGGGCCCGCCATGACCACCGCACTGGTGGGGCACAAGACGCGCGAGTGGGTGGAGGCCAACACGGAGCTGGCGCTGGCGGAGCCGCTGACGGTGAGGGGGAGGAGGGGACGGGGGAGGAGGGGGAGGTAGGGCGCATGATGGTGCCGGGACCCTGATGCTGCGCATCCGGGTTGACCAGGTTGTTGGCCAGGTGGTGGAGGGGCGACCGCGCGGCGGCCATGGGCCGAGAGGGCCACGGGCGCTGCTGGCATTGAAGGGGTCTGCAAGCAACGTGAAGAAGACGTTGCGGGGACGGTGCAGAGCTCATTCAAGCTCATTCATGATCATGCGCCTATCCTGGGCATATCCTCAGCGGGCTCGAAGGCCATTCGTTTCCGCCCCTTCCGGTGACGAGAAAGGCCCACCTCTGAACCCTTGAAACCCGCGAAACCCCGCCCCGCCTCGGCAACGCGCCTGTCTCCACCACCTCCATCTCCACCAGGAGCGGGAGTTCCGGGAGGCGATGCTGCAGGCCAAGGCGCTCCTGAGGGGGGACGGCGACGGCGCGGACGCCGCGGCCCGGTGATGTGCGGCCTTGCACCACCCGGCGGTCGTCGGTCAAGTCTTCACGGGGCCTGTGCTGCGGAAACTGCAGCCGCAGCAGCTGCAGCAGCCGGCATAGCCGGTCGCACGGGTGCATGTGCGCCGAGAGGAGTTAAGGAGAGTTTGAGGCGCGGCAGCCCGTCAGGAGGCACTGCCCGCAACCCAGGGTGGGGTGCGTGCGCTGTACGACATCACGCGGTACGACATCATGCCGAACGCGGGTGGAACCATGCAGCGGGATGCAGCCGCGCACGTCGCCGAGCTGCGCCAGGGAACGTCAGGCGGGTTCGGCTTCTCCGCGTAGTCGAGCAGCTGGGCACTGGACGCTTGCACAGTCTTTCTGCCGTTGAACCGTCGTCCCCTTGCAAGCCTTGACCAGCATGTGCATGTGCATGTCCATGTGGGGCGCGTCTGCGTTCCCCGCGTCTGCGTTCCCCGCGTCTGCAGCACGTGCAGCAGTGCACTGGGCGGCGGTGATGGTCTGCGAATCTGGGGGGTCGAAAGAGCGCGAAGGGGGGCGCCGCTGCGTCCGTGGCTGTACGGGTGTGAACGTGCCTGTGGCACAAAACCCACGGCAGGCCCAGCTCGGCTGTGGGAAACGCACACAAAGCGGAACGCGCGCGAATGTACGATACATGAGCTTGCAGGACAGTCCATTGCTGTAGGTGGTGTGGTGCCAAAAGGTCGGGAGCCCACGAGCGGCGGGTGGAGGGGTGGAGGGGTGGAGCCCGTCCCCAGCGGCGCACTGACTGACAACGACAACGACAGACTGTGCAAGCGTCCAGGGACTCTGCCGCAGCCCAGCGCCCATCTACGGTGACTACCCGCTGCGTCCCCATACAGCCCGTCCAGCGAACCCACCGTACCGCCCACACGGCAAGGGCGCACCGGGTGCGTTGTTGTAGACCGAAGGGTTGGACGTTGGCATTGATGCGCCTCCACGACAACAGACAGTGGCCCCTGGAGTTGTCCTCGTCTGTGCACGGATGTCCTTCGAGCAGACGGAGGGGTCTGCAGGCTCTGGTCCCCAATCGAGATGCCGCGAACCGCGTTGTTATCTTGTTTGTTGTTCTGCGCGGTCTGGCGCTGCGGTCTGGCGCTTCGGGCTTGCCAAGCCTGCTTGTGCCTATAGGCATGTGTGTGCTCGGATAAAAGACATCGTGGCCTGTCACTCCAGGACTGGGAGGAAACTGGGGGAAAGGAGGGGGCCCGCTGGGTCGCAAGATAAAAAGGACGTAGGCGGACGGAGAGCGTGGGGCCGATGGTGGCTGTAGCGAGTGGGGGTTAGGCCGGTCCGGCTGTCGGCGGTGGTGGTGGCGGTGGTGGCCGTCACGGGTGTGGCGGCACTGGTTAATGAGAAGCCCACCCACGGCACTGTGCACGGGCACGGTTGTGGCGACACTGATGCGTGTTGGCGAGGAGATGGATTGATGATGCGAGGATGCCGATTTGCTCCGGATGGCGTCGGGCGCCTCGTTGCTCTACATGATGAGCCGTCCGGCATGCCGGCAAGGAAGGTAGGCAGGACCACGGTTGTCACCGGATTCCGCCGCAATGGTGCCGTGTTGCTGGGGCGGGACCTGACCCGCACTGTTCTGTGGGAGAGCACCCACCATGTGACCCGCCCTGTGGGACCAAGGTGTCTTCGCACGTGCAGGCATGAACAGCAGCGTGCCGTGTAAGTGTCTCTCGACATCTCCGAATCATATCACGTTCCGGTCTTAGGGCTGTCCCGGCTTGCTCGCTCCCCCGTGTGTGTGTGTGACACCCTGCACTGCTCGCTGGGCATAGAGGGAGGACCACATTCGCCATCCGACCCTCTGGTTATTGCGTAGAAAACGGAGAACACATCCTCCAACACAACACAAACATCGATGACCGCACGACGCGGCGCTTAGTTCATCCCTGTTCACCCCTGTTCACCCGACATAGCACCTCCCAAATGACGAAACTCCACCAAAGAGGCCGTTTTTAATCGTTAATCCATGGCCGGCATGTCTCAAGTCGTGCGGCACTCGTCTCGTCTGTCCAATGAGGCTCATGGCCAGACATGGCCCCGGCGGGGTCTGTCGCCGCTGCTGTGCGTTCATGTGTGCTGTCCCACGGCCCCCCTCCGGCCCCTGGAAAGCCGCGACCTGGTTATCTCAGCCCACCAAATGCCCCACAGTGAACGAGGTGATGAGGGTTTGGGGTTTAAGATTTATCCGGTGAGCAACGTGATGAGATGCCTTCAAACTCGGGCGGCTGCCGTACCTCTAGTGCTCATTACCTTATCAGCCTATGTTCGGCGTAAACGGGAATCGAACCCGTCACCCATCAGCTTGTGGGTGCTGCCGACGGAACGCCAGTTCAGCCACTACCTACTTTAACCCGCCCGTGCCCCGACACCTTCATCTTGACGTGGTGCTTGGACTTTGAGGGCCTGCAGCGAGGCAAGGGTCGGTCGAGGGGAGCACGATGGGTGTCAGCGAAGGGGTACCAATCCATACAAACCGAAGGAAGGCATGCAAGCGCGGAAACGCGGAAGGGGAAACAGCAGCTCACGCAGCTGGCCGGCCTAAACCACGTCACGCACAGACAGATAAGGGTGGGGCGCACGGGGCCCGAGCCGCTGCGAGAGGTCTGCCAGGCCACGCCGTCTCACCGCGCTGCGTCCCGACTCCTTGACCTTGACTGCGTGCTTGGATTTCGCGGGCCTGCAGCGAGGCAAGGGTCGGCCGAGGGGAGCACGATGGGTGTCAGCGAAGAGGTACCAATCCATACAAACCGACGAGAGGCATGTAAGCGCGGAAACGCGGAAGGGGAAACAGCAGCTCACGCAGCTCGCCGGCCTACACCACGTCACGCACGAACCGATACGAGCAGGGCGCACGGGGCCCGAGCCGCTACGCGAGGTCTGCCAGTCCACGCCGTCTCGCCGCGCTGTGCCCCGACCCCTTGATCAGCGAAGGGGTACCAATCCATACAAACAGAAGGAAGGCAAGCGCGAAAACGCGGAAGGGGAAACAGCAACTCACGCAGTTGGCCGGCCTACACCACGTCACGCACGAACGGATACGAGCTAGGCGCACGGGGCCCGAGCCGCTGCGAGAGGTCTGCCAGGCCACGCCGTATCGCCGCGCTGCGCCCCGACCCCTTGAGCTTGACGTCGTGCTTGGATTTCGCGGGCCTGCAGCGAGGCAAGGGTCGGCCGAGGGGAGCACGATGGGTGTCAGCGAAGGGGTACCAATCCATACAAACCGACGAGAGGCATGTAAGCGCGGAAACGCGGAAGGGGAAACAGCAGCTCACGCAGCTGGCCTACACCACGTCACGCACGAACCGATACGAGCAGGGCGCACGGGGCCCGAGCCGCTGCGAGAGGTCTGCCAGGCCACGCCGTATCGCCGCGCTGCGCCCCGATTCCTTGATCTTCATGGCGTGCTTGGACTTTGCGGGCCTGCAGCGAGGCAAGGGTCGGTCGAGCGGAGCACGATGGGTGTCAGCGAAGGGGTACCAATCCATACAAACCGAAGAAAGGCAAGCGCGAACACGCGGAAGGGGAAACAGCAACTCACGCAGCTGGCCGGCCTAAACCGCGTCATGCACGACCAGATACGAGCAGGGCGCACAGGTCTGCCAGGCCACGCCGTCTCGCCGCGCTGTGCCCCGACCCCTTGATCTTAACGGCGTGCTTGGACTTTGCGGGCCTGCAGCGAGGCAAGGGTCGGTCGAGGGGAGCACGATGGATGTGTCTGCGAAAGGGTACCAATCCATACAAACCGAAGGAAGGCAAGCGCGAAAACGCGGAAGGGGAAACAGCAGCTCACGCGGCTGGCCGGCCTAAACCACGTCACGCACGGACAGATAAGGGTGGGGCGCACGGGGCCCGAGCCGCTGCGAGAGGTCTGCCAGGCCACGCCGTATCGTCGCGCTGCGTCCCGACTCCTTGAGCTTGACTGCGTGCTTGGACTTTGCGGGCCTGCAGCGCGGCAAGGGTCGGTCGAGGGGAGCACGATGGGTGTCAGCGAAGGGGTACCAATCCATACAAACCGACAAGAGGCATGTAAGCGCGAAAACGCGGAAGGGGAAACAGCAACTCACGCAGCTGGCCGGCCTAAACCACGTCATGCACGACCAGATACGAGCAGGGCGCACAGGTCTGCCAGTCCACGCCGTCTCGCCGCGCTGTGCCCTGACCCCTTGATCTTAACGGCGTGCTTGGACTTTGCGGGCCTGCAGCGAGGCAAGGGTCGGTCGAGGGGAGCACGATGGGTGTCAGCGAAGAGGTACCAATCCATACAAACCGAAGGAAGGCAAGCGCGAAAACGCGGAAGGGGAAACAGCAGCTCACGCGGCTGGCCTAAACCACGTCACGCACGGACAGATAAGGGTGGGGCGCACGGGGCCCGAGCCGCTGTGAGAGGTCTGCCAGGCCACGCCGTCTCACCGCGCTGTGCCCCGACCCCTTGACCTTGACTGCGTGCTTGGATTTCGCGGGCCTGCAGCGAGGCAAGGGTCGGCCGAGGGGAGCACGATGGGTGTCAGCGAAGGGGTACCAATCCATTCAAACCGAAGGAAGGCAAGCGCGAAAACGCGGAAGGGGAAACAGCAGCTCACGCAGCTGGCCTACACCACGTCACGCACGAACCGATACGAGCAGGGCGCACGGGGCCCGAGCCGCTGCGAGAGGTCTGCCAGGCCACGCCGTCTCGCCGAGCTGTGCCCCGACCCCTTGATCTTAACGATGTGCTTGGACTTTGCGGGCCTGCAGCGAGGCAAGGGTCGGTCGAGGGGAGCACGATGGGTGTCAGCGAAGGGGTACCAATCCATTCAAACCGAAGGAAGGCAAGCGCGAAAACGCGGAAGGGGAAACAGCAGCTCACGCAGCTGGCCTACACCACGTCACGCACGAACCGATACGAGCAGGGCGCACGGGGCCCGAGCCGCTGCGAGAGGTCTGCCAGGCCACGCCGTCTCGCCGCGCTGTGCCCCGACCCCTTGATCTTAACGGCGTGCTTGGATTTCGCGGGCCTGCAGCGAGGCAAGGGTCGGCCGAGGGGAGCACGATGGGTGTCAGCGAAGAGGTACCAATCCATACAAACCGACGAGAGGCATGCAAGCGCGGAAACGCGGAAGGGGAAACAGCAACTCACGCAGTTGGCCGGCCTACACCACGTCATGCACGAACAGATACGAGCAGGGCGCACGTGGCCCGAGCCGCTGCGAGAGGTCTGCCAGGCCACGCCGTCTCGCCGCGCTGTGCCCCGACCCCTTGATCTTAACGGCGTGCTTGGACTTTGCGGGCCTGCAGCGAGGCAAGGGTCGGTCGAGGGGAGCACGATGGGTGTCAGCGAAGGGGTACCAATCCATACAAACCGAAGGAAGGCAAGCGCGAAAACGCGGAAGGGGAAACAGCAACTCACGCAGCTGGCCGGCCTAAACCACGTCATGCACGACCAGATACGAGCAGGGCGCACAGGTCGGCCAGTCCACGCCGTCTCGCCGCGCTGTGCCCCGACCCCTTGATCTTAACGGCGTGCTTGGACTTTGCGGGCCTGCAGCGAGGCAAGGGTCGGTCGAGGGGAGCACGATGGGTGTCAGCGAAGGGGTACCAATCCATACAAACCGAAGAAAGGCAAGCGCGAAAACGCGGAAGGGGAAACAGCAACTCACGCAGCTGGCCGGCCTAAACCGCGTCATGCACGACCAGATACGAGCAGGGCGCACAGGTCTGCCAGTCCACGCCGTCTCGCCGCGCTGTGCCCCGACCCCTTGATCTTAACGGCGTGCTTGGACTTTGCTGGCCTGCAGCGAGGCAAGGGTCGGTCGAGGGGAGCACGATGGATGGGTGTCAGCGAAGGGGTACCAATCCATACAAACCGAAGGAAGGCAAGCGCGAAAACGCGGAAGGGGAAACAGCAGCTCACGCGGCTGGCCGGCCTAAACCACGTCACGCACGGACAGATAAGGGTGGGGCGCACGGGGCCCGAGCCGCTGCGAGAGGTCTGCCAGGCCACGCCGTCTCACCGCGCTGTGCCCCGACCCCTTGACCTTGACTGCGTGCTTGGATTTCGCGGGCCTGCAGCGAGGCAAGGGTCGGCCGAGGGGAGCACGATGGGTGTCAGCGAAGGGGTACCAATCCATTCAAACCGAAGGAAGGCAAGCGCGAAAACGCGGAAGGGGAAACAGCAGCTCACGCAGCTGGCCTACACCACGTCACGCACGAACCGATACGAGCAGGGCGCACGGGGCCCGAGCCGCTGCGAGAGGTCTGCCAGGCCACGCCGTCTCGCCGCGCTGTGCCCCGACCCCTTGATCTTAACGGCGTGCTTGGACTTTGCGGGCCTGCAGCGAGGCAAGGGTCGGTCGAGGGGAGCACGATGGGTGTCAGCGAAGGGGTACCAATCCATACAAACCGAAGGAAGGCAAGCGCGAAAACGCGGAAGGGGAAACAGCAACTCACGCAGCTGGCCGGCCTAAACCACGTCATGCACGACCAGATACGAGCAGGGCGCACAGGTCGGCCAGTCCACGCCGTCTCGCCGCGCTGTGCCCCGACCCCTTGATCTTAACGGCGTGCTTGGACTTTGCGGGCCTGCAGCGAGGCAAGGGTCGGTCGAGGGGAGCACGATGGGTGTCAGCGAAGGGGTACCAATCCATACAAACCGAAGAAAGGCAAGCGCGAAAACGCGGAAGGGGAAACAGCAACTCACGCAGCTGGCCGGCCTAAACCGCGTCATGCACGACCAGATACGAGCAGGGCGCACAGGTCGGCCAGTCCACGCCGTCCCGCCGCGCTGTGCCCCGACCCCTTGATCTTAACGGCGTGCTTGGACTTTGCGGGCCTGCAGCGAGGCAAGGGTCGGTCGAGGGGAGCACGATGGGTGTCAGCGAAAAGGTACCAATCCATACAAACCGACGAGAGGCATGTAAGCGCGGAAACGCGGAAGGGGAAACAGCCGCTCACGCAGCTGGCCTACACCACGTCACGCACGAAACGATACGAGCAGGGCGCACGGGGCCCGAGCCGCTGCGAGAGGTCTGCCAGGCCACGCCGTCTCGCCGCGCTGTGCCCCGACCCCTTGATCTTAACGGCGTGCTTGGACTTTGCGGGCCTGCAGCGAGGCAAGGGTCGGTCGAGGGGAGCACGATGGGTGTCAGCGAAGGGGTACCAATCCATACAAACCGAAGGAAGGCAAGCGCGAAAACGCGGAAGGGGAAACAGCAACTCACGCAGCTGGCCGGCCTAAACCACGTCATGCACGACCAGATACGAGCAGGGCGCACAGGTCGGCCAGTCCACGCCGTCTCGCCGCGCTGTGCCCCGACCCCTTGATCTTAACGGCGTGCTTGGACTTTGCGGGCCTGCAGCGAGGCAAGGGTCGGTCGAGGGGAGCACGATGGGTGTCAGCGAAAGGGTACCAATCCATACAAACCGAAGGAAGGCAAGCGCGAACACGCGGAAGGGGAAACAGCAACTCACGCAGCTGGCCGGCCTAAACCGCGTCATGCACGACCAGATACGAGCAGGGCGCACAGGTCTGCCAGTCCACGCCGTCTCGCCGCGCTGTGCCCCGACCCCTTGATCTTAACGGCGTGCTTGGACTTTGCGGGCCTGCAGCGAGGCAAGGGTCGGTCGAGGGGAGCACGATGGATGGGTGTCAGCGAAGGGGTACCAATCCATACAAACCGAAGGAAGGCAAGCGCGAAAACGCGGAAGGGGAAACAGCAGCTCACGCGGCTGGCCGGCCTAAACCACGTCACGCACGGACAGATAAGGGTGGGGCGCACGGGGCCCGAGCCGCTGCGAGAGGTCTGCCAGGCCACGCCGTATCGTCGCGCTGCGTCCCGACTCCTTGAGCTTGACTGCGTGCTTGGACTTTGCGGGCCTGCAGCGAGGCAAGGGTCGGTCGAGGGGAGCACGATGGGTGTCAGCGAAGGGGTACCAATCCATACAAACCGAAGAAAGGCAAGCGCGAAAACGCGGAAGGGGAAACAGCAACTCACGCAGCTGGCCGGCCTAAACCACGTCATGCACGACCAGATACGAGCAGGGCGCACAGGTCTGCCAGTCCACGCCGTCCCGCCGCGCTGTGCCCCGACCCCTTGATCTTAACGGCGTGCTTGGACTTTGCGGGCCTGCAGCGAGGCAAGGGTCGGTCGAGGGGAGCACGATGGGTGTCAGCGAAAAGGTACCAATCCATACAAACCGACGAGAGGCATGTAAGCGCGGAAACGCGGAAGGGGAAACAGCAGCTCACGCAGCTGGCCTACACCACGTCACGCACGAACCGATACGAGCAGGGCGCACGGGGCCCGAGCCGCTGCGAGAGGTCTGCCAGGCCACGCCGTATCGCCGCGCTGCGCCCCGACCCCTTGATCTTCATGGCGTGCTTGGACTTTGCGGGCCTGCAGCGAGGCAAGGGTCGGTCGAGGGGAGCACGATGGGTGTCAGCGAAAGGGTACCAATCCATACAAACCGAAGGAAGGCAAGCGCGAACACGCGGAAGGGGAAACAGCAGCTCACGCAGCTGGCCTACACCACGTCACGCACGAACCGATACGAGCAGGGCGCACGGGGCCCGAGCCGCTGCGAGAGGTCTGCCAGGCCACGCCGTATCGTCGCGCTGCGTCCCGACTCCTTGAGCTTGACTGCGTGCTTGGATTTCGCGGGCCTGCAGCGCGGCAAGGGTCGGTCGAGGGGAGCACGATGGGTGTCAGCGAAGGGGTACCAATCCATACAAACCGAAGAAAGGCAAGCGCGAACACGCGGAAGGGGAAACAGCAACTCACGCAGCTGGCCGGCCTAAACCGCGTCATGCACGACCAGATACGAGCAGGGCGCACAGGTCTGCCAGTCCACGCCGTCTCGCCGCGCTGTGCCCCGACCCCTTGATCTTAACGGCGTGCTTGGACTTTGCGGGCCTGCAGCGAGGCAAGGGTCGGTCGAGGGGAGCACGATGGGTGTCAGCGAAGGGGTACCAATCCATACAAACCGAAGGAAGGCAAGCGCAAAAACGCGGAAGGGGAAACAGCAGCTCACGCAGCTGGCCGGCCTAAACCACGTCACGCACGGACAGATAAGGGTGGGGCGCACGGGGCCCGAGCCGCTGCGAGAGGTCTGCCAGGCCACGCCGTATCGCCGCGCTGCGCCCCGACCCCTTGATCTTCATGGCGTGCTTGGACTTTGCGGGCCTGCAGCGAGGCAAGGGTCGGTCGAGGGGAGCACGATGGGTGTCAGCGAAGGGGTACCAATCCATACAAACCAAAGGAAGGCAAGCGCGAAAACGCGGAAGGGGAAACAGCAACTCACGCAGCTGGCCGGCCTAAACCACGTCACGCACGGACAGATAAGGGTGGGGCGCACGGGCCCTCCTCCCCTTTATACAAGAAACGCCGGCCATTCGTCTTCACGCTGACGCTCCTAGCCGATTTCCCATTTTGCTTGTTTGGCGGATGTCGTGGGCGCGCTGGATTGGACAGAATGACCGACTGGACGTAGTCTAGCGATGGTGGACTCGGCGCTGGTGGTAGTCTGGTGGTGGTGAACTTTGCAGCGGTGACGACGTTGCAAACGGCCATGGTCATCCAGGGACGCCTTTAAGGACGCCTTTGAACGGGACGACGATGATAGTCGCTAAGCTGGCGGTGCCCGTCGACACCGCCGATGTGGGACAGCAAGCCATGCAGGTGACCTGGACGGCAAGAGGACAAGCTGAAGGGAGCTTCGACGCGCAGAGAGCTTTTAAGAAACCTACAATCAACATGTCCCTTCCAAGAAGCGCACTTGCGATTGCCAGTCGCATCGCGCACGCATCTTCCTGACAGCACGAAAGCATTGCGCGTTGAGCATTGTGCCAAGATGATCGCTTCCCACAGTTGCCCTTCAGATACCAAGAGCATCCGCAGTCCATAAACCAGAACTCACCAAGGGGCGCTTGCAACTTCGCTGTCGTCAGGAAGCCGACCCCAGCAAAGCGTCTAAAACCCTTCAGCAAACAATATTCAAACATTGTAGTGAACAACTGACACGAGCGGCCATTTCGGCACGAAGAACAATTGACTCGAGCGGCCATTTCGGCATTACCGCATGGGTTGAGAACGGAACCGTTGTCAATCAGCGATCGTCGTCTCGTGCAATTCGGGAGCTCACCACTGATATAAAAATCCAGTATGGTTCAATTGAGACTGCGGGGCCACTCACAGACTGAGACCATTCCCAAAAGTATTGCCCCAACCCCAAATCAGCTGAATGCTTCAAAGAAAGAAATGACATATGCTGTCCAACCTTTCCCTTGTATATACGTAGCAGCACGTTCGCCGAAGACGCAGGTATGGCCCGCTTCGGAACTGTCAGCTGAAGCAAGATATTACAAGGTCATAAGATTTATTAATATACAGGCAATTTATTTCTGCAACTATGTGGGGAAATGGACTAACCGTCCAGGAAGCCGGCTTTTATTTGGCGCTCTCTACCGTACAATGTGACAAGGTCACTACTGCTGAGTTGCGGCCCGTGGGCTGGTGGTTGGGCTCGTGGCCCCATACCAGCCCAACCTAGATTCAACATAAACCGTTATGATAATATGGAACAAGCAGTCCACAAGTCCACGATGGAAACTGGAATGTGACAAATAGGGACAAGCCCAACGGGCGGACCTTGGAACCTCTGCTTCATGTGCCACCTTGCAAATGCCTTGATGGTGTTAATGGTCTGCGATTGCATCAGTCTGCACCTGCAACTGTCAATGTTCACGAGGAGTCCTCCACAAACCTTCCTCTGTCCGCGCAATCTTATCCCGCGCAGCCTTATGACTGCAAAACACTTATGTGATCGTTGAGAACACGTCTGGATGCTCGATCTTCTGGTGGATTGTACGGTATCGGCGACATGTCGTTGCTCGACTCATAACAGATGGAAACTGAAAATAACCTGGTTCCACACGTTCCACATCTACGACCATTAGGTCAGCACGCTTCTCATAAGCATTCACCGCCTGCTGTACACATACAGGCACCAGCTTCTGCGTCCACCACGTGATGGGCCCACGCCCGGCCAACCCCCACCCCACCCCACCCTCTAAATGCGCGGCGCCTTCAAGGGTACGGATGCAGGTATCCCCAATGCCCCCCCATCATCGCCTGCAATCGCCTTCAAGTGCTGATTGCCCCCCTGAACCGCGCCGCCGGGGAGCCAGGACTTCGAGCAAGTCCGTCGGGCCGCCGCTGTGCCGGGCGCTAGACAGTAGGGTTGATGGAGGGCGCTAGGTGGAGGGTCAATCTGCCACCCCACACACAAACGCCCGACTTAGTACACACCGCCCGTCGTGACGCCGTGCTGCCTGCCGCCCCACCATCCGGTGGGTGGGTGGGCATGTGGCCAACGTCACTGACCACTGGTGCTGTGGACGGAAACCCTAGTTGGAGTTGCCGCAAGTTAATTCGAACGCACAGAACAGAACGTACGCGCGGCCCCACTGCGGGTCGGTCCAAATCCGCCCGGCGCCCCCCCCCCACCCCCCCCCACCCCCCCACCCCCCAAGGCTCTGAATAGCGCCCAGACCCGTGGCGCCCCCCCCACCCCCCCCCCAGGCTCTGCCTAGCGCCCAGACCCGTGGCGCCCCGAGCGGGGCCCCGAAAGGCACACACATGTTTGCTCGCCGACTTCAGACGGCGAGGCGCACGCGGATGGCCCCGCGGCCCAACCTCCCGCTGGTGCCACCGCCGTCACCACGGAGACCAGCTTCTACCTCGAGTGCTGTCAGGCGAGTGGGGGCGGAGCGGAGGGGTGGGCGGGGAGCAGGGCCCGCCTGCCGTAGTGACTCGCCACTGGGGCGCCTAAGGACCCCACAGTCCTCATCAGCTGCACTGCAGGGATCCGCAGTCCTCAGCTGCACTGCCAGGGTGATGCCCAGTGAGGCAACAACGGTCGGTCACATACATGGCCATGGGCATGGGCTTTGGTATATAGGGGTGAACAGAACCCAAATCGGGAGCACTACACAGCACTCGAGATCAGGCACGGGAGTAGTACGCTAGATGTCGTCCCCGCCGTCCCCGCCTCCGTCGTCGTCTTCTTCCCCATCGCCGCCCCCCTCCAGCTCCTCGCGCATCCTCGGCTCCGCATCCTCGCCGTACTGGATGGCCATGTCGATCTGCCCCAGGATATCGGTGATACTGCCGTACAGGAAAGCCGTACAGGATAGCATCGGGAAAGAGCAGGTCAGTCAGTCGCAGGTCAGCCAGCGGACTCCAGCGGCGGCATACCGTGAATCAAATTGGCCCCCCAGCTGAGCACAATCAGCACAGGACAGCACGGCAGCTCCAGTCGACATGGGAATCATTGAATCGGCGGTCTCTCGATGCACTGCTCGGGTGGGGACCGACACGCACGCACACCCTCCCCCCTGCCGCGCCTCTCTTCCCTCCCCCCTCCCGCACCTGTCCTCGTCAGTGATGTCCAGCGGCAGGAAGGACACCAGAGAGAACTCGTCCAGCAGCGTTCCCATAGCGGTGTTGAGCTGCCGGAAGCGGGGGCCCGTGGAGGCGGCCAGCTGTGGCAGCAGCAGCCCCGGGTCGGGAAACAGAAAGTCGTCCAGGTGGCGCTGCGCAGGGCAGGGTAGGGCAGGGCAGGGCGGAGGGTACTGAACCACACGGCATGGTCCGGACGACACAGCAGGACACCCCGGGGGACAATAGACACTGGAAGCCACACGACAAGCGCGCCCAAGTAGGGCAGGCGCGGAGACGAAAGCGACGCGGAGCGCTTTTAGTGTCTGCCAACTTGTGCCGCGCTGCGAAGCGGGCGGCGCAGCCAGAGACACCGCACCCAAATGCTGCGGCACCCAGGGCGCCCCTCGGGCCCCCCTTCACAGCCGCCTCAAACCCACAGCCCCTCTCACCTTGTCCTCCAACAGGTCCACCTTCGTGAGCACGTTGACGTGGGGGAGCTCCAATTTGACCATGGCGGCCAGGGCCTGAGGGCGGCCGAACGAGGGCGGGAGAGAGGGAGGGAAGGACCGAGAAAGCATATGGGGGCGGGCGGGCGATAGGGAGGGAGGGACCAAGAAAGCGTATCCGGGAGGGCGGCGAGCACCGGTCGGGGGAGCTGCGCTGACCAGTGGAGAGAGGTGAGCGGGGTCATGTCAATGTACTCGCAGCTGTGCCAGGACAGCCCGGGCATGCAGTGGGCGGCGCCCCTGCGCTCCAGGGAAGGCCCGGGGCCACACCAATGCGGGTACGCATCCTCCCGTGTTCGTAGAAGCCACGCAGCGGAACGAGCCTGGCTCCGGTCGCAAGCCTGGCCGTTGCCAACATGGCGGCGTCGCCCAGGTGCAGCCTGCGGGGCGCCGTGCGGCACGCGTATGGCGCACGTACGTACCTGCAACGCGCCGGCCATGAACTTGGAGACGTCCGTCACGAAGTGCGCATCCAGGCAGTAAACGACGCACACCGACCAGCCGTCGTTCCTGGAGGGCGCAGTCCGCACAGCGAGGAACAGAAGCCAAGGCGCAGGAGAAGACACCGGAACGCATCTCGACATCTATTAGATGGATCTACGAAAACCGTGAATGAGGTCCAACTTCCCAAGGCGGTGGATACTGGGGTCTGCATCAGCACCAGCGATCTGCCGCGGTGCCCACGGCGCAGCGCGGCCACACATAGGATCCATGTAACCGTTACAAGGTGGACCCGTATCCCGACCGGGTGTTCCAACGGGCCCAGATAGCTCGTAGGTGCCTCGTCTCATCAACCCCTACCAAGGACTGCGCACCCATCCTCCATCACCCACGGGGAGGGGTCACGCAGCCATACCGGCCACTACACCAGGTTACCAGCACGCAAGGATTGCCTCTCCTGGAAACCGCGCCAGACCCGCCGAATCACACAGCGGTAAGGGGACGGGGATTCGAACCGCCGATCTCTGGACAGAATGACATAGGATCGCCATGACACCGCTTCCAGCATATGAGCGCATGACCGCATACGCCACGTACACTAAGTACCCGATGGTGTGGCTGGCGGGTGCAGCTGGCACGCATCCCCCGACCGGCTGGTGCAGCCGTGTGTGCAGCCGCGGGTGGGTATTCGATATCTGGTGGCGCTGCGTTCGGATTTGGGTTGAGCAGGATTTTACGTATGTGGGGTCCGACTTGGGTTCAAGGACTCTGTGACTCCTGACGCCCGCTACGAGGCGCACTCACCTGAGGAAGTCGACGAAGCTCCTGAAAACAGACAAATGGTTGTACAGCTCGATTTGACCGGGGCAGTCAAAGACCAGGTAGTCGTCCTCGCCGTAGCTCTGTCGGGGGAAGAACACGCCATGAAAGGACGGGCGGGCATGTACCCTTTCATGACCCCATAGGCGGAGAGGGGCGGAGTGTGCCGTCTCGCACTGACACCTGTTGGCGGGCTGAAAACACCAGGTCAAGGACCCCCGCCCTTTCGGGTCCAACGAGTACGCACATCCCGCATGTTCTGCCGTACCTGTCCCGTACACTCTTTCGCCCGTGCCGTACCTCGAGCTCGTGCCCCAGCCACTCGTGGAGGTTATCCTCCAGGTACTCCATGCAGTACAGCAAGCCGCTGCACGTCATGAACGGGCGGGGGGGTCGATGGGGACGATGATGGTTTGGAGTGCGGAAGACGTGCTTCATATCTGCCACACATGAAAGAATGTGGTTCCAGCAGGGAAGGCGTGCAGCAGCACAGAGCCCGTACACACCGTACGCCCAGGACACGCCCATGGACCTGTGGCGGGGACCGGCGCGTGGCTCGGCCGCGGCCCCGGCGCCCGATGTCGGACCCTCCGCATCCTGCTGTCGTCCTCTGCCGAGTATGGCAAGCCGTGTCCTGTCCCCAGCCCCAGCTCCTCACCCGTTGGGGCCCAGCCCCAGCTCTTCCATCACATCCTCCAGAGAGACCAGGTCGCGGATGTCCAGGGACACCGGGTACTGGAACGCCTCAGCGGCGGGGTCTGCGGGGCGCGGGTCGCCGGAAGGGGGCGGGGAAGGAGGGCCGCGGGGGAAGCCCGCCATGTTTGCAGCTCCGACGACTTGTTGGGTTTGTACCTAGGGTTTGTCTCCTGCTGATGTTATCGTTGCATCGCCGCCGCGGCCTCTCCTACGTCCTGCCCCACACGCCATGGCGCGGGTAATCCAACCTCGGGGGGGCCCTTGCAAGCTCCCACAGGGTCCGTTGCGGTCGCGAGGTCTGACCCACGCCCTATCCTGGATTCGAAGTCTTCGTTTTGCGTGTGAACGCGTAGACGCACGGGACATTCGTGCAGATGTCGGGGGCATTCCTCGCTGGTGTAGCTGGTGGTATTACAGCACACTGGCGCCTTGAGCAGAGCCCTATGCCAGCCGCAGACCGCTCGCGGGAGCTCCCAAATCGCCAAAGCACCAAACTTGCCGGGCAGAAATTGTTATCACTTTAGGGCAGCATGTTCGTGGGCACCTACCCAAGTTCACGACATGCACGGTTCGCTTGATCGCCTGACAGTGCTCATAGAGGTGGTTGCAGTAGGTTGACTGCGGACGCCAACAGAAGCAGCCACACATCAGCTCAAGGATAGAGACAGGTTCTATACAGCCAGAGGAAGCGCGCAAATCAGTCGGCCGCAGAGGGAAACGAAGGTGGTACAAGGGGTAAGTGAAAGGGTCTGAACTGTCGAGGTCGAGCCTGTGTCGTACGCAAGCGCACGTCGCGCACCTTGCCACATCCGGCAGGACCAATAACAATTTGAGCAAACTTCCCCATCTCAGCGCTGGGCCGCTCCTCAGCTCAATCGTGGCTATCGCCTTTGCGACTTCTCGGCGGCGTTCATCTATCACGAAGAGTTTTCCTGTGTTGATAAACTTCGGATGCTCAGGACAAAAATAATCAACTATATTATGCTATAACAACAATCGTTGTGGCGCCTTTCGTAATACGCGACACGCCGGTAACAGTTGGATGAAAGCTCAGCCATGTGAACGAAAATAAATACCTAGCGTGTATATTCCATCGCATCAATCGCTCTGGCTTCAACTGCGCTCAACGGAAAGACCGTACGGCGTGCTTCATCAAGGCCAAACCGTTTTCCAGGGCATTCCCCCCAGCTTGCGCGATTCGTGGCCTTTGCACGCGTACTTGTAGCTCAACGCTTCTAAATGTATGGCTTGTCCTCTTGACGCTAGGCCATCTGTCCCGGCTGTCCGTCATTCACTCGCACCTTGCTTCTTCGATAATCTTCGACATATATAGGTTGACAATCTGGATTATAACTATTTTACATCATCATCTTTTGCAGCTGGACGTGGGTATAGCAAGTCCGTGTGCAGCTGTCAGTTAGCTTCTGTTCCAAATGGACCGCGTTCTGGTGCGGGTTTCCAGCGCCAAGGCATCCCTTGCTGGTAGATTTTCGCCAAAAAGAAGCTACTCATTCTCAGCAGCGCAGCCGCAGTCGCACACTACGTTCAGCTTTCAAATGTTTGCCTATCTGCTTTTTGCGCTTTGTGGGTGAGTGCCCTTTCCGGATTGATCAGTAAAAGCGGATGCATTTGTAGTTTAGGACAAGCCGCCCTTCGTTTCGTTGCTGTTGAGGCGGAATTGCACTGTTGCATCGCTGCAGCGTGTTCCTGGTCGCTCACTTCATCTTTACAGCATCAGAATCTTCCAGGGTAAGTTAACTGGCATTTTCTGTGCATATTAAGCGTTGTTGCGTTTGCATTGAACGCACAGACGCTCACGTTCCATGTCGTACTGCAGGCGCTTAGGAGCTCGCTTCGAAGCGTTCCCGCTGAAGCCATTCTCCACGCACAGGTATGGTATGCCGCTGATGGCCGCACTGCTCTGGAAATCTCGGTACGCTGTACTGACGGCTTGTGCCGGCCCCCGCCCCCCCAACCCCCGTGCGCAGCTTATCGAAAAGGAGCGTGAGATAGAAAAGCTTCGCTGGGAGGTGAGCAACGGGCCCTGTATTATTTTTGCCCAAAGAGATGGGCAGCTTGAACGTTTGCAGTGCCATCGAATTCACAAGGAATCTGTGACACCCCTGCACCACACAGATCGACCAAATCCGTAAGGGCGTGCACGTCAAGGAGTCGAGCATCAGCGAGCGCGAGGGCGTCATCCAGCAGCTCAAAAACAAGGTCAGGTCATCTTGTCAGGTCATTTTGTGTCTGTCTGTCTGTCCCACTCCCGCGCGCATTTTTAGAATGCACTAACGGAATGCCGGCGAGCGAGCCATGTGGACCTGCGAAACCCCATCGGCACCAATTCACTCCGCCCAACTCATGACCGAATCAATCCAAACCCCTTCAATCAGGTACTGCATCCCTAGCAGCCAATGCTACCCGATGACGCGTCGCACTCCACAACCCCAACCCTCACATACATTCCACCCACTACCTGCAGGCCCGCCTGGAACACGAGGCCAAAACAAAAGCGGAGCTGGCGCTGTCGGACCGGGCGGGCGCGCTGCACGAGTGCCAGCAGCAGAAGACGGCGCTGGCAGGCGAGGTGGCGCAGTGTCATTTCGACCTGCAGGCGGTGCTGGGGGCGGGCAGCCGGGTCGTGTCACAGCAGTCCAGCGCGGCGCTGTCGGACATGTCGCGGCGCACACAGGATGCAAGAATAAGCAACAGCAACAGCATGAGTGGCCTTGGCTTCAGCAAAGGCGGCAGCCGCGTCACTGAGGAGGCGGACGACCTGGAGGCGACGGTGGTGCGCGGCGGCGGCAGCGGCGCTCCTGGGGAGGCCGCGGCGGACAAGTCGTCTCGGGACTCGTATACGTTTTAGGCAGGAGGTCGTGACCCAACACCCGCATGGTGGCAGGGGCCCTTCAAACCGTAGCGCCTTCCATGTTGTGGTGGCTTGCTGCCCGCAGCTGCACGCGAGGACGGGTCCGAGGCGGGAGGCACTGGGCGACAAGGTGCAGGTTGGTGCATGGCATTCAGTGTGGATGGGTCTGTGGCACTGCGGCCAGGACGTGCGCGAAACCAGGGGACAGCGACGAAGGTTCAAGCCACAAGCTCTGGTAACGCGCTGCAAAGCATATGGATACAAACGCGCACGGACAGGATGGTAGTAGGTTGCGGCGAGCTTAACTTCGTGTCATTTGCAGCTCAGGGGGGCCAGTCTCTCACGGCGCTGGCTCTGGTACAGGTTTGATGCATTGTTAGTGTTGCAAATCGGATGTGGGTCAAGAGGTAATAGCGTGACAGACAGACTCATTCACGCCGTTCATTGAGATGTCACACCCGGTTCGCGAGGTGTCAGGATCTCGGTGTGTGCAACCTATCAGCGGCCGTACAA
Source organism: Eudorina sp. 2006-703-Eu-15 (assembly GCA_003117195.1). NCBI lineage: Eukaryota > Viridiplantae > Chlorophyta > Chlorophyceae > Chlamydomonadales > Volvocaceae > Eudorina > Eudorina sp. 2006-703-Eu-15. The sequence continues at coordinate 630,549 of BDSI01000052.1, read as the reverse complement.
GGTGTGTCAGCGATGTGACGCAGTGATGGCTGTGGGGCTCAGCCAGTAGGGTAGTCTAGTCCACACGGAGCCAGCCGTGGGTGTTCCGTTGGGTCGTCCCGTTGTAGCAGAGGGAGCTTCAAGGTAAGAGGATGCTCGGGCTGCTGCTGGCGCACAGGACGGAGCTCTTGTCGGTGTGTGCATGTTCCTCATGGAGTGTGGTGAGTGGTAGAGAGGCAGACGGGCAGTACACCCCCCTCGGAAGGAAGGAAGGCGTCCACTGCGAGCGCCATCCAGGGGGCATCGCCTTGGTGCGTCAGGCGGTCGGTACGGAGGCGGCGGTCGGTGCGGAGTATGTGCGGAGTAGCAAAGTCCGCGAAGTGGATGGGTTGACAATCATAGACGACGAATTTGCCCTCGTCGCTCCCTTGCTCAAACACAGGCTTGCTACGGCAGTCAGCGTGCCCCTGTACAGTAAGGCGAAGCACTTGACATGAAAGCCCTGCTCAGCTGAACAAGCCTGGCCTGGAGTGATTCGCGTCTTACAAGCCCGTACCATCGACCATTACGCAACCGTTGAGCATCAGGATCCATACATCTGCGGCTGTCCTCAACAGCGCGCGATGAGTACCCATCCGCTTCTGCTTCACTGCGTCATCGTACTCATTAGGCCCACCTGTGCCACGCGTTCACATCAGAGCCACCGTGTGACATCAGGACCAACTTGTAACCCAAATGAATAAACACTCGTCGAATTGCACATCTTCCGTCCGTTATTGGTCTTCAGCAAGATTTAAGTGGATCAAAAGGCACCGCAGTTTCACGAGCCATAACCCAAAGCCCGGTGTCCCACAGGGTCCCCCGCCTCTCGCCACTGACGCGCGGCAGACGTTCAAGCTCCGTGACGCGCGCCAGGCGGCGTCGCAGACGAGAGCTTCGTCAGCGGCCCAATGCTTGCCTGCGCGCAATGTCACCGAGTGCACCCCAGATGCAGACCAACCGTGCAAGAGACATCACGTCCGATCCTGTCCATCCGTCGGCCTGGCCGACTCGGCCTGGAAGGCAAACGACGACGGTTGCACACACCCGCACGCATCACATCGAGCCCTGCGTGCCACAAATTGAAGGCGTCTGGAGAGCCAGCGCCTCCGCACAGGTGGTTGCAAGTGAGCGACAGGTGTCCTGCAGAACCGCTTCAGTTCAAACCGCGACAGCAAGAAACCACAACAGCATACTTTCAAAACATCATCACAGAATGGGAGAATGGGGACGCCCCCCACACGGGGAGACCCCCACCGTCAAGCCTTCATCCAGGTCCCCTCCATAACGCATCTCAGGGACCCACCAAAAACACATAACCAGAACATGCCAAGGAACAATTCTAGACCCTCACTTCTCTCAACTCAAAACAACGATTTGTGAATGTACGCATGGATGCCCACGAGTCCGTACATGCATTCGTACACGCATACGTGTATGACGAGCTTCAAGACACACACCAACACCTGGCGTAGTTTTCCCGGCCATCAGCCCCCTTGCCAACAAGTCTTGTGGTGAGACCCATCGAGCCCCCAAAACGAGCCGTGCCGCGGACGAGCCTACCCCAGCTACCAGCCCACCCTGCCTGAGCACCTCGCTATCGGGATCTCCGTCGCCGCATCTGCCCACCCACCTTCACCTGATCCCTTACAAGGGCTGTGAATGGCTGCGGCCACAGCCGCCCTGCCCGATCACCGGGGCGCACCCCACCGCCGTCGGAACGACGGCCACACAGCACAGCACAGCGATGTCCGCATCCTGGAACTCCATCGAACTATCCGTTCCCTGGGCCCAAGTCTCCCCCCCGTATCCCTCTGATCGCCCCCGGGGCGCGCAACTATCGGCGTTATGTGGTCCTAAGAGCCACCCCTGCCCGGAATCTCATGAACCTCATGCCGGTACCATTCATCAGACACCTCCAGGTGGAATGTGTGCGCCTGCGCGGACAGCGCATCTCCCCTCGGGGCCATCAGGGGCGAAGATGAATTGAAAAGCGATCACATCCGCTGCGCCACACAAACAGAACTCACCTCACCGGGTTTCCTAATTTCGGGTTTTCTAATATGTGAGTCATGGCGCATCCATCCATCCGTCCATCACAGAGCATGTCGAGTCATTTTGACACCCGCCGCCGCAACCGGAGCGGCTCCCATGACCCGGTGGGACCCGCCCCGACCGTCATTGCCGCAGCGCGACGGAAGACGCATGGCGCGTTGCAGCGCCCATGAATCACAAATCTGGAATGACACAGCAGTGCTGCCCACAACAACCTGCCGCCCGATACAGCTTGTCCGTCGCATCCTTCTGCCCACATACGCGAGTCAGCCCCATGACCCCTTTCCACTCGCACGTCGGCCTCACACACCCTAACCCCCGGGCTCACATCCAGCGAGCCATTGATGCGCGAGAAACGCAGAGCCGACCAGCTTATCTGCACCTCACTGGGCGCTCGCCGTTTTCAACAAAGCGCTACTGCCGCCGCCGCTGCGGTCGGTGCTGCTGCCGCCGGCGGCAGTCGGTGCGGCCCCGTCGGAGCCGTCCGCGCCGTTACTGCTGTTGCTGATCGTACAGCCATCACTGTCGCTGCTGCCCACCGCTTCCGGCGTGGTGGCGGTGGCGGTGGCCACCGCGGGCGGCTCCGCCGGGGCCACATACGCACTCGAGCGCAGCATGTACACGCCCACCACACCGCCCAGAATGCGAGTGAGGGACATCACCTGCGGGAGGGGAGCGGAGGTGGAAGAACCAACTGGGTAGGCGTGGGGAAAGAGGGCGCTCGGCGGCCGGGACGCGCAAGGGCCCCGTCGAGGTGCCCAATTCGAACAGTGACGCACTCAATGCGCGACGGCGGCTCTCCCCCTTTGCTGCGGCTCAGGTATGCGATGTCGGGTGCCCGGATTCTCGGCGACTGATCGGCCCCCCCGGCAAGAGGATATTCCGGGCCTTCGTGATGAGACTGCGCCGCGAGGCGTAGGAGCATGCGGCATGCTGTGCCAGCGTGCACGACGACGGCGAGCCTGGGGCTTGACGGCGAGGAGCCGGGGGCGTGCCGGTCACATTGACGGTTGTAGATGGTCACGAAATGAACTGAACTGATGGGTACGAAGCGAAGAAGTGTCGACATCAGTGCCCGCGCGAGAGCGATAGCCACCCGGCGGTCTCGTACGGCAGACACAGGAAGTAGTGCACGTGCAGGTGTACGACATGTGGCATAGTCAGGGCTGCACCAACCAAACCCACCTTGATCGCCACCCAGATGGACAGCGTGTCCACGCGCCCGGAGGCGGCGATGCCCATCAGTACGGCATACTGTACGGCGGATCCGGCTATTTGCACAGCGGACATGAACGTGGCCTTCTTGGCCGCCAGCAGCGACCCATCCAGGATGGAGCCCGCGGCGTCGATCGGGAAGAACACGCACACCACGGGGAGCGCCAGGACGACCTGGGGACGGGTCCGCAGTCCAGGGAGGAAGGGCCAGGGAGACAAGGGCCAGGGGGGCAGATTTGTCAGTATCAAAACGGGGGGTGAACAAGCCCGGGTTGCCGACACAGCCTGGCCTGGGCCGGTTAGGTTGGTTGGCGACGAGAATGCAACGCGGCAGCAAGGCAGGTGGAATGCAGGAGGCGGTGGCGGCTGGGTGGAGGTGGTGCGGGGGACCCATGTAACCCCCAAACCAAGCTGTGTGCGGTGCGGTGCGGCGCAGTGCTTGCTTGGGGGCATGCGAGCAGCTCTTCCGCAACGCGACCCTGCTGCAAGTCTGCGCCACTACAAGCAGGCCCCACCCGAGGTTCCGTTACCCTCTCAAAGCCCCCCCAAGCCAACCAGCCACTTTCTATGCTGGTGTCCGCGCTGCCGGGTTCGTCGTCATCCCTCACCCCTCACCCCGCCGCCGCCCTGGAGCACTCACGTGCGCCACCACGACCGCGTCGCTCGTGAAGAAGCCGATGAGGGGGCCGTGCAGCAGCCACACCGCCGCACCCGCCAGCGCGCCGACGCCCAGCCCCAGCGACAGCAGCCGGTTCAGGACAGCGCGGGCCGTCCGGACATCCTGTGTGTGTGTGTGTGTGGGGGGGGGGGGATGGCGGGGGGCGTTGGCGGGGGCCCCGAGTCTCTAGGGTTGGCACGTGGGCGCACGTGGGCTGCATTGATGTACGAATGTCCAGGATGGGCCGTACCGAGAGTGCGTGTTGCCCGACATCGCAGCCCGCACGGGCAACCTTACCCACGGCCTTGCACTGCTGGTATAATCAACTCCTGTAAACACCTGTCAGCCTCGTAGAACCGACCCTATGTGGCGACGCCTGGCAGGAGGCAATACCGGTCCCCTCCCGCCCGCGTGGCATTGGCGCAGTGGCGGGAAGCCGCCTGCGCGGATCCCAGGCACTGACGCGGATCCCAGGCACTGATCCAGGCCAGGCAGGCATCGGCCAGGCGGCGATGGGCGCTCCAATAGGCCCCACCAGTTCACCTGCGCAGCGCTCCTCCCTCCTCCCTCCTCCCTCCCCCTCCCTCCCATCCCACACGAGGGGCGCCCTCCCCCCCGGTCCGCTGGTGCTCCATCCCCGCACCTGCTTCCCGAGCGCGGTGGCGCACAGCGCCTGGGTGGCGACGTTGAGGCACTCGAAGAAGGGCATGGTGAGCATCCACATCTGGCGGATCACCTCGAAGGACGCCTGGAAGCCGGAGCCCATCCGCACGGACAGCGTCGAGGCGTACAGGATCATACCTGCGGTTGGCGGTTAGCAGTTCGCCGTTTGCGGTTGGATGGTTGAAAAAGGCAACCACACCTCGATATGGACACTTTGCGTGGGTTGCTTGATGACACCCAGCACCCTACGCCCACAGCTCGATGCCCGAAACGACACACTGCTGCCTCCTATTTTTACCCGCGGGCACACCGCCACTCGTCCCGCCCGCCAACCCCCCTTCCCCCCGCGGTCACACCACCCGTCCGCCCGTCCAACCCCCTCTTCCCCCCCAGCCCCCAGCTCACCGAAGGACACCATGTTACGCAGCGTCAGCACCAGCCCCCGTTTCAGGAACGGCAGCACCGTCGCCAGCGGCGGCGGCGTCGCCAGGTCCCGCAGCCTCAGCGCTCCCCGCCGGTGGAGCGCCCCCATCATGACGGCGGCCGAGGCGACGGACGCCAGGGACGCGGCCACGGCGGCTCCGGCCACGTCCCAGTGGAGCACTGTGGGTTGGGCGGCATGACGGGGGGGAGGACATCGGGGTGTGGGGTTGGCCGTCAGCGTTACGGTGTGTATGCTCCAGGGGCGCAACCGCCGACCGCTCGTGAAGCAACGCCCTCGGACGCGCCGCCCATCCGCCCTCTGTTGATCCCGGCCGGTCGGTGCGCGATACGGAATCGGCCGATGGACGCCAGCCGACAGCGAACAGGACCACGGGTGGGGCCCCGCGGGTGGGGCCCCGCGACACCCACACTTCCACGATGAGCTCCAGAGCTCAGCGCACCTCACCCCCCACCCACCCGGGATCCTCAGAAGCCCCCAGGGCCCCACGACCCCCCACCCCCCTGAAGGTACTCAGCCCCCGGGTACCAAGCAGCAGCCGCAGCGCACCGTTGAGCAGCAGCACGTGCAGACAGAAGCTGGTGCCCACCGAGACGGCGGTGCCCATGAGGGGGGTCTTGGTGTCCTTGAAGCCGCGGAACACGCCCGTGGACACGAACCCCAACATGACCGCCGGGATGGTCAGGGCGCGGATCTGGCGCAGGGTTGGGGGCGTCGGGGATGAGGAGGATTAAGGAGAGCATTGGTCGGTTGGGAGGTATGCAGGAGGTAGGTCGGGGATTCAGGACGCGGCATGAGACCGCCAGTGGGCAGGGATGGGGAGCAAGCTGGCTACGGAGAGGTAGGTCGGGGAACAGCTGGCTACGGCAGTCTACTATGGGGGGCGGAGGAGGGAGGAGGGCGCTGATTGCGTGAGCATGCTTTGTTAACATGAACCAGTGCCACCTCGGACGACCCGTGTCACCTCGGACGACCATCAGGCCGACGCCGCAACCGCAGTCCCGGCCCAGCCCATCATGCCGTACGGCCGTACCTGAAGGAACCGCGTCGCCCCCTCCACCACGACGGGCTCGGGCGGCGCCAGCGCTGCGCCACCACATGGTTAGGAAAGGGGGAGTTGGGTAGGGCGAGTCAGTGGCGGCGGTCATCGGCGGGGCATCGACTGCCTTGGTGCCCCAGGAGTGCAGTGTCCCGCGTGGGGTTGAGGGTCGGGGGTCGGGGGTCGGGCCAAAGGGGCCTTATGCGGGCCGGTAGATACCCGAGCCGGTAGAGCCCGGAGAGAGTCCGGACATGCGGCTCCGCGAGTGAGCGCAACTCTCGGCGCGCTTCCCCACTGCACCACTGCACCCACAGTCAGCCCGTCGGGAGACCTCGGGAGACTGTGCGCTGTCGGACAGCGGAGCGACAGGCGCGTATGTCGGTGTGTCGATACCTTGGTTGGACCTCCCAGGTCACCAGGCCGTGCAGAGGCCGCCCCCCACCTGCAAGGATCCGCCCGCCCCCCACCTGCAAGGATCCGCCGCGTGCTGACACAGCGCAGGAGACGCCCTCCTCCCCCCGGGGTATAGGATAATTGGTTGAGATCCCCCTTTGCGTCAATAAAGACAGCGAAAGGGACAGCCCCCCTCCGGGGGGGGAATAGTGAATGGGCACTAAAGAGCCCGTCAGCGCCCTGCACTGGCGGCGCAGCTTCCTGACGCCCGCACAGCTCCCCCCCCGCCAGCGCCCCAAACCCCCTCACCCGCCACAATGCTCGGGGCTCCCAGGCCCACCGCCGCTGCCGCCACCACGCCGCAGCCGATGGCAACCCATAGGCTCTGGGCCGTCACCCGGGACACCTGCGCCGGAGTGAACGACCCGTGGGTCAGTGTGGGTCAGTGTGGGTCAGTGTGGGTGTTTTATAACGGCAATGGCTCGAGGGACCGCTTCCTCGAGTTGCCGACGTCGTTCTGACACAAGAGGCACCACAGCCAAGAGGCACCACAGCTCGGCTGCTGTGCCCACGAGGAGATGCCAGGGCGGCAGAAACCGGGGTGTGCCCAGCGCGCGTCTAACCCCGTGTTTAATGAGCATTCTTCGAATTTGGCCCCCACAGCCCCGTCAAGCACCTCAACCGGGTCTAGGCACCAGACGCCCCGCCCGCCCGCCCGCCCTCCCGCCCGCCCCGGTCGTAACAGATAACGCACGCGCTGCAGACTCCCTGGAGCCGCCTCCGGATCGGACGTGCTGACACGCTGACACCCATACACACACGACCTGCTCCCAACCCCTGGTGCATAATTCCCTCGGCGTTTCGAATTCCCCTTTCCACGCTCCCCGTTTCGTGCTCCCCGCATCAGTACGCCATCATCTTCATTTGTCGACGTCTTGCTTCCCATCCCCACTTGCACGCATGCCACCGCCTCCCACCTCATCGGCATTCTTGTTGACCACCGCCGACGCGATTTCCGGCACGGTGAGGAAGATGAGGAACGAGAAGAGGAAGGTGCAGGAGTTGAGCGCCACGCTGGCGAGAGACACGGCGCTCAGCTGGAGGGTCCCCAGGTGGCCCACCATGGCTGGGGGGAAGGGGGGGAGGGTGGGAGTGGGGGAGGGAGGGAGGGAGGGAGGGCGTAAATCGCGACTTGGGCATGTGTGTGTGGGGCATTACAGCAAGCGAGGGGGGTAGCGGAACGGGAGGGAGAGATGGCGTTGGGATGCGAGGGCAGGGGGTGCATCTCAACGCCAGCTTGGCTTGGGGTGACGATGTTTCCGGCCGTCACGTGTTACTCACCCACGTTGAATGCGTTCACCACGGGCTCAAGAGCAAGGCCGAGAAAGGCTGGCGCTGCAACGGCGATGATTTCCTTGTCGTGTGGGGACAAAAGGCTTTGCTGAACCGCGCGCAGACGCTGCTGCAGGTAGGTGCCAGCCGAGGGAACCTGCCCGAACGCGTCTGCTGCAGCAAGTGCCGCTGAAGGCACAAGCGGACATCTCGAAGGTCGCTGCAGCAGCTTGTAGGGACATCGTGAAGCTGCCTCGCGCCGCTCCTTATCCGAACCCAATCGGGTGGACGACAGGCGAAAACCGCACAAGTGCTGCTGCCGGTGCTGCCATCGATTAGTGACATTGTAAGATTGTCTCAGAACTCCCATGTTGTTTGGACTACTCGGCTTCAGACTCGCGGCTAGGTTGACCCTACGAAATGATGACTCAGCGAAAGGTCTCGAAGGCAATGGAGGTCCTACACGAATGTAATAAAGGTTCACAATGCTTGCCGTCGTCTTCCTGACGTACGCAGGCTCGCGTCATGCATAAAATTCTACTGGCCCGTAAGCGTAACTATTGCGTCATAAATGGCCCCGACAATACCACAAGTTAAGATTCGACTTGACACAAAATGAAGTAATTGGGCCAGATGTGACTATGGCGAATTTTAAGTAAAAAGGATTTCCTGCCGACTCGTCGTACGGCCTTATGTGGTTTATGTGGTTTGTGCGGCCCTTCCCAGACCAGCAGAACCCTTGAGCGGCCCTTTGTGACCATTTTAGAATCATATAGCTCCTATTAGTCAACGTATGTGTGCTTGTTGTTCAGGCCACCACTCCCCCGCACAGGGCACCCTGGGTGGAACACGGTGGAACACGGTGGAACCTGGTGGAACCGCGGGTCTCACGTAACCCCGGAGCTCGCGCGACCCCAAAGTCACCAGCATGCGCAAACCCTCCAAACAAGAGCTGCATCCTTCTGGGAGCCTGGGATTGTTTGCGCGCGGCTCTGTGTGGCACGATGCCGTACGTACGGTGCTACGAACCTGAAGGAACAGGGCGCGCCGTGGAGGATCCCGTCGGAGCTCCCCCCGCAGCTGAACCACAACCACAATGGTAGCCAGCTGCATTGCACAACGACATTGGCAGCCACCTACAACTCGGCCTAACAGTCGCTGTAACTATAAGGACTGTACCTTCAAAAGCGCCCCATTTCCACATCGGTCGTTGACGGCTTTTAGAGCAATGTCACCGGCCGCCGGCGGATGACTCTGTGTTCCTGTTGATCGATCGAGGTTGGTTGGTTGGTGAAAAAACCCGGAGTTCAAACCGTGGAAAGGCGTCGAACCGACATGTTGGCGGAGGGCTGTTGGGGTGAGCTATCTGCGCGATGTGGTTGTAGATGTGGAGCTGGCGTACTGCTGCATTCCTCGCCGCACTGCCCAGCAAAGACAGGCGCATGATTGTCACGACGCGCGGCGATGGATTCGGCCGCCTCCCGGGCTCCCGAGGGCTGCACTGCTCCTACCTGCCGTGGTGCTCTCGCCGCGGGAACTGAGACGTCTGGCCAAGACGCCGTCCCGGCGGCCGCCAGAGCCGCCGTACTGCCGCCTCCCGCGGGCCCGTTGTTCAGCAGGACCATGGGGGCATGACATCCGGCACTCGGCTTGTTTGCAAGAGCAGTAACCTTGCCGAGTCCGGACTGGCTGGTCGCGGCAACCCCAAATCCGCCCACGCCATGTCATACGGTACCTCCAGCCTCCGCCGTCTGGCGGCCCCACCCGGCGCACACACGGCCTGACCCGAATGAATCGCCTGCCCGTCTGCCCGCGCACGCGACCGGCGCCGCTGCCGACATTTCAACTTGCGGATAGCGATGAGGGTCCTCCGCCAAGGTCTCCACCTGCAAGTTGCAGACGGCGGTGCTGTGGTCCCAACAACCTAAACACAGCTTTTCTTTGGGCCCCGGGGTCAAACGTCAAAGCCTGCAGCCCGCCTCGAGATCGCAAGTTCCCAGGTGCCTAGGCCATTCTAAGAAGCAAGCGGCGGAGTGACGCATCAAGCCGTGTCGCCCTCATGGAAACATGAGGGCTACCCTCGTGTGCACTATGCCCCCGAGAGGCCCAGACATGCGGTCGCGGGACCTTCAATTCCCTTTGGTCTGTTACCACACGACGTCTCGCGCCCCGACCAGTCAGACCGCTTTCCCCCCACGGAGCCTTCCGACCACTTGCCCGTGTAGCACCGCTTTCCCCCCACGGGGCCTTCCGACCACTTGCCGTCAGACTTGCACTTGAATTGCCCTTGGTTTGACCTTGGTTTTTTCCTTGTTCGTGCGCTTGAGGATGCCCTTGAAAGCGCCGCTTACGCTTGTGTGCAGGTGTGGCAACGGACTTCACACCAGGCTGAGATGAAGGGATAAAGCACACGCGTAATCTTACACTTAATATGCAGGTAGTACAAGTACCGCGTGCGGCTCACTAGGTGCGCAGCTCCGGTTTTTCGACATGAGCACATCGTGACGCGCTTGGAAGGTAAATCGCTGCGTCGCGGACTTCGTAATGATGCCAAGCCCCGTTATACATGGTGTACATACAGCTTGCAGTTGCCTTCCTTAGGTTACCGTAAATGCCCAACTTCAGTCAACCAGCGCCAACCCTGTGAAAGCGTCATGGGGCTCTGCAAGTGAACCAAGTAGATCAGTATGACAAGGATAACAATTAAGCATCGTGTGTCGGCTGTGAAGTCGGAAAAGATGCTAAGGGCACGGCGCAACTACACAACCTTGGGTGACAGGCAAATTTCTCAAACAGACGAATCAAGCAAGTAACTCACCTTAAATAAGAAGCTATTCTGCTGCGGCCGAGGTGTTGCCGAGAGACAGGGCACTGGGGCAATCTCGTTCGGGTTTTAGTGGCAACCAGAACGCACAGACGAGCTGGTCTTGTTACTTGTCTTGTGTTATTGTAATATGTAGTATGTGGTCAAATTTGTCACGCCGCAGGTTGTGAGGTTTATACGCGCCTACATCATATGAACAATTGTATCATTCTACGATGTGTCGCTCAGCTGCCAGCATTTGAGTCGATGATTTGTTTTCGGTCATAGGTCATTGTGCACGGGCCAACTTACTAAGCTCGCGGCTGGCCATATATATATATGTCCTTTTCACGCAGCTCATCGCATCATTCGATTCTTGGCCGCCCTTTCCATTTTGTATATGGCCCACGAAATAATTGATGCAGTGCTGCCATGACGCCTTCTCGAGTTCCGACCAGTGACAACAGGGATAGGTGCTACAGGTAGCGCGGCCGTGGGAGAGTGGAAGCTCGCGTGAACAGCCAAAGACGCACGTGGTGTAATTTGGAAGCGCACTTTCCTTAATTGGGTGTGTTAAGCTGTCCCTGGCTTGTGCAGCTTATGGAAGATGAGGTGCCTGAGGTGCGGAAAAACGCATGTCCGTGTCCAAGATAACATTAAAAGCAGTGGGCGAACATGGATTCAGGCGACCGACCACACTCGGAGACTCGGTAGACTGCTGCACGACGTTGCTGCGCGCACATCTCAGTTGCGTCAGGTGTGTCGGGTTAAAGCGCCGCCAAGTTATCTTATGCAGCGTCAACCCAACCAGCGATCTGTTGCGCGGTGCGTGTGGGAAGGGAGCCGCATAGCTGGACGGTCTAAACCCCACTGTCGTACCATAGGTTTCGTGCGCATGCACCCTCACGCCGCAGTTCTGTTACAAACAGATACCGGTAGAGGTCGCTCCCAGGAGCCCCCAGGAGCAGGCTGCAGGCTCCCTTCTGGGTAGCTTCCTCTCTGAATATCTCGGCATCATTGTATTGACAGAATCCCGGCGCACGGCTAGGTCGTGCTGGTCTGTCCCTCTGCGTACAGGGCCGGAAAATCTTCTTCGGGCGCGAGGTTTCCCCTGCCATTACAACTCGAGACGTCGCGAGTGAACCTGAAAGTACCCGACCCTCGACAAAAAAGGCAAGCACCGCCTTCACAGCCTTCCGAACCGTGCGCCCTACCCCACAGCCCTTCTTCAGGCCAGTCCGTCCCAAGCAAACGGACCCGGTGAAAGGCGAAGACGGCAAACCACCAACTCATCAACGAACGCCTGAAGGTTTTGGAGGTAGTGCCCGCTCGCTCAGCGCTCCTCACAATCGTCATCGGTTTCGCTGCAAGTTGTCTGCTATGGCACTTGAAGACAAGTCCGCGGCGGCCTGGTCAAAGGGGGAAGCGCTCACGAGGGACCACCACCACCACCACCACCACCACCACCACCACCAGCAGGGCACACATCTCGTGGCACAGAGCGAGACGAGCCTGTCCACTTGACCACAAATCCCACCCCTTGAGGTGAAGTCGATAGCGTCAAATTGACAGCTCAGCCTCAACCCGTATGACCTGGGAGGTGCGGACGACACCTTCCGTACCCACAGACCGAGAGGACCGCGGCCCTCATCCCCCCCTGGATCGCGTGCTGGCTGCTGCACAACACATCGAAACACAGCGCTGCGCTGCACCTGATTGAGGCCCATCGTGCCGACCTGCGACAGCCGGCCTGCGCGCAGCCCCCAGCCACACATCCGGCCCCGCCTGTGCAGCATGCAGGTGCTCACCCCACCCCACCCCAGCGATGTCGCACCTCCACCTCCACCTCCACCTCAGGGACAGACGACACCTCCGCTCCAGCGCCCTCCATGCACACCACACCCTCATCATCGTGATCCGCCCCTATGCTGCCCCTATCCCCCCTATATCCGCCCCTATGCTGCCCGGGGTTCCCAGCTCCACCCCACTCATGCTGCTGCCTGGGGGCCTCTACTTGAGCGACTTGGAGGCGATCTCAAACACGTTCTCGCTCAGCCCCGGGTGGGCCACGATGCGCTCCAGCTGCGCCTTCATCATGGCCTGCCGCTCGGCGTCGTAGTGCCGCCACGTCGTGAAGGCGGACACCATGCGCGCGGCGACCTGGGGTCCGGTGGGGTGAGGGCAGCGGGGCAGGGCAGGTCAGGTTAGATGAGGTCAACGGATGAGTCGGGTCAGGTCAGGTAAATGGGAGATCCAGTTATTAACGGATGCGCTCCGCTCTCAGGCATGCGAGTGCGCGTGGGCCACCAGCTACGTTTGTATGCAAGCATACAAACAGGGGTTACGGATGCCTCGCTCTTGTCCATCGATTATCTAAGAAACTCGCTTGGCCAGTGCAAGGCCAGGGAGGCGGCCCCCCGTCGTGAGCGACGATGCCCGGCCGGCATCGGTACGACCGCCGTACGGTACCTGGTGGTTGATGCCGTCCACTCGCAGCACTGCGTCGCCCAGGAAGGAGTAGCCGCTGCCGTCCGCCGCGTGGAAGTTGACGGGCGAGCGGCCGAAGCCCAGGAACAACGAGTAGCAGTTGTTGGGGTTGGTGATGTTGAAGGCGGGGTGGTCCACCAGCGTCTTGACCAGGGACACGTTGCCGGGGGCGTTGCTGGTGGCCTGCGGGGAGCGCGCGCGTGTGTGTGGGGGGGGGGGCCACACGATTTCAGCCAGTAAAAAAGAGGGGACACTATCAGTACCGCGGCCTTCGTGGGTGAACAGACAAGGACGGCATGAAAGATACATGTATCTGAGAGCTGGAGCAGGACTGCAAATCCGCGTTGCCACCACACCATTTGTCAATAGAGCTCTCTCTGCAACCATCTCCCGACCTCTGTCCAGCAGGTGGTGGAGGACACAGCCACCCCTAGCAGGGCGACGCACCTGCAGCCCCAGCCACTTGAGCAGCACCAGCGGCTCGTTGCGGAACTTCTCGTAGAAGGCCGACAGCGCGATGTCGCGCTCGGGCCCCGCCAGCTCCACGAGGCAGCTCAGGGCCGCGATCTCGTCCGTCATGTTGGTCGCCGCCCTGCGGCCGCCGCCACACAGCCACACAGCCAGGGGGGACATCCCGCTCGGAAACCGGACGGAACCGCCCCCGCCCCCGCCCACCGCAGCAAGGGGGCCCCTGCCCACACCAACCGCACTCACTTGAAGCGGTTGAGCAGCATGGCGGTGATCTCCGGCTCCTCCAGGGAGGACAGCATCGCCAGACACCGGTTCTTGATGGCGCGGCGGGCGCAGGCGGCCGCGGTGAAGCTGCGAACCGACCATTGCAACGTGCGTTGGGGAGGAGAGGCGGGGGACAAGGGGCAGGGGAGGCGGCGGTGTTCTCAGCGGAATGGGTCCAGAGCCGCCGTGGATCAGATTGGAACAGACCGAATCAGACCAGGTGTGCGCGCGCCCACGTGGCTCCTCTTCCTCTTGCCCTTCCTCTTCCGCTCTGTGTGTGTGGCTGTTGCGTGGGGGCTGCGTGTGCTGCCGGCAAGTCCACTCCCGAAGAAATGCGCACGCACACACCCCCTCGAGCGCCGGACCCTCACACCCCCCCGAGCGCCGGACCCTCACACCCCCCCGAGCGCCGGACCCTCACACCCCCCCGAGCGCCGGACCCTCACACCCCCCCCGAGCGCCGGACCCCCCCGTGAGCGATCACGCGCCCTCAGCCAGCCGATCACAACGACCGACCACATCACAAAGAGGCGACGTCAGTGGGCGCACAGCGGCCGCAGCGACGGGGGACAGAACCCGGTCATGGCGAGCCAGCGTCTCCCCTCCCCCCAACCGCCCCGATGAGGGGAGTGGTGCTGTTTGTCCCCCCTCCCAGGTGAGTGCGCTCACTGGTAGGGCTCCCCCGGCGCGTCGTCGTTGGCCTTGACCAGCTCCTCCAGCTGGGGCCGCAGCTGCAGCGCCAACTGCTTCACAACGAAGTGCCGCACGTGGTGGAGCAGCGGTGGGTCCGCGCCGCCGCCGATGGAGTCCAGCAGCTCGTTGCCTGCCCGGTGGGCGTGGGAGTGGGTGGGGAGGGAAGCGGGTCGGGAGGGAACCCACCAACTCTTCATGAGAGAGAGAGAGAGAGACGGGGGGGGCCGAGGCTACGAAGGACGAGAGAGAACACCCGGTCAAGGGAGGGCTACCGCTCCAAGGAGGAGAGGAGGGCAGCAGCGAAACCGCGCAACACAGAGGGGCAGCACAGCACATCAGAGATCTCTCTCACCGGTGGGCAGGGACACGGCCATCGCCTTGAAGCTGCCGTCCAGGTGCTGCGGAGGGGGGGTGGGGGAATGAAAGAAAGAAGGGGGAATGCAGGTAACGGGGAGGTTGGCTCGTAGGGTGGGATATGAGCTGGTTGGGCGCTGGAAGGGGGCCCCTAAGGTAGGATGGGCATGGGCACCATAGAGGGGGAGGAGAAGGGCAGCGGGATGATATTTCCCATGTGTGTGTGTGTGTGCGGTGGGGGTGTGTGTCATGGGGAGACGTCACAGCGGCCAAACGACGGTTGCGGCTGCGATCGCGGTCGTTGCGGTCGCTCGCGTCCCCCTTCATATGCATCTGACCGACCGCCAAGACCCGCTCAATCCAAGACCCGCTCAATCCAAGACCCGCTCAATCCACCACCCGACGCCTTCGGAAGTGCTGTCAATGCCGAGTAGAGTACGGTACCCAGGCACTCCCTCCCAACGGACCTCCCAACCCCCCTTTCCCAGCCCCCCCCCGCCGCCCCAGCCGCCCCCAGCCGCACCTCGTCCGCCAGGACCGCCCGGAACGCCCCCACCAGGGCGTCCGGCACACCCCCCGCGGCGGCGCACCGCTGCTCGACGGCCTGCAAACCAAACAAAGGACGCACACCACCCCGTCAGGGACAGGGGAACAGGGGCAGGGCCAGGGGCTGTCAACGTCACCCGGGGGCCCCGTGGCCCAGTGGTCGGGAGCACGCAGCTGCAACAGAGCGGAGTGCCATGCGCCAGCCAGCACAGGTGGTGATGCCGCTTCTCGCTTCTCGCTAGTCGCTAGTCTGGGCCGCTGGACAGCCGCCTGCATCGCCCCAATCCGCTGCACCACTCACGGCGCTGTTGTGTGCGCCGCCACCGGCAGCTGCGGCCGCATACAGCTTGAGCAGCAGCTTGCGCGAGAGGCGCTGCCCGGCCTCCCACCTGGGGGCACCACCACCGGAGGGGGAGGGGGAGGGGGGCAGCGGCCGCTGAGTCGAGTCGAGTCGAATCGAGCACAACAGCAGCAGCAGTAGGAAGCAGAGGAGGAGGAGCAGGAGGAGGCGGCGCGGAGCTCAGTGGGTGGGTGGAGGTGGGTGGGTGGGTGGGCGCCGGAACCCACCCGGCAGACGTCCCGCTATCGACAGTGGGCCGCACTGGGCCCCCCACAGGGCATCGGAACGTCCGGCACCCTGGGGGGGGGCTGCTGACCGCAAACTCGGTGCGCGCCAGGCAGAGCTGCGGTGGCAGAGCTGCGGTGGCAGCGTTGCCAGTTGCAGCAGCCTGTAGGCGCACATGCTCCTCCTCCGCTGCCGATACTGCCACCCCCGCGCAACCTAATCCGCAGTAGCGCAGTCGCGAATTCCTCTTTGCGCCCATCGCGTTGTCAGCCTGGCTCCCGGGCCCCTTCCCCCCGCTGGTCAGTGCGGTGGCAACCAGGCCGGGGCGCAGGCAGCCCGTCGGGCACCCCTCTTCCCCCCTCTTCCGCACCCTCCCCACCCCCCCCCCTCCCCCTCACCTCCCCCCCACACACTCCCCCCACCCCACCCCCACCTGTTGAATGGGTCGCTGTCGTGCGCCAGCAGGAACAGCAGCTGCTCGTCGCTCTGTCCCTCCACCGTCATCTTGACGGGCGCGGAGAAGCCCCGCAGCAGCGAGGGCACCGGCTCCACCTCCACCCCCTCGAACGTGAACGAGCTCTCGGCCTCCTCGAACCGGAGGACGCCTGCGGGAAAGGGGGGGCGGCAGACGGCAGGGAAGCGAGCGGTCCACGGAACCCATCCGGTGCAGGTCACGGTGAGGGTTTGAGTCAACTGCCATGCGGCGGCGGCAGCGGCGGCAGCAGCGCGGTCGTGCGGAGAGGAGGCCACTTATGCAGCCACATATGCGGCGGCGTGGCGAGTGACGGCATCGGCGCTGCGTTCTGGCGTGGAGCAAAGCCGAGCCTCCGCATGTCGCGTCGCATGATGTGTCAGGGGGGCTCAGGCGCCCAAACACGGCCGCACCTGCGGGCCATTCGGGTTGCGGTACAGCTACACCCCGCCACCTCAAGTCGCCCTACTGCACGCACCTGTCGTCCCCAGCTCCTTCACGGAGCCGTCCGGACCGCGGAGCCGCAGGGGCAGGTCGGCACCTGCCAGGAAGCGGGGAGGGGGGGAGGGTGCGGTGTGGGGCGTAGGGGATGGGCGGGGGGTATAGGACATCGGTAGACAGATTCAACAGGGGGTTGAGCGGCGGGGCCTCTGAGAGAGAGGGGCGAGGGCCGGTGGAGGGAACTCCCAACCCTTTGGTGAATGAACCCCTCCCCCCCCACTTCAACAACCCGGGGGCCCTATGAGAACCGTCCCCCTGGTGGTGGTGGCGGTGGTGGCGGTGGTGGCGCAAACGAATGGCGGTGGCGACCGAATGGCGGCCAACTGCCATCCGCTCCTCACGTCGGGAGCCGCCACCCGCAACCCGGTTGACGAATGACGGGCACTGATGACCAACAAGGCCCCGCCCATCCGCCCATCCGCCTTACCCACCCACAGCGGCCCCCATACCGCAACCCCACCTACTGGTTTCTGGGTTTCGTTTCTCTTTTCAGGACAGTACAGCCCCCACCCCCTCCATCCCCTCCCCCTCACCGTCCGGCCCCAGCAGCCCCAGCTCGATGGGGATGAGCACCGGCAGCTTGGTGTCCTGGCCGGGCGATGGCGGCGTGTTCTGCTTGCAGGTCAGCGTGTACGTCTTGGCCGCCGCGTCGTACGAGGTGGACACGTGCAGGTTGGGCGTGCCGGCCTGGCTGTACCACCTGTGTGTGTCACAGGACCGGCGCCACCAAGCCGCACCGAGCCGCACAAAGGCCAGCGGGCAAAGGAGGTGTCCACTTAGGGGGTTGTCTGTCCAGGGTTGTCCAGGGTTGCCTACCAACGCGCTTGATGACGCGCCGCTAAAAAAAACCCACCAACACTACCTCTTTTTCAGTGTGCGCAACAGCAACAGCAACACGGCGGGCATGCGACCCAGATGAGCACCCGGGTCTCGCCCCCCGGTGCTGACCGTACTGGGGTCTGGGGAGGCGGCCACCGGGCAGGGACTGCCTGCCGACACCCCCCCCCCCCGCTGTCTGTGGCTGCCGCAGGACGCCGCCGTCGCTGCCGCCCACCCGCCCACCACCCGCCGACCACCCGCCGACCACCCGCCCACCACCCGCCCACCACCCGCCCACCACCACCACCACCCGCCCCCCCCACCACCATGATTGATCGTTCTCGTTCAAGTACTCTGCGCGGCACCTATCCTCCCCCGGGTGCCGTTACCTCGACAGCGTGTCCAGGTTGACGTTGTTGGCGTCCGCCATGGCCGCCAGGAAGTCATCGCAGGTAACCGCGTGGCCGTCGTGGCGCTTGAAGTACAGGTCCATGCCTGGAGGGGGGAGGGAAGGGGGGGGAGGGGGGGAGGTCCGACCAGGTCAAGGACCCGCGACCCACGACCAGCACACAACCGTTGCTTACACACGCCCCCGGGGAGTCCGAACGGTGTTGATGCAGGTCCCTTCGTCCGCCAGTGCTGGTGCCGTCCAGCGGGATGCAAACCCCCAAACGGCACCGCGCATGGCGCACGGCAGGAGGTGGGGGATGTGTGCGACACCCTGGGGCAGCCGCTGCGCGTGGCGGCCTGGAGCCCCCCCCCCCGTGGCCCCGCCAGGGGGGGGGGCAGTCAGTGGGGGCCCCGTGGGAACCAACCCACCGCGGGGGGTGGTGGAGGTATTGGTAGACATTTCTCAAACCGCGTCCCGGGGGGAGGCAGTTAACGGGGGGCCGGGGGGTACGAGCGCAGCCGCGGGAACCACCCACCCACCCACCCACCCTTGCGGAAGCCCTCCTTGCCCAGCAGCGTGTCGTACAGCCGTACCACCTCCGCGCCCTTCTCGTACACGGTCACGGTGTAGAAGTTGTCCATCTTGATGTACGACTCGGGCCGGATGGGGTGAGCCATGGGGCCGCCGTCCTCCGTGAACTGCGGGCGGAGCGGAGCAGCGCGGCAGCGGCCCCCCCCCCCACACACCCACTCGAGAGGTGTTGCTCCATCCATCCACGAACGTGAGGCCGTTCCCCCACCCCCCAGCCCCCCCGGGGGGGCCCCAGCGTCCCCCGGGGCTTCCGGATCTCCCACCGCACCACCCACCCCTAGACAACCCTAGACACCCCGCCGCAACCCCCGTCCCTTCCCCTCCGGAGATGACAGCAGCCGGTCACTTCAGGCGACCAGTCATCACAACCGCGCTCGTTGTTGCTACTGGTTTACTTCCACTTGGTTTCAGAGTGGGTTTTCCTTACTTGAACGATGGAACCAACCCCGTCAATGCCGGCCCCCCCCCCCCCCAAACCCCTCGTCCCCCCCCTCCGCCCCGGGACCGTCCCCCACCCCCCACCCAAACCCGCATCCCCCCCCCACCCCATACCCCCGCCCCCCCACCCACCCCATACCCCCCAAACCCTAAACCCTAAACCCCACCCACCCCCCACCTGCGAGCTGCGCAGCATCATGACGTCCTCGATGCGCTTCACCGGGCGGCTGTTCATGTCGGCGGTGAACTCCTGGTCGCGGAAGACGGTGAGGCCCTCCTTGAGCGTGAGCTGGAACCAGTCGCGGCAGGTGACGCGGTTGCCCGTCCAGTTGTGGAAGTACTCGTGGCCCACCACCCCCTCGATGCGACTGTAGTCCAGGTCGGTGGCGGTCTCGGGGGAGGCCAGGACCAGGCTGTAGCAGGATAAGGGTGGGGGGCGGGAGGGGGATAGGACATTGGTAGGCAGATTGCGATTGGGCTGGGCGTGAGAGTGCGGGTCGGGCAGGACCGGGCCGGACCGCCGCGAGTGCGTGGATGTCAGCGTCGTGGGTCGGCGGATGGATGTGTGGGTCGCGGTCGCAGGTCTCCCCCCCTTCCCCCTTTTTGTCAACCAAGACAGCGAAACCGCAAACCCTTCCCCTCCCCCCCCCCCCGTTCCCCTCCGCCGCGCTAACTGGCCCCCGGAGCAGCAGACGCCCCTCCACCTACACCCCACCGCCACCCCCACCCCCCCCCCGCCCCACCCCGCAAGGGCCCGCCCCTCACCGGGAGTTGAAGATGTTGAGCGACTTGTTCTCCATAGCGCCCATGTTGAAGTCGTCCACCGCCACGATGTTGAACAGGTCCAGGTCGTACTCCAGACCGAAGGTGTCCTCGTCCCACTTCATGGACTTGACCAGCGACTCGAGAGCGTGGTCCACCTGAGGTCGCGGGGGGGGCGGGGTCGGGGGGGAGGGTCGGGGAGGGGGGTCGGGGAGGGGAGGGTCGGGGAGGGGTCGGGGGGGGGGAGGGGCGGGGCGGAGGGAGGGCGGGGTCGTGGGGAGGGAGGAATATTGGTAGACATTTGAACTGCGCTGCTGGGAGGAGGGATGAGAGAGGAGGGGACGGGAACGGCCGGGGAGGCGCGGTGACGACATGTTGGGTGGGTGGGGGGTCCCATCCGGGAGGGTTGATGGCCCGTGAAAGGGCGGGGGGGAAGGGTTGGACGAGAGTCATGCGCGCGACGTTGGCTACTGGTGGCAAACGCAGCAACGCACGGCCAAGCGCGGTGGTGTACGGCAGGGGGGTTACGACAGTAGCACGCGCACGGCCGCGTTCGTCCTACGGAGGAGGGGCCTCCACCCCAGCCGCTGGCCCGAGCAGGGACCCCGCTGGAGGCCATCTCCAACCGCCGGCACCCGCAGGTACACCCGTGTGCCAGCCCCCGAGGTCGAGTCCCCCCCGAGCCCCTCGGGCCAGATGCCCCCACCTGCGCTATCCTGTTCGGGCTCCCCCTCCGACCCGGCCCCCCCCCTTTCGGGTTTCGTTCTTTTTTCATTTTACCCCCCCCCCCGCCCCGGCCCGCCCCGCCCCGTCCCCCCCGCACCCTGCCCAGGTTGTTCTCCTGCACGAAGATCCGCAGCGCCACATTGCGGCCGCTGCAGGTGGTGAAGGTGCGCTCCTTCATGGCCAGCTTGCCCGCCACCAGCGCGAACAGGTAGCAGGGCTTCGGGAAGGGGTCGTCCCACACCGCAAAGTGCCTGGGGGAGGCGCGAGAGAGCCGGGCGGGGACGAGGCATGGCGTGGGGCGAGGCGCGAGAGGCCATGCGGCGGTTTGTTGGGTCCGGGGCTAAGGGCTAACGCGGCGGGTACGACGGCGAGTGTTTAACCTCCGGCGGCGAGGTTTAGGAGGGCAGGTGTCAAGTGGAGTCAAGTCGGATCGCTCTTCCTCCTCCCTCTCTCCTCTCTCTCGCCGCTCCCGGTGTGCCCGGGGGCGCTTTCCTGCTGCCCCCTGCGCCAACCCGTCCCTGTCTTACCCCCCCCGCCACACACACACAGAGGCACCGCCCTCCCTCTCCGCACCCCGGCCCCCCCCCCCCCCCCCACACACACACACACACATAGGCACCGCCCTCCCTCTCCGCACCCCGGCCCCCCCCCCCCCCCCACACACACACACACACATAGGCACCGCCCTCCCTCTCCGCACCCCGGCCCCCCCCCCCCCACACACACACACACACACACACATAGGCACCGCCCTCCCTCTCCGCACCCCGGCCCCCCCCCCCCACACACACACACACACACACACATAGGCACCGCCCTCCCTCTCCGCACCCCGGCCCCCCCCCCCCCCCACACACACACACACACACACATAGGCACCGCCCTCCCTCTCCGCACCCCGGCCCCCCCCCCCCCCCCACACACACACACACACATAGGCACCGCCCTCCCTCTCCGCACCCCGGCCCCCCCCCCCCCACACACACACACACACACATAGGCACCGCCCTCCCTCTCCGCACCCCGCCCCCGCCCCCCCCCCCCCACACACACACACACACACATAGGCACCGCCCTCCCTCTCCGCACCCCGGCCCCCCCCCCCCACACACACACACACACCCACACACCTGCCGCCCTCCAGCTTGCCGGTCTCCTTCAGGTTGCCGTTGCCCAGTAGCACCGGGTAGGCGGCCTCGTCCGCCTCGATGCGGGTGGTGTACCTGTGCCGCACCGCACCACACCGCACCACACCGCACAGGGGTGAGGCTGCGTGCGTGCGTCTGTGGAGTTCGGCTCAGACCTCAGATGCGGGCGGGTGCGCACCGGGGCAGGGTGCGGGCGGGTGCGCACCGGGGCAGGCCTACGCGCAGCCCTTGGCTGCCTGCCCCTCGGGGAAACCGCGCGACTCCCCCTCCTCCTCCTCCTCCTCCTCCTCCCCCTCCGGTGGTTTCCCACCACGCACCCCCGTTCTTTGCCTTTTTCCGCCCTTCAGTCACCGACTTCACCGGGTCCTCCCCCCCACACCCCTCCTGCCCCCGGGCCCCCCTGTACCCTGTCCCCGCGCATATCCCCCCCCCCGCCCCCTCACTTGGCCATGACGTCCGGGCGGTCCAGAAAGAAGGTGATGCCGCGGAAGCCCTCCGCCTCACACTGCGAGGGGGTGGGTCGGGTCGGGTCGGGTCGGGTCGGGTCGGGAGGCGTCAGCAACGGGGCCCCGTGGAGGACACGAAACCAGGGCACTCCGCGCACACCAGAAAACATTGAACCTAAATTGACTGACTGTGCATGTTTAGTATAGTAGGACGTAATCAGTGGTCGAAATGCACACACACACATACAGCTGGACGACTTCGCTTCTCGCGGCTGAGACAGCCCGGAGACACACACACACCCCTCACACGGTAATTCGGGTTTCGGGTTCCGGGTATTTCGTATTTCGGGCGTCATTTACTTCCGTCGCCTACAGCGCCTGTTACGCTGGACATCACTCCTCGCGGCTCAGTTCTCGTTAACACACACGCACCTGGGTGCAGAAGTTGCCGCTGGACTTGTAGAGCCCCTCCAGCAGCGAGTTGTCCTGCGGCCGGATCTCCGTCACGATCTCTACCTCGAACTCGCCTGAGGACAGGAGAGGACAGGAGAGGACAGGAGAGCGCCGTACGGGGGGCGCGGGGGAAGGGGAGCGGGGAGGGGGCCGTTTGAGGTGGGGCGGCACGTGGGCTGGGTGGGGTCAGGGAGGGGGGCCACCGGACGGCTGCGGGAGCCACCGGGAGCCACCGGTGGGGGTTCACTCCCGCGGGATTACCGAAATGTGTGCGGAGGGGGGCGGGGGGGGGGCGCACGGGGCCCCCTGCAGGTGGGCTCCCTGGCGGCCCCCTGCAGTCAGCCGCCGGGCAGCCGCTAAGCGGCACCGCACCCACACCCTTCCGCGCCGCCCCCCGCGACCCCCCCTGCCGCCCGACCGCCCTCCTCCCCGGGTGGGCATCCCAAGGCTGTGCAACCCAAGGCGATGCGAAGCAATGCGATGCAATGCCGGCCCCCCCAATAAAATCTTTGTCCCTCCGCACAAAAAGAAATCCTGTCAGGGCCCCTTCCAGCGGGTGTGGTCTGTATATCATAAGCCTGCGGACGCCTTGCCCGCAGTCCGCCCACTACGCCCCTCCATCCCTCTTGCCGGCCCCGCATTTCGCCCGCTCCCCCATTGCCCCGCCCCCTCGTCCCACCCGCTGGCAGGTTCTTGAGCGTCAGCGCCTTCTCCGTCAGCTCGTACTGCTCCGCGGCCAGCTGGGTCCCCGCCACCGCCACCTTGACCAGCTTGACGTCCTTACGGCCGTCCAGCTTCACGTCGGGGCGGGGGGCGCCTGAGGGGGAAGGGGGGAGGGAGAGGACGGCCGAGTAAGACGGCCGGCGGGCCAGTCACAGACGGGATGCGCTGGTAAAGGGTCTCCACAACAATTTGGTCTCTAGGCAGATGATGTCAAGCCCGCTACGTTGCGCCAGGGAGGGTCGCATCCAGGGGTTTGGCAAACCCTAAACCTAAAAACATTCCCCATCCAGGCCGTAACCCCCACCCCACCCCGGCAGCCGTACCCCCCCCGCCCGCCCTCCGTCCAGTCCGCCCCCCCACCCTCCGCGAGCTCCCCGTAGTTGGGCCGCAGGTGCAGTCTGGAAGTGACGAGGGTGGTCTCCTCGCCCAGCTTGAAGTCCAGGTTCACGGTGGAGATGAGGTAGGGCGGGGGCGCGTAGTCCTTGCGGAACTTCTGCTGCGGCCCCGTGGGATGGGGCGGGAGCTTGTGCTCCTCATGCTGGATCTGCGGGCCGGTGGGGTTGGGGGGGATGGAAAGGCAGGTGAGGGCAGGGCAGGGTGTTGGCATGGGGGGGGGCATAGAGGGCAGGGGATGTGGGATGTGTAATGGCACCCGACCCGACCCGACCCGACCCGACCCGGGTGGAGGGTGGAGGCTGCGGGTCGCCGCGTCGGACCCGATCAGGTGCAAGAGCGCACAGGACACAAGACTGCGAGATGGACGGTAACCCGGGACGGCTGGAGGTAGCTGGAAGGCAGCTGGAGGTAGCTGGTGGGTACAGGGTACGCGAGCAGGTAGCGGGTGGCGCGGGTCGCATCGCACAGGAGAGAGCGTCTGGCAGGGAGGGTGCGCGGCGCCCGGGACGCCAGGGGTGGACAGGCGGCGGAGCGCAGCAGCGGGTGGGATGAGCGGATGACAGAGTGAACCGCTTCGGTTGTACTTCCGGGGGCGAAGTCGCTTGAGTCGTTTTGCAATCGCGGTCCGGAAGGGGAGCCACGTCGATGGGCTCAGCAGTTTGCGCTGCCCACGTGCGCACAACCACCTCATGCGTCATGCCCCCCCGACGTCATTATGCCATCGGGATCATGTCATTGTTGGTCGTTTGAATACCCAACCCTTGCATGTGCTCCTCGCCATGCCGCGGTCGCTTGGCGGGACCGGGCAGGACGGATGCCGGACACAGATCTCCGAGCCAACTGCAGAACCAAGTGACACCAGCGCGCCCGCGGTGCCCATCAAACCCATTTGCACACCAACCTCTGGAATCTCTTCGATTCCCTCGGCCTCCGTAGCAGCCGTCGCCATCTCGACACTGCGAGGTGTGAACCTGCTTGGAATGCGCTGCTTTGCCTGGTGCGACTTTCCACACGGAGCGAGTGAAGGAGATGGCGCAAGACAGGAACCCTGTCCCGCGGCAATGCCTGTGGGAACAAAAAAACTCTTCTAACTGGTTGTAGGTACAGCCGCGAGGACGTGAATGTTTGCGTAAAACCTGTATCTACTCTGCGATCACGAAGCTCGCCAGGATTTTATCGAGTTCGCACAGGATGCAAACAAGAACGAAAGCACGGACTCCCAATCACGGATCACGGACAATTACAAGAACGTACCACGGGCAAACACCGCCGGGATAACTGAAATATGTCTGGCGCGAACGAGCTTGGAAAGCTGCGACGATCGAATCAACAACATGCTTGCCAACTAGTGGTCCTGACAACCCCGGCCGCAACAAAGGCGCGTGGTAGCTTCCTCAGGCCTGTTTTGGCTGCTTGCAAGCCTTCCGTTCACACAGCGGCAAATGTACGCAGGTGGCGGTATTAAATGAAAAGAACAAGTTCACTATTGCGTACGATAATGCGTCAGGCAGGTTGTGTGGAAACGTAAAAGGAGTCGCTTTAAAACAGCGCTAATGTCGTATTGTTTCTTATGGCGACAGCTGCATTACGCAATGTCCGATGGCGACGGTGAATTAGGCTTCGCAACTACGCCTCGTTCCGGTTCATTGCACTCGACGGGCCTCGACTGCTTGAATCAACTTGCATGTGGAAATGCGGATACCATCTTGCCTCAGGTAAAAGGCAACACCTATTGCAAGAGGAGACTTGCAGTGCATGACAGTTGCCGCGCATGCGGAGCTCCAGCATGCTGTGCTCTGCGCCCTTCGCAGCATGCCGGGCTGCGGTGCTTGTCAATCCCGTCCCCTGCCGTTAGAGACCTGTTGGTTCCCTTAAAATCAAAGCTGTTAAAGGCGACGGTTTTGTTAAGTAATATTCCTAGTTAATGCACGAAGACACCTAGCGGTCAACCTCATTATGGTTGCACGCGCGGGCGCTAGACGAGGTCGGGGTCGGGGGTTCGACTTGATCAAATGCTTCATGCCCTGCGGTGCTGCCCACGGACGTGCCGGTCGCTTGATCCTTCACGTGAGCCGGTCTGCCCAGCCTGCCGGACCTCCCTTGGTACGGTACGGTATGACCACGAAGCGCAGTGCCGGGCCCCGCGTCCCTCCGCTGGGGCAGCTCCGCCTTCCGTCCCGCCAGGTCCCGCCACGGGGCTCCGAAACGGTACCGCCAAGCGCTCTCCAGCGGGTCGCGATCGGAAGGGCCGCCGTGCCGCAATACACCGAGTGTTTGGGGGCGGGGGGGTGGCGAGAGAGCTGCGCACCGCCTTGACCCACCGCGGCGGCCCTGCGGGCGACGCCCACCCCGCCCCTCGTACCATCAGGCCGGGGCACGGGGGCAGTCTGGTCGGGTCCCAGGGGTCGGGTCAGGTCTCAGGGGTCGGGTTGCCCCCCGCGTTGCTGCAGGCAAGCCTCTAGACTGGGGCCCCACGTCGCCTGGCACACACCCCCCACCAGCCGTCGTCCACCGGCGACCGTCCACGTCTCTGGACTGGGCGCCAAGGTCCCGGTTTGGCCCCCTCCCACCTTCGCTGCCATTCCCTCCCTGGGGTGGAGGTCGCTGCTGTGTGTGACCTTGGGTGCTGAGAAACACACACCAGGTTTGGGTCGGGCGGGTCTCAGATCTAAACACCAGGTACGAGGTGTGGGTGTCGCCCCTGCGCCCCTACCCCCTCCCCCCGAGGGTTCTGATTTTTGGTTTCCAACAGGGTAACCGGGGTAAACCCTCTCCCCCTCACAGCCCAACCCGCACCTCCACCTCCCTCTGTTCCGATGCGCACCACCGTCACGCCGCGGTGACGGTGGCGGAGGCGATGGCGGCTCACGCACATGTCCCGCCGTACAATTGCCGTACCACGTATGTGTGCCGTGCGTCACCATCACATCATTTTTAGCAGCAACGCCCAAGCCTCAAAGGGGCGAGAGGGCGGATCTGAGGGCTTCGACGAGGGGGACCACCAGCACTGTACCCGGGCCAAGTGTCGGCCCCCACCCGGGCCAAGGACGCCCACCCCAGGAGTGAGTGGTGGTCATCGTGACGGAGCCCTCCGGCGCACCGCACTGATGACTGATCGAATCCGTCCCCCACGCCACCTGGCCCCCAGAGGGTGGCCGTCCCGGGCTGCCGCCGCCGCAGTCCGGCGTCCGGAGGGCTCAGGAGGCACCTCGGGGGGGGGGGCACCTCGGGGGGGGGGGCCCACCTCGGGGTTCTCCTCCGGGTCTGCACGTCGCAGGGCTTCGCACGCGTTCAGCGGCCCCGCACACATCGTCACATCGTCACACCCTCCTCAGCGCCCCTCCTTCAGTTCACGGGGCACCGCCACACACCGTCAAGCCGCACCCGCCCCATCCCACCGCAGACCGCACCGCAGACCGCACCAGGCCCCCGCCACCGCGCTGCTCGGCAGCGACCCGGGCCCCCCTCTCCCTCCATCAGGACCCCTTCCACCGCCGCCGGCGGCAGATGCGCAGTCACAGGTCCACCACCGAAACACCGACAAACCCACAGCATGCGCGCACACACACACGCACACACACGCACGATCAACAACAGGAAAAAACATACAGGTCCAAAACTGTTGGCACCACACCAAACCCTAAACCCTGCCGGGGGTCACATGACGTCATCCGTCGCACCACCGTCCGCTGGCGAACACACGCCGGGCGAATGGAAGCCTCGGCCGGGAGGGAGGGAGGGAGGGGTCGAGGGAGGGGTCGGCATGCGGAGAGGACAGCTGCGAATGGGGGGTTCAGAAAGGTACACTGCCCTGCGAGGGGGGGGTGTTGGCGGCCCTTCCGCAGAGCAGCGGCGGGGCTGCTGTGGGGGCCGCCCCGTTGCAGCTGCAGCGTCCCACCGCCCGGGGTGACGTGGCCAGGTGGCGTCGCCGCGGCTGCCGCTACTGCTGCAGCTGCTGTAGCTGCTGTAACTGCTGCTGCTGCTGCCGCCGGGTCTGCCACAGCGCGGCTGCAGCTGCAACCCCCTTAAAAGGGGGTACCCCGGGGGAGGGAGCGAGGCCGGGGCACGCCACGAACCCCTTCCGTACTGTCCCCGGGTGAGCTGCTCAAGGATTCTCCCCATAGTCCCCCACCTACCCCATAGGGCCCTCTCTTTCCGCTGCTCCGCAGGGCCGGAGGGCGCTCCCTGCCTGGAGCGGCGAACCACCCACCTCCTCCTCCGCATATGATGTCATCCCACGTCATCCCACGTGACATAACTAATGTACATCCTACATGCTGTCCTCGAAGCCCTGCTGCTGCCGTGCCTCAGCCCGCTGACGCTGCCGCAGACGGCCCCCCGGGCTCTGAAACAACAGAGGTGCCCACCGCCGCCGTCGCCACCGCCACCGCCACTGCCGGCCGCCCCGGATCCCCAGCGGCGTCGTGCCCGTGCCCGCCTGCGGGGTCTTCGCCGTCCCGCGGCCCCGTTTGCCCCTCTCCCTCCTGGTCCCCGACTGGGGGCTGTGTTGGCGGCTGCGGCTGTTTCGGCTGCTTGAGGCTGAGCATGTCGGGCTTCATGTCGGTTGCTGCCGTACACGCTGCGCAGGCCAGCACCATCATGTCATCCTCAATGGACTGCAGCGCCGCCACCTGGGTCCTCGTCGGGGCCTGTACGACACCCTCGAACGGCGGCGGCGGCGGCGGCGCCGCCGCTGCCCCCGCCGGAACGCCCCGCTCCAGTACCGGCAGCCGCAGCGGCGGCGGCAGCTCTGCGGGCCGCGGTGGCGGCGGCGGCGCCGCCGCCGCCGCCACCGGCGCTGCGACGCGCAGCTCTGCGGGCGGTGCCTTCGCCCCCGCCACTGGCGCCGCTGCTGCTGTTGCTGCTGCTGCTGGGGTTGTCGTCGGCGGAGGGGCTGCCGCCGCCAGCACCGGTGTGTAGCCGCTCTTGGGTGAGTGGTAGTTGCGGAAGACGCCGCTCAGGACCCGGAACACGATGAGAATCTGTGGCGGGCGGGCGGGCAGGCAGGCGGGCGGGCAGGCAGGCGGGCGGGCAGGCGGGCGGGCGGGCGAGAGGACGCAAATGTGTTCCGCGAGGACGGGCGTAGGGCTTGGGATGGACCGGGGGACAGGGGCCGCCAGTGGGCAAGGGGTTAAAAAGAAATAGACCCTAGAAGAACGAGGGTCCAAGGGCAAGGGGCAAGACGGGTCCAACGCCCGTCCTGACACCAAGGAGGAAAGGCGCGGGCCCCCTTCAGCTGCGCGATGAAGAGGCGGACGGCGCACCTTGAGCGCGGCCCAGACGGTGAAGAGGCTGACGTTGCCGGTGGAGGCCAGGTACGACATCACAAAGTACTGTACGATGGATCCCATGATCTGTACGGCAGACATGTAGTTGGACTGCTTGGCGGCTAGCAGGGAGCCGTCCATGATGGCGGCCGCGGCGTCGATGGGGAAGAAGAGGCAGACGAGGGGCAGGGCGGACAGGACCTGAAGGTGGGGTGGGGTGGGGTGGGGTGGGGTGGGGTGGGGTGGGGTGGGGTGGGGTGGGGTGGGGGGCAGAGGGTAGAGGGCAGGAAGGCGCGGTTGGAGGAAATGAGGGACGGGCGGGCGGGGCAAAGGGCCGCACAGTTTGGTCATATTGATGTGGGGACCCGGGCGGGCCACCGCCCGCATCGCAGCGCCGAAAGGGCACCAGCGCTAGATCCCGTCCCAGCCGGGGGGCAGGGCCGGCGGGGATGGAGCGGAGCGGCGGGGTGAGCAGTTGGGGAGACCTGTAAGTTCCTATTTTATTGACTTTTTGGGAGTTGGGAAGTCCTCTCAACCTCTCCTTCTGGGCCGTACATACACACCGCCCCGGGCGGGCCTCTTTTCCAAACACACGCCCCATGCCCTTGTGCCCCGCCATCATCACCCTCCAGCAACTGGCACGGCACCCGATCCCTTCCAATCGTCGCTCCTTGCCCCCCTCCCCCCCGCCGCACTGCCTGCCCCTGGCCCCCACCCCCAATCCCGCCCCTGTACGGCACCACCTGCGTCACGACGTGCGGGTCGTTGGTGAAGAAGCCGATGAGGGGGCCGTGCAGCGCCCACACCGCCGCACCCACCGCCGCCCCCAGACCCATGGCCAGGTACAGCAGCCGGTTGAGCAGCGACAGGGCGGTGAACCGATCCTGTGCGCGTCAAGAGGGGGCGGGTGGGGGGGTGGGGGGGCCGGGTGGGTGTGTGGGGGTGTGTTTTGATAAGAGACACGCCCGACCCAAACCAAGCAGGTGTGGATGTGTATTGAAGGGGGGGAACGGGGAGGAAGCGAAACGGGCGCGATCTGGGAACCAAGAATCGCAAGCGAATCGGGGTCAGGGGGGGTGGAGATCAACAAAACAAGACAAACGGGGTGAGGGGGTGCGAGGCCTCCAGACAACGGGGATGGTGGGGCTGGAGACTGCAGCAGCAGATGGGCCCTCGGGCAGAAGACATTCGGCTGGGAGGGGGGCGGCCGCGGATGGGTCATGTGGCGGCGGCTAGGTGGGGGAGGTTGGACGCCGGCCCCCCGCCGAACCCAACAAATGCCCTATACCCCCCCCCCCGGCGATCCCCGTACGCCCCTGTTGTCCTGGCGGGGACCTCGCCCCCGTCACCCCTGCGGAGGGGCCCAAGCCCCTGCTGGCTCCACAATACCTGGGGCCCCCCTGCCGCCCTCCCCTACCTCCTGGCCCCTCCCCCCCTGCCGCCCTCCCCTACCTCCTGGCCCAGGTACGAGGCGCACAGCGCCTGGGTGGCGACATTGAGGCACTCGAAGAACTGGATGGCCAGGAGCCACAACTGCGGGAGGGAGGAGGGCCGGGAGGGATAAATTGAAAAAGAAAGGGGATAGGGGAGGGGAACAAGGGGAGGAAGGAGGAGGGAAGGGCGGGGAAGGGGAGGGGAGGGCAGGGAAGGAAGGAGGGGCCAAGTCAAGAGAGAACACCTGGCCGCCGATCTCCGTGGCGTCTGCGCTTCTTCATCCCCTCAATAAAACACAGCGAGACCGCAAACGCGCACCAAACCGATAACCGCCGATGTTGGGATGGGACCAAGACGGCGACGTCACCCCCTTCCCCCTCCCCTTTCCCTCTTTCTGGCTTGGGTCACCTTCCCCAACCCCTTTCCCCTCTTCCTGGCTTGGGCCCCCTTCCCCTCTGCCGCAACCCGCCCCTCCGCCCACCCCCCCCTCCACCACCTGTCGGATGACCTCGAACCCGGCCTGGTAGGCGGAGCCCATTCGGATGGAGAGCGCCGAGGCGTAGATCACCATGCCTGGAGGGGCAGGGGAGGGTGGGAGGGGAGGGTGGAACGGGAGGGGAGGGTGGCAGGGCCGGAGAGGGGGCAATCACTCGGGGACGGAGTGGGCTGGGGGTGGGGGAAGTCGAGACATAAGGCCCAGGTGAGGGGGGAGGGAGGGAGCGCTGGAGCCGTCAGAGAGAATCAGGGCCGCGTCGTTCCACGCCCTTCTTTCAACCTCACCCTCTCACCCCCTCACCCCCTTCCGCCCCCTCACCCCCTTCCGCCCCCTCACCGAAGGAGATGAGGTTCCTGGCCCCCAGCACCGCCCCCAGCTGCAAGGTGGGCACCAGCGCGGCCAGGGGCGGGGGTCGCAGCAGGTCCCGGGCGTGGATGCGGCCGCCCCCCAGCAGCGCCCCCAGCAGCAGCGCACACGACACCGCCTGGGCCACGGTGGTGGCCACTGCGCTGCCCGCCACACCCAGCTTCAGGACTGCGGGGGGGAAGGGAGGGCGGGGAGACGGCGAGGGGAGAGGCGGGCGGAAGGCGGGAGGGGCGGGGTGGGCGGGGGGGCGGGGAAGGCGGGGGAATACCGGTGGTTGGGTGGTTGGGTGGGTGGTTGGGTGGTTGGGTGGGTGGGTGGGTGGGGAGCGGGTGGCAGGTTTAGAGACCCGTGGGACGGGGGTCAGTGGCGAACCTCCTGACGCCCGGTGGGGAGGGTGGGGCCGGGGGGCCGGGGAGGGCGGGGGAGGGGTGTCGGCAGCTGCTCTTCCCGAACGACCCTGCCCATAGACGAGCGATATGCTCCCCTATCTCAGTTATAGGCTCCTTCCGGAATCTCTTCGATGACCCCCCCACCCCGGCGGCGGCGGCGGCGGCTGCGGATCTGCACCTCCCCCGAACCTACCCCGGGGACAGGGGACAGACACGCGCCCGCCATCCCCCCACCCCATCCCCCCCCCCACCGCCCAGTCGTACTCACCGTACAGCAGCAGTACGTTGCCGCCCAGGCTGACCGCCGCGGACACCAGCGCCCCGAACAGCGGCGTGCGGGTGTCCCGGAGGCCGCGAAACACACCCGTGGCCACGAACCCCAGCAGCGCCAGGGGGATGCCCAGGGACCGGATCTGGGCGGGATCGGATCGGATCGGATCGGGGGGGTGAGGCCACGGGCGGGGGAGATGAAAGGAGGTATAGGAAAGTGGTAGACATACATTCAAACTGCGCTGCTGCTGCAGCCAGGGCAAAGGTCAGGTGAAGAGGAAGTGGGTTAAGAGGGAGCAGGGACTCCTAGGGTTACGGAAGGGGGGCGGTCAGACGAGCTCGCAGCCCGTGGGCCAAGGGTGGCAGGCCGGTCGTCGCTTGGCTGTACGGCACCGTACGGCATACCGTACCTTGATGAACTCTGTGGCGTACGCCGCCACTGCCGGCTCGGGCGGCTTCAGCACTGCAGGGGCCCAGGCGGGGTGGGAGGGGGGGGGGGCGGGTGCGCGAGGTATGGGTGAAACTGGTGAGGGGTGGGGGGAATTTCGTAGTGGTACGTAAGAGGGGAGGACGCGGCGCGGAGTTGCGAAGAGTGAGCAGGTGTTCCTGCCCGGGTTCGGACTTCCCTTGGGGGAAAGGATGCCGGCTGCTGGCAGCTGGGTTCGGAGTTGTTCGCCGGCCTGTTTGCCGTCCAAACAGCTGCTAGGGCCCGCTCTTAACTTGGAGCCTGCCTTTCCCGGCCTCTCTTGCCCAATTTCCTGGCCTGCTGTAACACTTCCCTGCCCCCTGGCCCCAAGGCCCCACCTCCCCCCCGCCCGCCCTTCTCCGCACGCACCCGCCACAATGCCCTCCGCCCCAAGGTACATGGCGGCGGCGCTGGAGACGCCGCACACCGCAGCTATCCACAGGCTCTTGGCCGCAATACATGACACCTGGGGCGGGGGGCAGCAGCAGGACGAGGAGGACGAGGTGGAGGAAGAGGAGGAGGAGGCGGAGGAGGAGGTGGCGGCGGCGGCGGCAGCGGCGGAGGGCAGAGCTGACGCCGGGGGGTGTTGGGGGCAGGGCAGGTCTGAGCAGCGCTGAGCCTCCCCTTGGCAGTGCCAGCAGCCCAGCCCAGGGTAGTCGCCGCCTTGTCCCCCCCTTGCACACCCCCTCTCTCTGGCCCCCTCGCCCTCTGCCCCCCTCCCTCCGCCCCGGCTCCCCTCCCTCCGCCCCGGCCCCCCTCCCTCTGCTCCTCCCCTCTCCCTGGCATTAGGCAGATTTGTTTCGATTCGGTGTTAATCACTTCAGTCACTATTTGTCAAGGCCTACAAGGTGGACGTCGTCACTTCGCTGGAGATCCTGGTACAGTCGAGTCCTTATCGGATATTCGCTCTGGCAGCAGCGCAGTTTGAAATTGTCTACCGATTTCCTTGTACCGCTCCCCCCCGCGGCACCTCGTCGTCGTTCTTCTTGGCGACTGCCGCCGCGATCTCCGGCACTGTGAGGAAGAGCAGGAAGGTGTAGAAGAAGGTGCAGAAGGACACCGCCAGGGAGCCCAGGGACACCGCACTCAGCTGCTGGGTGCCCAAATGCCCCACCAGACCTGAGGGGGCGGGGCGGGGGGAGGGAGGAGAGGGAGGGAGGGAAGGGGGGGCAGGGGGGGCAGGAGGGAGGGAGGAGAGGGAGGGAGGGAGGGAGGGAGGGGGGGCAGGAGGGAGGGAGGGAGGGATGGGAGGGGGGGAAGGAGGGAGGGGGGGGGGGGGGGGGGGGGGGGGGGGGGGGGGGGGGGGGGGGGGGGGGGGGGGGGGGGGGGAGGGAGGGGGGAGGAGGGAGGGGGGGGGGAGGGGGGGGGGGGGGGGGGGGAGGGAGGGGGGGAGGGAGGGAAGGGAGGGAGGGGGGAGGGAGGGAAGGGAGGGAGGGGGGAGGGAGGGAGGGAAGTGGGGAGGGAGGGAGGGGGGCAGGAGGGAGGGAGGGAGGGAGGGAGGGGGGAAAGGGGGGAGGGAGGGGGGGAGGGAGGGGGGGAAGGAGGGAGGGGGGGAGGGAGGTAAGGGAGGGAGGGGGGAGGGAGGTAAGGGAGGGAGGGGGCAGGGAGGGAGGGAGGGGGGGAAGGGAAGCTTGGTAGACGAATTGAAGCCGGGACTTGGTGGGCGGGGGTTGCGAGGGTTAGGCCGCGGGGGAGGGGCAACGATACCGCGAATCGGTAGGCCAACACAATGTGCGCTGCCTGCCATGGGACCCTGCCTGCCCCACAGGGCCGACAGGTTCAGCCCCCCCCCCACCACCACCGGGCCTGATGGGGACTGCAAGCCTCTTGGACATAGGTGCCTCTACAAGGACCCCCAAGGAGCGGGGGCGTGGGGGGTATAGGAAATTGGTAGCGGGGGCGGGGGCGGGGGGGGGGCCGTGCGCGTGGGGCCAATCATGACGGAGCCGAGCCCCCGCTGGGGAGACCCCCTGGGGCCCCGGGCTGCAGCCCAGCGCGGGCGCTCAGCCCAGCGCGAAAGGAAGGAGTCCCGCCCCGCCCCGCCGGCGCACAGCTGCCACATCGCCCTTGGACGAGATCCCATTGCCCTCTGCCCCCCGCCCGTCCCCCTCAGGGGATGGGTCCACTGCCAATGGTGCTGCCCCACCTGCGTTGATGGCGTTCATGACCGGCTCCAGCAGCATCGCCACCAGCGCGGGGAGCGCGACCGCCCAAATCTCCTTGTCGTACGCCGAGCTCGACAGCTGCTGCACCCACCGCTTCAGCGCGTCAACCGGGGTGTCATCCCGCGCAGGGATCGCCCCGGCTGCGGCCGCTGCTGCTGTTGGCCCCGCAAAGCGTGGTTGGCGCAGCTGTGCGCGACGGAAGTCCCATGCGCAGCCTAGCCCAACGCGCAGCAGTGACGTGTGGCGCACTCTGTTACAGGCGATGTTGGGGCGTGCGAATGCTTGTGATGCCGGAGGCGAGCTCGGCCGCTTGAGCAGCATGGTCCCCGGCGACATTGCCCTGTGGCCCGGAATCGACTGCCTGATGCACACAACGTAAGGTCAGCTCTTGGCAACTAACACATCAAATTACTTGCTTTAATCAAGTCATCGAATACAAATGCGTGCTAACGTGAAGGGTTGTAGTCTTTTGTCAGCAAATACAGAGCCGCCAGGTATGTGCATCGTCGCTGTGGCTAGATGTTTGCGCAACAACTGTTTGTAAGTGGTGTTGAGCTTCACATCAAGATTAGTACGGAACATGGTTGACGCACCACTAGGGTCACATGACCAAAAACCCAGCAGTGTGCAAAACCGACCGCAATCAAATGTAAGTGGGAAATTTGATAATAAAGCCAAAAAGAAAGGGTTTTGTAGGAGGCCGCATAGGGTCCACGGGTCGTTGATTGACACCATGCTTGGAACGCACGGAAGCTGCAACCTCATCCAAATCGATCGTGTGATTCCATGATGCTTTTCAAGCATCATGAGGGTGTGCAACACAGCGGCAATCATTGGCGTACATAACCCCTGCAACCTGCTTCAGCCGTTGGCCGGGCCCGGGCTCGGCATGCTCTGCAACAAACATGCAAAACTTGTTATCATTGGATGAGCGGACGGCGGCGGCGATCCCCAAGAACATATGCGTAAATCGTGGGCACTAGGAGCGCTCCCAACTCGTCCGAAGCATTACGGTACGCTGCGTGACGAAGCGCTCAGCCAGGCGACTCATCGAGCATCAACACGCATATCGACTCGATGTATTCAGTAATATGTGAGGAACTGTGAAAATTCGAGTGACATAGCCGAGATTGGCGCGCGCGGGAGTATATCGTACCTCGCGGATGCGACTGCGTCCGAAGCCGAACAGTCGCGACCGTGGACCCGAGATCGGCCGAGAGCCCCAAGCCAGGCGCCCGCAAACGCTCTCCAACACAACCGGCAGCCCATATATTGATTGCACGGCCCATCCGAAGGCACGCATGACGCCTTACTTTGTGACGTGAATACGATTACAAGGGACCGCCAGCTAGGCGCGTCTTCGCCACCGGTCACCATCACCACCACCACCACCACCACTACCACACGAAAAGTGAAACCAGCCCAGTACCGCAAATCATAGCGAAACCCAGTTGTGGATTTGCACGATCAACCCCTCGGGCGCCGCAAGCGCACACCCTATTGCGCTCACTCGGACACTCGCCGCCGACTGGCGGACACCGCTCGGCAGCAGGGTGCGCGCTTCTTTCTTGGTTGCTCCGAAGTCCGAACAAACCACTGCACCGGTTTGTCCTCCAGCTCTGCTCTCCTCGTTCAAACCTGGACGACGTGCACGTACGTCCCGGTCCCGCGGACCGCTCTTCAACGATCCCCCGGGTGCCGCCAACGACCTCAGCGGCCGGCGGGTGAGTCCCTCCCTCCCTCGGGCACCTCGCTCGCTGAAGCAAGGGGAGGGGCCACAACCCCAACATCCCGCATCAACCCTCTGTTAGCACCACCACCCCTTTCGTGCCAGGAAGCAATGCGACGCACACCGCCGTTGACGTCCCTGCGCTGTCAAGCGCCTTGGATTGCAGTACGGCACTGACTGGCCTGCTAACGGGTCGCCGGGGCGTTCTCCGAACAGGTAGACGATCACCCCCACAGTGCACTCGCAGTGCCGCCGCCGCTGGTGTACGTTTACAGCCTGGCAGCCCCGAACCCCAAACTGGCAAACCCCCATCGCTGATACCGTCACTGCCGCCTTCCATGGCTGCGTCAGGCGACCCCGGCGGCTGCTCTTGTCGACATGTCTTCGTCGTCATCTTCCCCTCCGGGGTCTGGATCTGGATCCAGACCTGGATATGGACCTGAAACTGGATCGGGATCCAGATCGACTGCAGCGTCGTCCAGCTGCATCTCCTCACTCGTCATCGGCACGGCCGCTGGGGGTCAGGGCGCCGGCGGCGGCGCGGCGGCGCCGCCACTGCCCTTCCTTGACCCCTCGACGGCGGACGCGCTCCTCG
This sequence comes from Eudorina sp. 2006-703-Eu-15, assembly GCA_003117195.1. Classification (NCBI taxonomy): domain Eukaryota; kingdom Viridiplantae; phylum Chlorophyta; class Chlorophyceae; order Chlamydomonadales; family Volvocaceae; genus Eudorina; species Eudorina sp. 2006-703-Eu-15. The sequence goes on along the minus strand of BDSI01000052.1, from coordinate 593,508 downwards.
TCTTCCCGGACGGTGCCTGCTTGCCGTGTCACTCTCAGGTGGGCGAGGCAACACGCGACGGGTGGGTACGGCTTGGTACGGCCAGGGGACCACCCACCGCGCCACATGTTCCAAGAAAGAAAAACACGGACCGCATGCATTCGTCGCATGCGCTCAACCATGCCGTACGTACCGGCAGACTGCGCTCGTTTTTTTCATGAACCCATCACGGCATTGATTGGCTTCGATCTTGCTGCGCGGTCCCTGTTATCGCCGCTGGCCAGGTTTTGGCGTCGTGGTCGTCTGTACTACGGGACATGCTCAACCTCGGCGCGTGGGAGGCCCTGCCCGCCGACGAGGCCGGAGGCGGCGGCGGAGGCGGCGACGCGCGCTCGTGTCCCGCGGCAGCCCCGGGCGCCGGTACCGGCAGCAACACTAGCACGGGCAGGGGAGGCGCGGCGTGGGGTACGGGTCGACCCGTGGGTCGGTCGGTCGGGTCGGTCCACATTCCGCTGATGGGTGACGACTCGGCGGCGGACTGGCGGGTGGTTCTGGAGCTAATGTACCCGCCCGTACGACTGCCTCGGCCCACCATCGGATGGGTGAGTGTACGGCATGTCGTATATCGTCGTACATGTATGGACGTACCGGTATGTCCAGTACGATATACCGGTGTAAGGGTTTATGTATTACGCTGTCCGAAAGAACTTTGCGCTTTCTCGTTCGGAACAGTTTGGACAAATATACTTCATGTACGGTACGGTATACTCTTGCACATCACCAGACTGTTCTCACCCTTTGAAACTTGCACACGCGTGCAGGACAACATCGACTCGGTGATCCAGTTGGCGGATAAGTACGGCATGCAGGGGCTGCTGCTGCTGTGCGAGGAGTTCTTGCTGGGAGGCGGCTGCAGCGGTGGCACCGCCGCCACCGCCGCTACTGTCAGTGCCAGGGGCGGCTGCGGCGGCTGCGGCGGCTGCGGCGGCAGCACCCCGCCTGTGTTCAGCTGCTCGCCCTCCAGCCGCGCCTACGTGTGGAAGTGGCTGGCCAGGGCGGACCGGCTCAGGATGGAGAGGGTGAGTGCGGGCTGCTGGGCGGGCGGGCGGGCGACCTGGCGGCGGCGGCGGCGGCGACACGGTGGCGGTGGTGGTGGTGGGCGCAAGTGGTCGTGGGAGGCACCTGACCCCTTGAGACGGCATCCGGCAACATTTTGGCAGCGGGCTCTCAACCCCAGTGAACCCTAGACGCCTAGAGCTTCCCGCCATCGAAGGGATACCCCTAATCGCTGCCGTGCGGTGTCCGGGGATCTTTTGGGCCGTCCCTAGCCAGCAGCCACCACCGCACAAGTTGGCGGATCGAGGTCCCTGAGCGTTTCGAGGACGAGGGTGGCTCCACACCGCGCCCTGTCCCGCTCCCTCTCCCGGCCAACGCCGTTGGCAGCAGGTGTGTGATGAGTGCGTCGCCTTCATCTGCTCGGATGCCATGTCGGGGTTGGAGGAGGAGGGCGGCGGCGGCGGCGGCCCACTGGACGGCGGGGAGGTGGAGGAGGAGGTTCTGGACGGACTGCGAGGGAGCACGCTGCGGCGGTGGGTGGGTGGGTCGGTGGGTCGGTGGGTCGGTCTCTGATGCTGTCCGGGGTGTTGACTTAGTCCGTCCATCCATAGAGCCCTTTACCCGGGATATCCGTGTACCTGGGAAATGACCGTACCCGTACCCGTACCGTACTACTGTACCCGGGGAGATGACCGTACCCGTACCTGTGCCTGTACTACTGCTACTGCTCCCGCTGCCGTCAATGCTGCCGCCACAGGCTGATCGGCCGGCTGGTGCACGACACATCGACCATGAAGGCCGCGCTGCGTAACGAGGTACGGCATGGCGCCATTCCGTTCGGGGTGCCGTACCTCAGTCGGGTACGGGTGTACGGCATTCTGGATAGCCACACACACCTTGCCGCTGCCTGCGTGCGCGGGCTGACGGGTCTGCGGTCTGTGCCCGCCCTAAAACCCGTGAAGGGCATGAAGGTGTCGACCTCGGTGTCGTACTCGTACTCCCTGACCGGCGGCGGCGGCGGCGCCACCCTGACAGCAAACCGCAGGTGAGAAGGCGTGTACGGCATATGCAGCATCGACCCCGATACATCGATCCACCTCCCACCTCCCGTTCCAATCGGCGAACGCGAGACGCCCGGATACACGGGGGGGTGGAACGTCCCAGATGCCCACGCGCCCGCCCGCGGCGTCACTGCCGTACCGAACGGCACGGTGACACGTTCGAAACACGTGGTAGTGCCGTACGAGTGAACCAGTTGGCACGGGAACCCCCCGCTCCCGCGATGGGCCATCGTTGGCTTGCCGAGTCCTCCCCTCCACGTCCGTACGGTACCGCAGGTGGCAGCTCACCATCGCCAACCACGGCCAGTGCCGCTGGCGGCTGCGCGGCACCTGAGCCCCCGCCCGGGCCTCCGCCTGAGCCGCCTCCGCCGCCTCCGCCACCCACTCCCCGGGGCGAGTGCTGCCGCCACCGCGCCACGTGAGGCTCCAACCAGAGAGGCAGGCCGCAGGGCGCACCCAGCAGGCAGGGCGACCGTGCACGGTTCAGCCGGAGGGGCGACCCTAGCCTGAAGGTGGCAAGCGCACCGCTGCGTCGAAGGTCTCCCCGCCGGGACACGGAGCCGCGAGTGCGGTGGGGGGCCGCGAGCCTCCACGGAGTGTTGTTTCGTGCGCTCTTTGGGTTGTGGTTGGTCGCGTACACGCCCGTAGTTGCTGAGCAAGTTGAGGGCGTGGGTTGGGCTGTTGGTGCGCGTATGTGCTGGATTCATCCATCAAGTGCCGTCCTTTGCCCACATCGCTTCGCGATACGGTACGGCACGGCACGGGCGGGAGGGGGCGACGGACCGAGGTCCCGTACATGCGGGCGCCCCTGCCCCCCCTGGAGCGTCTCTCCCCCGCCCCGGGCCTCCCTCGTTGAGAGGCCCCCTGGCCAGTGTGGCACTATGCGGCGTCCACACCCCTTGGATCCTGGATCCTGGATCCTGCGGGATCCCGAACGTTCGATCCAGGGCTGCCCCTGGCGCAGCTGGCGTGCACCATGACTTGGAATGGCCAGGGGTCGCGGCTGGATTGCGGATGTGCGCGAGCTTGACGGCAGAGTGCGTGTAATGGACAGGGAGTTGGGGGAAGTGACCGAGCTTGGGGGCAGAGCATGTAAAGGTGTAATGGGCAGAGGGTCTGGGACTGACAATCGTGTTCCGTAAGTGAAGAGCAAGATGAAGTGCCCCCCTCAGACGGGTTCAGTGGCCACACAATATGAGCAGCAGCTGCAGCAGCTGCAGCAGGTGCAGCAGGTGCAGAATATTGTTACCGCCCTCGAGGCCCCGACTGGCAGGTTATCAGGCCCCAGCAACCGGACGCTTGCTCGCCGTACCGTGCGACAGATCACTCCTCCGCGGCGCTCTTCCACGTCGCGCCCAGAACCGCCCCTTCCCCCCTTCGCAGCCCTCCTCAAGCCCCGCGCTCGCATGTATGGTTGCGTCAAGGCCGGGGTTGTGTTGTAAGCCGTACAGCTGTACACACAAAACTGCACACACACCTGCTTCCACCGAAGCGAAGCAAAGCCCTCAAAAGCAAAGCGAAGCCACCACCGCCTCCAAGCCCTCCGCGAGCAGACCTTGCCGTCCCGGGCCAGGTCACCTCGACCTCATTGCGGCCCCACCGCCCCCTTGCAGCGGCCCCACCGCCCCCTTGCAGCGGCCCCACCGCCCCCTTGCAGCGGCCCCACCGCCCCCTTGCAGCGGCCCCACCGCCCCCTTGCAGCGGCCCCACCGGCCCCCCTTCGCGGTCCCGTCCCCGCCCCCTTTCACTCGGGCGCCTAGGAAGGGGGAACGGACCAACTCATCCCCTCCCGGGCGGGCATGCGGCCCCAACCCCCCCATGGGCCGGGGGACGAAAGCACAGCCGATCGGGGGCCGGGACGTCCCTTGCTGCTGCGTCCCATGTTGCCATCCGGACCGTGGGATCCGTGCCAGCCCGGTATGGCCCGTGTGCGCCCCGGAGGCGGCCGACGTGCGGCGGCGCCCGCCACTGTCACAGCCAGTGGCCAGTGGAGTCACAGCCAGTGGCCAGGAGGATGGAGGGGGAGGCCTCCTGTTGGCCACATGCCGGGTCAGGAGCGGAGGCGCTGGCTACGACTGTGAACCACAGCCAGCTACCGCCAGTTCCCCAGCATGTGCTACCTCCTGACCAGCAGCACCCGGTACACCGGCAGACCTTGCTGCCCCACGTAGTGCTCGCGCTCCGTGGGCGTGCCGATGGGGTTGTCCACCAGCCACCCGCCCTTCGCCCACTCCGAAACCATGCTGTCGATGTCGTACTCCTCGTCCGCGTCCGTGTCGCCGCTTTCCTCATCGGTGCCGTCGCTGCCGCTGACGCCGACGTCCTCGTCCGTACTGGCGTCGCTGGCCGTCCGCGCTGCCGCCACCGCCGCCGCCGCCGGCACAGCTGCGCCCCCGCCGTCCGCAGCGTGCCGTACATCCTCCGCCTCCGCGGCGGTGTGCCTTGCGCTCGCCACCCCACCTTGCTGCCGTACGCCCACATCACCTTCCGACGGCCCGCCAACCGCTGTCGTGCCGCCGTTATGGGCCGCAACCACCTCCGCCGCCGCCGCCGCCGCCGCCGCCGCCGAGGATGTGAGTGGTGCTGCCGCGGCCGCGTCGGCATGCGGCTCCAACGACGTCGGCGTAGCCGACGAACCCGTGGGTCGGCTGAAGAACACGGCGCACTCGCTGTGCTGCGGCGCCAGCGTGAAGGCGTCCCCGCCGTACCGCTCAAACATGTTCCTCATCGCGACGCACGTCTCCTCCACGTCGGACTGGAGCAGCAGCCGACCTGCAGCCGTGTTGTACGGAAAACACACACGGGGGACGACGAGGTCTGACACACACAGAGAGAGAGATGCTGCCACCTGAGCGCTCAGGCGGGCGTCCCTTGACGACATGACTCGCCATAGGGGGGCCGGGGAGCACCCCAAGCACCCGTTGGGTATCCGGAGGATCAGTTGCCTCATGCTGCGCCATGCGGCGAGGTGCACTCGGCCAAGCGGCCACGCTGCAGCGCCGTGCACGATTGGGAGCAGCCACAAGCATCTTTCCCCCAGCTCTCCGACAGCTTTCCGCCATGCACACACACACACACGGCCCCTCCCCGCACGCCCCCCACCTGGGCCCTCATCAGATACCCTCAAGAGTCCCCTCCGCACCCCTTAAACCATCACCCTAAACCCTACACCCTAAAACCTACACTCTAAAACCGACTACTGACTACCCAGTACTCACCCCCTGGAGCCATGATCTCCCGGAGGGCCGCCACGAGCTGCGGCTGCACCACCCTCCGCTTGTGGTGCCGCCGCTTGAAGTGCCTGTGGCGGGAGGGGAGACGGGAGGGGAGGGTATAGGAAATTGGTAGACATATTTATACTGGGGAGGGGAGGGGAGGGGAGGGGGCACCCCTGGAGTCCCTAGCGATTGCCAGCCGTAGCAACTGTGACGCGAGCTTTGGGTTCTGCGGCCCTGCGTGGGGGCGCTCCCCCGCACCGCAATCACGGGCACAGGCGCCGCCGTCCTGGAGCTGTCTCCTCGACTCGAGTGTGAAACTCGACCTACCGCGCCATCACATCACACTGCACCGCCGAGTCGGGTACCCACGGGTCGGGGTGCCCACGGGTCGGGGTACCCACGGGTCGGGATACTTACGGGTCGGGATACTTACGGGTCGGGATACTTACGGGTCGGGATACTTACGGGTCGGGGAACTGGATGAAGACGTCGGTGATGGGCCCCGGGTAGCCTGCCAGCAGGGACGCCAGGCTGACGGTGGCGTTGGCGAACAGGTAGTGGACGCCCCCCTGCAGCCCCAGCCGCTTCACCCACTCGTTGGACCGGTCCACGAGCTGCACGAGAGTCCAGGGAGGCGGGCAACGGGGGCGGCAGCGTACGGCACCGAAGAATGAGATGGGTGCATGGGGTCGAGGAACGTGGGACGTGAACCAACGGGGGCGTCGGGGGTACCTCCCAGCCTTGGCCTCCTAGGGCTCCGAAACCGGTCTGCGGCCGCCCTGCTTCTACGAGAACCGCTGCGGGCGCAGCCAGCTGACACAGCACACACCCACCGTGCGTCGTATCTCCAGCCCGAGGTAGTTGACGCGCTGCTGCGGGTTGTTGCGCTGCAGCAGCAGCAGGAACCGGCCGTAACCGCTGCCGATGTCCAGCGCCAACGGTAAGGAGGGGTCGTCGTACACCGCCGCCCAGTCGGGCGGCGAGGCGGGTTGCTGGAACTCCCGGCGGAGCGGGTTGACGTGCTGCCGTACACGGGTCTTTCCCACCTGGGGCATGTACGACAGCCGAGGGAGCGGCGCTGGGGATTCCCCGGGGGGGAGGGAAGAGGTGCCGGGGCGTGCGCGCTCCGCAGGGGTCGTGGAGGTACGCTAGGTTCCGCGCCCCTCCCAACCCTCCCGACCCTCCCGACCCTCCCAACCCTCCCAACCCTCCCAACCCTCCCAACCCTCCCGACCCTCCCGACCCTCCCAACCCTCCCAACCCTCCCAACACACACTTAGGCCGTGCTTGCCAAGGCTGAGGCCCGCACTCTTGCCTGTGCCTGTGCCTGTGCCTGTGGAAGAACAATCCTCGGCCGTACAAGATGGTTCAGCCCCCAGCTGTACGGCTCTTCTACGCGAGCGCCCGTGGGTCTCTTGAGTAGTACGTCACAGCCCTCCCTCTAACCATCGCTGCAGGGTAGCTCTCCCACGCAGATGCAGCACGGCGATGTACCGTACCATTTTAAGGAGAGGCAACACATATCCGGTGAAGTGTGTTGCCCCAATACTGTGTGTGGGGGGAGGGCTCTAGCTGAGCGCTGGGCGTGCGCGCGCTGGGAAGATGTGAGGATTGCGGCCATCCATTTCGGATCCGGATCTGAATTTGGAGAGTCCAATACGGGGGCGCGGAGGCGTGGGTTGCCCTAGAGCGCGGACGGGGAGAGCGGCCCAGCCTCACCCCGTCCCACAGCTCCATGAGATCCAGCTCCGCGAAGGGCGACTCCCGGCTGTCGGCGGGCTTCACCGTCATCCAGGTGGGCAGGACCGTGGTGGCGGCTCGGTTGACGTGGTGGCTGACATCGCCGCTGCCGCTAGTAACACTGCCGCTGGCGTTGGCGCTTTGCGCCGCGGCGGGCTGCGTCTGGTGGGTGGTGGACGAGCAACGGACGACGTGCACGAGCGTAACGGGCAACTGCCGTTCAACGGTCCTCAGCCTCCGCCGGGAGCGTCCGCAGCAGGACAGACATAGGCGTCGATGTTTTCGTAGATATGTTTAATTCAGGCAGCAGCGTAAGGGCTCACCAGTCTCCCGCGAAGAACTGTAGCATGGTGCCTCCCGCCGCCGACCACGAAGCCGCGTAAAACACATCGACCGATTCGGGGCGGTGCCTGACATCTAGATTTAAACAGAGAAGATTGCGCCCGAGTGTTTGTCATGGTTGCACGACGGTTAAGGTGGCAGGCGAACCAAGTACCCGGCGTTCACATGAAAACCTGTAGGCATATATAATCCTAATGACCATAACTTATCGAGCAGAATTTGACAGACCAAGCTCTTCTCATACGTTCTCGTCGCTGCAACTACGTGCTCTTGTGGTACGGTACAACTGAAAAAGGCAAAAAGCCCGAGCTCGTGGTGGACTCATTGTTGGTCAAATAAGCTATATTGCTTCGGGCTCTCACATATGATCAGGTTCTTCGTAGTCTAACACAGCGAAGTGCATCTCGTTCTGCTTGTGGTAGGACTTTTACACGCCCCGACACGCGTCATTAATTTCTTCACGACCTCGTTCTGAATTATTAAATATCATACCAAAATGTTGGAAGCGCTATTTGGGAAGAAGAAGACTCCTGCAGGTAGCTGTCGCGGAGAGAGCTGGCGGAACGTGATTTGTTTCCAGATTGTTAAAGGAACCGGTGATTTCGGTTCTAAATTGAGAGATTGTGCAACATGCCACTACATCTCTTGCAGAAATGTTGCGAGAGAATAAGCGTCAGCTTGATAAAGCCATCCGCGAGCTCGACCGAGAGCGTATGGGCCTACAACAACAAGAGAAAAAAACCATTGCAGAGATAAAAAAGATGGCTAAGGAGGGCCAGATGGTGAGCCCACACGCAAATGGTTCAGTTTTTCGTGGCCCATGGGACGACCCTGTAAGGGACCTTACATACCGAGCATCTGCTGGGCTGGCAAGACGCGATGGTCTGCAGAAGCGTTTTCCGTGTCTGTGTCTGCCTGTGTGTCGATGCTGGGCGATGCACCCTCTTCTTCAGACGCCGCGAGCCCCCCCGTGCCCTGCCGCTGCCACCCCGCGGGGGCCCCCAGGACGCCGTCAAAGTCATGGCCAAGTCGCTAGTGCGGAATCGGCACGCCGTCACCAAGATGTACGGCCTAAAATCTGAGCTGCAGGCCGTCTCCCTACGGTTGGCGGTAAGTTCCCATCCGCCCGCCCTCCCGCCCACAGATCAGCGGCCCACAAACCCTTCGCATTCGGTCAATCGTACCCGGTAAACTGCGCACGAATTAAGAATCATTTTGCCAGCTCGACGAGCACCTTTCCCAGCCACGCCGGGTCTGCGCGCGGATGTACCCAGGGGAAAGACGAATGTCCCGAACGGCTTTGGGGACACCTATATTCAGGTACTCGGATCAAGCGCAGTCGGCCATGGCCGCAGTCTGTGTCCTTGGCCCGGGGGTCTGGGGTCTCGTCCGCGAGGCCCCCGCCGCACCCGTCCCACGTATCTCTCCCCGTGCCTGACTCTGCCGCTGCCTTCCACCAACCGATCCCCCCCCCGTGCCTGCCTCTGTCTCTCCCCCTCCCTCTCCCTCTCCCCCGGCCTCCCCCCTCCCCCCCGCCACCAGACCCTCAAGTCCACTCAGGCGATGGCGGACGCGATGCGCGGGGCGACCAAGGTGAGCAGACCGGCCCCGGGGGGAGGGAAGGGTTGAGGGGGCGGGGCGACCAAGGTGAGCAGACCGGCCCCGGGGGGAGGGAAGGGTTGAGGGGGCGCGGCGGCTCCCGGGTGCGGCCCCCTGGGGGGCCAAGTGCGCGGTCGGCCAGTCGGTCGGTCGGTGGTCTTCTCCAGGCGTGGCCGCAGTCGCCTGAAGAGCAGAGCAGCATAGTTCAGTCAGTCGGGGGCTGAGGACCCTCCAGGGGTCAGGGTTCAGGCGCACACGGGGGTCGGAGAGCGAATCATCATGCCGGGCAGGGCCACGCGGGGATGGGGCGTCCCCGCCGCGGGCTCGATTCCGACCCCGACAGGGGGGCCGACTCCAAACCCGACTGAGCCGGAGCAGTGCCGCAGCGCCGACTGAGAGCCGCCACACGGGCCGCCACCGGTGGGCCTCAACAGTGGCCACCCATAGCGGTTGGGCTCCCGCCGTTGTTGCGGCCCCGAGAGCGGCCGACAGCCGCTGCCCCGGTCAGCAGCCCCCGGGCAACACTGACCAAACCGCTCCTGCTTGTGCGTTTTTGTGCGTCGAACTTGCCTGGCACCGCCCGCCCGCGAGCGTCGAAACCGCCTGAAACCGCCCGCGCTGTCACGTCCCTCCCCCCCCGCAGGCGATGCGCGCCATGAACCGGCGGCTCAACCTGCCCAACCTCCAGAACATCATGCGCGAGTTCGAGCGCCAGAACGAGCGCATGGAGATGACGAGCGAGATGATGGGCGATGCGGTGGATGATGCGCTGCAGGTGGGCGGGTGGGTGGGCGGGGGTGATGGTGGGTGTAACAAGAAACCCGCGCGGACGTGTGTGTGCGTGTGCGTTGCGGGGGGAGCCCGAGGGGGTTGAGTAGCCTGCGGGGGAGAATCAGCGGGGGGTTTAGCCCGCAAGGGAGCCGGGGGGAGGGAGCTCGCGGGGTGTGAGAGCCCGCGGGGGCAGGGCATCTGCCGGGCGCGGAGCAAGCCAACTGCAGTTGACTTGGCATGTTGACAGGCTTATGAATGCCCTAGGTGGCCATTCACCGGGCGCCGTACCTCTCTCACCGGGCGGTAGACGCCTCTGACATTCCCTGGCACCCCCGCCAGTGATGAACCGTCGACGGACCGGGGTGCTATTGTGGGGCGGGGCTTTCGCGTACGGCACGCTTGCACGCGGCCACGCGTGCAGTGTTGACTGGGTGTTAAATTGAAAAAAATAAATAAACCCGTAGAACGAACCCGGGCACACCCAGCATAACGCAGTATACTTACGGGGTGCTTCATGTGACAGGAGGCCGGCCTCGGGTGCGAGTGAGGGTTGCCGTACTGCAGGCCGCCAGGCACGGGGCAGGGTGTGGTCGTCGGGTCCCACGCAGTCGGGTGTGGTGGAGTTCTGCACAGAGAGTGGAGAGGGAGGGCCCTAGGGTGCCTGTCCGCTGTCCCCCGCCTGCCCCCCGCCTTAACCCCCTCCGGGGGCCCGCGTGATGACCTCAGGACGAGGGCGAGGAGGAGGAGACGGACAACCTGGTCAATCAGGTGCTGGACGAGATCGGGATCGGCAACATGACCGAGGTACGGAGTACGGCGGGTGGGGCGGGTGGGGGCGGGGAGCGCGGCGCGCGGCTGTGTGGGCCGAAGTACGGGGTGCCGGGGCCTCTAGGGGGGTCTAAAGCTTGATCGGGTGGCGCTCAAGGGAGGTTGGAGCCCCGGGGGGTGGCGCTCAAGGGATGTTAGTCCTGGCAGCTTGGGCGCGGCTGGGACGCAATGCTTGGATGCAGCTGGGACGCCAACCTTGTGTCCCCTCACCCTAGAGAGACCGACATCCGAGTACCCGTACACCCGTGCGCAGCTCCACACCCTTGCTCGACCACCTCCCCATTATGTCAAGCAAGACAGCGAAATCCCTTTCTTGACACCCAACCCCCCGCCTTCAACCGATAACCCCGATGCCGCCAGCAGCACCACCACCAATTCTCATCAACTCGTTACCAATGTCCCCCGCTCTCTCTCCTCCAACCCCTTCCAACTCCAAACCCTCCCCCCCTCCCACCTACCGGTACATCCCACCTGCAACTACCGTACCCCGCCACTACCGGTGCGCACCCGCAGCTCGCGTCCGCGCCGGTCGGGACACGGATCGCGGAGAAGCCGCAGGCGGCCCCGGCGGTGGCGGAGGCGGAGGGCGGTGGGGGCGGCATCGACGAGGACCTTCAGGCGCGCCTGGACAACCTGCGCAAGTCATGATGGTGGTGACGGCGGTGTGGGGGGAGGCAGGCGCAAATCGCGTCACGTAGCTGCCGCGTAACGTAGCTCACGAAAGCGATGAGGAGTCGGACGAATGGCGTGGCGAGGCTGGCGTCTGCGCTGTCGACTACGGGGGGAGGTATCCGGAGATCGTTCCGCGTGGGCCCTGATTCACGTTCAGCAGCGAGTGGGTCGAGGTTTCGCGTACGGCACCGACGCGGCCACGCTTGCAGTGTTGACGGGGAGGGGCACGGGTAGAGAATGGTTGTTGACACGTATTGTTTATGAGGATGGATGATGTATGGGACAGCGTGTGGTTGGAGGTTTTCGGTTGGCTTGCTGGCCAGAAAACCTTTCAGTAGTGATGAAGCAGGTATGCCCGTCTAAAGACATTTTAGCGGACCGTGTCGGTTGTGTGGATGTGCGTTTCGGCTTGTTTGCGGGTGGTAAGTTCCTCAGGTATGTCTACGTTGCAGGTATGGCCCCCCAAACGCACTGACTTAGGTTGTGGACTCTCCGCCCGCGGGGGCGGTACCGGGCTTCTGGCTTCGCAGTCAACCGGCGAGCGCGACAGGGCGCGACCGGCTTACGGCGTCTGCTACTGGGCGCGGCCAGAAGATTTTTCATATCAGCAGCGGCCGAAGTGCCTCGCAAAAGGCATGACAGCGGCAGTATGCGGCGGGTCATGCGCCTTGTCGTTTCGCACGCGTGCCGATAGAGATCGGCCTCAGGCTGTCTTGCTGTGCAAGGTGGAGGCACTTGGAGAGCAACAGAGCAGTACACATGAACGTAGTGGAAACACTGCAAGTGTTGCAGTTGATCACCCAGGCAGGGTGTTGCTCCGAGTGGACAGAACCGATATGAATCAGAGTCAAACTCCTTTGTACGTGTTCGTAAGGATATGCGTACAACGTTCTATAAATTATTCAAGACGCCGAAACGCTTAGTAGTCGGGATGACGTAAGACGCCAATCTGGCGCGGTCTACGTCCGGGTCATACAAGAACACGTCACCAACAGCACAATTCAACTCAGATCTAAGACCATATTCGCTTAACCGTGCCGGCAGGTATAGCGATGATGTGTACGGCAAAGGTGCAGTCTGATTCGGATTGATTCTGTCTACTCGGAGCGACCCGCGCCTATTGGCCTGAAACTCCGGATCGTCAGCACTGTTGGCCAGAAACAACCTTACCTTGATTTCGTTCACACGTGCGTGGTGTTTGTACTTGCTGAACGGGTTTCACCGCGGTTCGCTGCCACCGCAGATTCAACCCGAAGCTCTCCAATTGCCTTCTAATGGGCCAACTAATAAATAATTATATAGCAGATGCTTACAGTTAAGGAAAAGTGCCTTGCAGTCTTTATGAACTTGTCAACAAGGCCAATCTCTCCCTCAATGCCTTGGTATGCGATATACTGGTAGTCTGCGGCAAATAATGTTCAGCACATGTAAAATATTATGTACGAGGAGGCCGCAGTAGGCGCCGTTACAGCCTACCCACGAAGTTGACTTCGGCATGGAGGGCTCTGCGCTCGCCAATCCGACACGACGGCAGGCTTCTGGAGCGGACACGGCCCTATCAAATGCTGTCACCAGCGTTACAGTTTCTCAGCAGGAGTCAGAGGGGCAAGCGTCGGAGCCGGCTGCGGGAAGCACTGGAGAGCCTCCCAGTCCGGTAGGGGTAGCATCCGTTTTCCTGCTGCAGGAGAGTTGAATACGGTTTATTGTGTAGATGTACTGCCAGATGCGGAAGTGAGCTGAGCTCCGACCTGAATTCTTAACACCTTGACCGCGCGATGCCACCGCAGCGTGCAGCGCGAAGCCAGGTGTCCACCGCGGTGTCGTTCGAGGGTGCTCGTGCAGCTGGATCAGCGGTGCAGCCGGAACGGTCGGTCGACGAAGACAGCGCGCTTTCGGCTGCGGAACCTGATGGTAAGGTGTCGAAAGAACGGCTTCGATGTTGTAGCTGTACCAGCCCAGCGATATGAATTGAGTTAAGAACAGCACGTACGCAACTCAATTGGGAAAAAAGACACTTACGGGCTGCCCGGTGTGCGCGCTTGTCCAACCCAACCTCCGACAGGTCCAGTGAGGTCAAATCGTCCACAGCAGGGTCCCAGGCCAGCCAACAGCCTCATCTCGACAGCTGTCCACCCGACAATTCGCAGTGGGCACAATGGCAGTAAGCTGGCGCTGCCTCAGAACCAGCACCACGGCCTGCAACAGCACCAGCAGCTGGCTCAACATCAACTGCTGCAGCAGCACCAGTTATTGCACCACCATTCCGCGCATCAGCTGCTGCCGCAACAGCAAGAGCAGCAACGCCAACCGCGTTATGCACTTCCGACCATGCCAAACCAGGCGGCCTATGGTCGCGGGCCGACCGCCGAGCACTACGCTTCCTCGCCGGAGGTGCAGCGGCCCCACAGCATCACATCCCAAGCCGCCGAAACCCGAGGAGAAGGACACGGGCACGGAGGGCGCAGCGCCGTCGAGCAGGGCCCCGGGCCAGGCCAGGCCATTCGTGTGCACCCGGCCCGTTCAAATGTCCGGGGTGCCACCCCGGCGTCAGTGTACGGACAGATTCAGGCACCAGGGGGAGCACCCGGCCCACCCTCGCCTAAAAAGAGTCGCCAACACGGTCTTCAGGTGCGACGTGTTGTGGTGTAGCAAGGGCAGAGTCTGCGCATTTCACAGAGTGTAAATAAAGCGCTACGTTTGTGTCGAGGTTGGAAAGTGTGTTTCCGGGGCGGTAAAGCGGCACCGTGGGTCCCGGATACGGGTCGTGCGGGCGCTGTGTGCGCTTGGTAGGCTTGGTCGTCCTGCGGCGCCGGGACGGCGGCGACATGAATGTCGGCGTAGCTGTCAGGTGTCCCATATGTGCTGCAAATACAACTTGCACGTCAGCTTTTTGGAAAGCCCATTCGAAGCGTTGGTGCATTAACATGAGGGTCCGTCTCCATTTTTGATTCGCAGCGGCCTGGTGGAGGAGCTGCCGCTGCTGGCAATTCGGCAGCTGCAGGGATGGACCACGCCGCCGCGGCCGCGGCCGCGGCGGCGGCGTTCCTGGGCAACGGACTGGTGGGAAGCTGGGGGATCGTGCAGGGCCTCGGACGTGCCTCGCCGGGCATGCCAGCGGCCGGCCATGGCCAGCCGCCATTGCCGCACTCCCTTCTGGCTGCCGCCGCTGCCGGTGCGTCGGGTGCACTGCCGCTCCCTGCGTCGCCATTCGATCTAGCCGCCCTGGGACAGCTGCAGCTGCAGGCCGCCAGTCGAATTCAGCAGCAAGCGGCTGCGGCGGCGGCCGCGTCAGGAGCCGCCGCCCCGGGCCTCAACGGCGTGCCAGGCACAGGGATGCTGTGGCAACCCGCAAACCAAAGCGAGGGAGGGCCCTCCGGCGCGGGGCTGTTGCCGCCTCCTGCGCCGTTCGGGGTCCCACTTCAGTCGACGGCGGCGCCGGTCGCGGCAACGACAGGCGGCGGCCAAGAACAAGCTGCTGTCCCCACGCTCATCCAGCATCAGCAGCAACAACAGCAGCAACAAACGCAGGCGCAAGTCGCGCCGGCGGACGCGGCTGCTCCCGGCTTAGCCTCCGGCACCGCCCGGGACGCAATTGACGGGCCGCGCAGCAGCAGTGCTGGAGGCGATAGGGCGGCTGGGGCTGCCACTGGCCACGGCCAGATTGCGGTCGCCAGCAGCGGGGATGCGGGGCTTAGCCTCCCGGGGTTTGCATCGAGCAACCTGGATTCCGGCCGTCAAGGAGGCCGGCACCAGGACTGGGGGCTGGGACCGCAAAAAGGCCGGCATGCCAAGGCCGCTTACGGCTTATCGCCAGCCCTGCTAGGCCCGATGTACAGCGGCGCGGCGCGCGGGGTACCCCAGTTTGGGCTGGCTGACATGCGCGGGTTGCAGGGCCTGCTCATGCGGGCGTCCATGTCCGCAGCGGCGGCGGCGGCCGCAGCGGCGGGGGGCGGCGACGGGCCGGCAGACGACGGCAACGGCATGGCCTTGCCGCCGGCGGCAGCGAGGACGAAGCCGGAACAGCCTCAGCAGACGCAAGGTTCCTCCCAGGCGGGCCCAGGGTTGCAGCACCTGCAGGCACATGAGGCGGGAGCCCTCGATCCGGAGCAGCAACTGCAGCAGCAGCAGCAAGCAGATGCCCTCCAGCAGCAGGAGTCAGTGCTGCTGCCGGGACATCTCTACGGCCATTCTCAGCTCGCGGAATCGGCAGCTGCTAGGGCTGATGCCGCGGCTGCGGTCGCTGCGCCAGCCGCTAGCGGTGCGAGCGGGGGACCGGGCTCGGCCGTGGCGGCGGTGGGAGAGGCGGCTGAAGACGTCTTGCATACGGTTGCTGCGGCCGAGGCTGTCGCCACAACCACCGCTGCATCGGCGTATGGAGGCGGGCATGGCGTCGTGGTCGATGGTGTTGTTGCGGCCACGGCCACGCCTGGTTCCGGAGCGGTAGGGCCGCACCACGCACTGCAGCTGTACCTACCAGTCATGCTGCCCATCGACCTCGTCAGCGCACAGATGGCGTTGAACCAGGCAGCTGCTGCGGCTGCAGCAGCGGCAGCCGCGGGGACGGCTTCCAAGGTCGGCTGCCATGGCGACGCCGTGCCTGCACGAGGCGCCGGCGCGGCTGCTCTTGTCAGCGGCGCCGGCGGACCGGGCGGCGGAGGGGCGATGGGCGGCGGAGGCGCAGGCGTAGAGGGTGGCGGTTGCGCCAGTGTAGGGCCCGACAGCCGGCGAGGACAGGGCGCAGGATCATCTGCAGCGGCGGCGGCCGCTGCGGCGCACTCCACGCAGGCGCTGAACACGTCACCGCAGCGCTCCCTGGCGTCCGAGCATGAATCCGCGCAGCAGGACGCACCGGACGTGTCAGTCGGAGCCGCTAGCGGTGGCGGCGGCGGCATCACCGGGGGCGCTGCTGGCAGGACTCAAGCGGCCGCTGGGCCGGCAGCGTCGGTTGCGCGTGGAGCCGGCGGCGCCAGCGGCGGCAACCTTGGTGGCGGAGGCGCGGCCGTTCCGCCGGCGGCTGGCAGCGGGCACGTGCGGATGACGGACGGCGGACTGCGAGGGCTGGTGGTTGCTGGCGCTGGTGGCGGAGGCGCAAGCACCGCCGCTGCGCCTCCCGGGGCCGGAGGTGCGGCGGCATCACAGCATAGTGCAGGCAGCAACCCTGGAGCGGGTGGTGCGGGCGAGGGCGGAGGGTGTGTGGGCAGCCCCGAGGCCGGGGCGCGGGGCGCCCTGGCGGCGCCGGCGGCATCGGCTGCAGGGACGGTGACGGCGTCTGTGGCCCCGCTTGCTGCCCAAGCCGGCGCGGGCATGCCGGCCGCGGGCGCAGCGGAAGCTGAACATCAAGGAGGCGGTGCCGGGGGGCCCGGTGCGGCCGCTGCAGCGGCTGCGGCTGCAGTGGGCGCTGGCTTCGGCGGAGTGGGACCCGGCGGCGACGGCAACCACAATGCCAACCACAATCTCAACAACAACCTCACGAACAACGCCCAGAGCAATGCCTACGGCGCGGGCCCCTCCATGACGCACACGGCAGATTATCGGTCGCACCTCCAGGTGGCGCTGAGCTTGTTGCTGCAGGCCACGTCAGCGGCCTACAACAGCCAGCGGCAAAGCGGCGTCGCTGGGGCGAATGAGGGGTCTGGAATCTTCGCCGCAGGCGGCCAGCAGGCGTCCGCGAGCAACGCCATGGGACAGGAGGTCAGCGAGGGCGTCGGCGGCGCAGCAGCAGCCGGTCCAGGGGCGGGCGCCGGCAGCGGCAATGCGGGGGGCGCTGGCGCCGCTGCCAGCAGTGGCGGCGGCGCCGGCATGAACGGCAGCGGCGCCGGTCGCGGCGCCATGGGTGTCGGCGGGAATGGCGGGGCAGCGGCCGGGGCCTTCAGCGGGGCTGCTGGTCTTCGAGGAGCCATTGGCGAGGCGGGTGGTGCTGGCGGCGGCGGAGCTGTGACGATGGCGGGTGCGACTGCGGCACATTCTTTGCACGGCCTAGCAATCGGGCCCGCGGCGGCAGCCGTCGCCGAACCCATGGACACTGAAGGACAGGTGGTGGACCAAACGGTTGCGGCGAGCCACGGACCCCACGCCGTCCCCGGCGCGGCGGCGGCGGCGGCAGCGGCGGCCCTCCGAGAAGTCGTCGCCGGCACTACGCCCGGCATCGCCGACGATGCCGGCGGAGGTGGCCTGGCTGGTGGCGGCGGCG
The DNA here is from genome assembly GCA_003117195.1 of Eudorina sp. 2006-703-Eu-15. Lineage (NCBI taxonomy): Eukaryota > Viridiplantae > Chlorophyta > Chlorophyceae > Chlamydomonadales > Volvocaceae > Eudorina > Eudorina sp. 2006-703-Eu-15. The sequence goes on along the minus strand of BDSI01000052.1, from coordinate 576,052 downwards.
GCGGCAGTGCCAGCCCAGAGGCCTACCAGGCGCCGCAGTGGTCCACGCAGCGTGGCGGCGCCGCTGCCGGCGGCGGCGGCACCAGGTCCGCCATGCACGGCAGCTCCGGCGCGGCAGCGCACGCCGGCCGCGGCGCTAACCACAATAATGCGGGCGCCGGCAGCGGCGCCGCCGGGCCGCACGGTCACGCCGCCGGGCACCACGGGCAGGGGGGGCCGCACCACCACCATCACCACCACCACCACCTGGCACAGGGCGCCCTGCAGAACCCCACCGCCTACCACCACCACCACCCCCGGGGCAGCGGCGCAGCACCTGGCGGCAGCGGCTCTGGCAAGGCAGGCGGGCGCGCTGAAGGCGGCTGCAGCCCGGGCGTAGCGCAGCTGGAAGGCGGGCTGCTCGGGTGCGGGGATGGCGCCTGCGGGACCGCCGCCGCGGCCGCGGGCGCGAGTGTAGGCAGTGCGGGTGGAGCCGCGGGCGGGGACGGCGAGCAGGCGGACAACAACTCGGCGCTGCAGATGGATGCGGAGGCGGGCCACCCCGCGGCGTCGGTGCACGCGACGGTGATCGCGGAGGAGAGTGAGGGGTCCGAGGAGGGCGGCGGCGCCGGCGGAGGCGACGACAGTGGGTCGATGGAGGTGCCGCCCGCGGCGGCCGCTCGGGCACTCGACGGCGTCATAGGCGTGACCGGTGGCGGCGCTGCGGCGGGCATGGGCGGCGGCGGCGCCGTCGCGGCGGGCGTTGGCAGCAGTAAGGCTGTGGCAGCGGCAGGCATGGGGGAGATTGTCAGCCAACGATTTGACGGATCCAGGTGCGGTGCGGGATGTGTCCAATTACGGACGGATCTTGGGGTGTCGCCGGTGCACGAGCTACAACACCACGGCTAAGTGTCATTGGGGAGTGCGCGAGCGTGGGCAAGTCGGAGAGCGGGGAAATAAGACCATCAGAGGAAGGTTGCACCTCCTTCTCGTTATGCAATGGGTGTTTGGGTCTATAATATTGTGTAGCCAGATGTTTCCCCTATGTGCGGCTGTACTTGGGTGCAGGCTTGTGTTGCCGATGAGGCTCTCAGGGCGGAAGCCCCCTTGACTCTGCACTGGCCCCCACTGGCCCCTTCCGCTCCCGCGGCCCTCCCTCTCAACAGGTCGCGCTCCCGGGAGGGCCAGGCCTCCAAGCAGCCGCGCGAGCAGATGCTGCTCCAGGGGCAGCCGGGTCCGGCAGGCGCGGGGCTGGGCGAGGTGGCCAGCCATCGCGCCGAGATCCGCAGTCCCGCGCGGCACGACGGTGCGTCGGCATCCTCGCAGCACCCAGTGCTGTCTGTCGGTAGTCGAAGGAGTCGGCATTCACCACAAGGGCTCGCGGCGGGTTATGCGTGTCTTTAGTAGTATGAGTGCGGAAGTATCGCACCAAGCATGCATATGTGTGTGCGTTTTGAAGGCGTGGCCTTCCGAAGATAACTAGTTGGTGAGGTCGTGAGGCAGTGCTATCAGCCGCGGGGGACGTCTAGAGCATAGCACGGGCGGGCGAAGCAGCGCCGCCACACGTGAACAGTGGTAGAGCTGAAGGGTCTCAGGCCCCCCCTCCCCTGCGGCTAAGATGGGGCCAGCGAGCATAGCGCTGCATGTGGTTGTGCTTGTGCCCCCCCTCGCGCGGCTGCAGGTGGCGTCCCCGACCCACGGGACTCCAGCATGGGCATGGCCGCCGGGCCCTCCCACGACGGCACCGGCAGCGGCAGCAACGGCGCGACCACGAGCGACACCGTGGACATGGCGGAGGACGACAGCCGCATGGGCTCCGCCTCTGAGCACGGCGACTCGGGCATGGGCGCCGACCCGCGGGACATGATGCTGACCGACGAGAACCTGCTGCCGATGGATGAGCACGGCGGCGAGAATGTGGGGGCCATCGGCGGCGTGGGCGGCGGCGAGGACGCGGAGGAGAGGGGCGACGACAACGACAACGCGGGCAGCGCCGACGGGGGTGATGACGGCGGCGCCGGTCAGAACGGGGGCGATGGCGACATGGAGGGCGAGGGCGGCGCGCGGACGAGCGTCGGGCCGGCGGCGGCGCTGCTGTGCGTGCTGGGGGGCGGCGGCGGCGCCAGCACGGGGCACATGGGCCCTAGGACGGCCAGCGAGGGCAAGGGCTCACCGGCCGACAAGGTGCTGCTTAGCGCACATTCATTCCTGCATTGAGCGTTGCATCGCTTGCAGCGGCGTGTTCCAAGCTCGCGGCGTGTTTTGCGCGCGGGCGTGCGCCGTGCCTTGCGCGTTCTGTTAGTACCCTGGCCTGCTTTGTGCAGTATCCTGCTCTTGTCCTGTGCGCGGACCTTCACTCCACGGACAGTTCTCGCTATACAACCTTACACCTTGGGGTCTGAACCTCGTTAGGCCACCGCACACCGGGACACTGCGGTTGCTGCTGTCAGACATGCGAAAGGAACCAAACCCTGTAACCGCGGCGACGCCGCGGGCCCCCTCTGCCCTGCCCTTTGCCAGAACCAGCACGTGGCCGGGCACCACCAGCAGCCCCAGACCCTATCCAAGGATAGGGGGGCAGCAGGCGCCGCCGCCGCTGCGGGGGTGGGCGTCAGAGCCTCGACCAGCGGCACTGCGCGCAACGCACACCACCTCCAGTCGATGTTCCACCACCATGTCACCGCCGCCGCCGCGGCGGCGGCGGCGATGTACGGCACTTCTGCAGCGTCGGCCCTGGATGGCGGCGCCGCGAACGGTCCCGGACACGGCCCCGCGGCCGCCGGCGTCGCGGCTGCGCCTGTCGCCAGCGGCGCCGGCGGCCACCTGTCGCGCGGCGCGATGGCGCCCGGCGGGGTCGGTGGGTCTGCCGGCGTCGGTGCAGCCGCCGGCGGACCCGTCGAGCAGTTACCTGACCGGGGCAGCCCAGCGCCGCTGCAGCCGCAGCTCCAGGCCGCCAACAGCACTGCCATTGGCTCGGCCCGGCACGTCCATGGCTCACCTCGGCGGCTGGGTGGAGAGGAGGAGTCGGGCGACCGGCGCAACCTCGCCGCCCACCCGCACCCTCACCTGCACCCGCAGCTGCTGAGGGACGAGCGGCGGCCGACTGCAGTGGCGGGGGCGGGGGTGGGCCCGGCGTTCAGCGCGTCCAACGCCGACCGCATGGCGGCAGGTAGGTGCGGCGAGGGGTTAGGGGGCACGGCTCTGCAGGTCTCTTCTCGGGAGCGAGCGAGACAGAGCCGGGAAGCAGGCAGTGGGCACTCGCCGCCTGGACGAGACCTGCGGCGACGTGTGAATGAAACTGCGCAACGAGGGTGCATCAGGCCAGCCCCACACCCACCCCGGGCCCGCTGTACCAGGGGCCCACCCAGGTTACGAGAAACAGCCGCTGCCGAGGTTGGAGCCCGCTCTGGGGATGTGCCATGCCGGCGTTGCTCCGCGAGTGTTGTTCCTTGCTCGTTCTGACTGTTGCTATTGGTTGTGGTCTTATTGCAGGGGAGCCTTTGGCCAACGGCGGAAGCGGTGGCGAGGATGGCGTTGTCAGGGCCTCGAGGAGCGCCGGCGCGGCTGCTGCGAAGCAGGCTTGGGCCGTCATGGCCGGCGGCGGCGGTGCCGGCACGCCCGCGGCGGTCGCTGCGGCGGCCTCAACCGCGGCCGCCTGCGTTATCGGTGGGACGGCCAGCGGTGGCGGCGCAGTCATCGACCCTGCGGCAATCGTCGCTGCGGAGATGGCCGCCGCCGACATGAAATCCTCGAGCCAGGAGGCAGCCGGGAGTGTACGGCGCCGTACATCGCCTTCAGACGACCCGCAGGAGCGGATCCCCGCGCGGTACTCAGCGCAAAACCAGGTGGAGCAGGCAGAGTACCAGCATCCGCCGCACGCACAGCCACCGCCGCCGCCGCAGCACCAGCGGCGGCACGGCGGCGGCGGCGAATCCATTCCTAGGAGCGCTGGCGGAGACCTGGGTGCGTCGCCGTCGCCGCCGCCGCTGCCGCAGCAGCACCACCAGCCCCAATATCACCACCCGCCGCTGCAGCACCACCACCAGCAGCACCTGCCGCAGCTCGTGGACGGGCCCGCGGCGGCCCAGCCGGACCAGCAATGCACCCAAACAGTCGGCATGACGCTCTCAAACTCTCACTCCCTGGCGCCCCCGCATCATCACCTGCACCAGGCCAACCACCCGCACGCGCACGCACACGCACACCCCCACTCACGCCGAAACGAACCCAACATAGACGAAAACACCACGCTTGGGGGCGTGGCCGGCGGTGGGGCGCTGCACCCAACCAGCGTCATCACGACCGCGTCCCAGCCGCCGCAGCCGCAACCCGCGCACCAGCAGCAACTGCGCAGCGGCTCCAAGGCGGAGTACGGTGGCAACGGCCGCCACCGGGGCGCAGCCGGCGGCGGGAGCGCGGGAGACGCCGGCGGCGCCGGCCTGGCGCATGACGCCGACGGCGCGGCGGCCGTTGAAGCAGCCGCCGTCGGCGAACCCGGCAGACTGAGGGCGGTGACCCATGGGTCAGCGGGGCCAGCCAACGGCGTCCGGGCCGATCGCAACTCCCAAGATGCGGTTCCGCAGGTCACGGAGATCTTCGGGGCTTTCCCTGGCATGGCCGCGACGGCGGCAGAAGCGCTGGCGCTGCACCAACAGGAGGCTAGGCAGCGGCTCGCGGCCGCCGCGGCCGCGGCTGAGGCGGCGGCGGCGGGCGCCGTAGGCCCGGCCGCCGCTGTCGACGCGCAGGCAAGCTGGCAAGGGGAAGAGGACCGACAGCCCAGCGGCTCGCCCGGCGGTCCAAGTCTCTCCGCCATCATGCCGCAGTTCACGGAGGTCCACGGCGCCTTCACGCGCACGGGGGGCACCGCGGCGGAGGCGCAGGCGGCCGTCCTGCTCCTGCGCGGCGCCGCCGCTGGAGGCAGCCGGGGCGAAGGCGCTGACGGCGTCGCAGCCGCAGGCGCAGCCGGTGGTGGCGGTAGTCGTGGAGGAGCTGTGGACCCACGGCTCGTGGAGCGCAGCGGCCAAGCCCCCGATCCGAGCGGCGCCGCGCCCGCGGCGGCGGGATGTGGTCCGGGGGCCGGCAACGGCGACGGCGACGGCCTGCAGGCGGGTCAAGCCCTCGGTGGGGCCAGTGGTACGGCGGGGCAGATGCGGGGGCGCCACCACCCGCAGCCGCACTTCGGGGAGGCAGCGGACGGAGGCGGCTTTGGTGCGCTGCAGCACGCGGCGCTGTCCCATCGGCACCCCGGGGGCGTTGCAGCAGGTGCCGCTGGAGGCGTCGCAGGTGCGGCTGGCGGGGCCGGCGGTGCGGGTGGCGCGGGAGGGCTCGGCGGCGGCCACCTGGGCACCGGTTCGGGCATGGCCGGCAACAGCAACCTCAAGGCGGAGTCGGCGCTCCACCTGACACCCATGTCGGGGGCGCCGGGCCGCGGTGGGGCCGGCGGGTTCGATGCGGGGGGTGGTCTGATCGGCTGGGACTCGCACCCAGGTCGCGTGCGGGGGCGCCGTTCGGAGGCCGCTGGGACGACGGCGGGGACCCATGCCGGCCGCGGCGGCGGCGGCGCCGCCGCCGATGCTGCTGGGCCCGGCGATGGCACGCCGGGGTCAGTCGACGGCCACGACAGCAACGGCGTCGCCGCCCAGGAGCTGTACGGCGAGGACGAGGGCGCCGCGGCGGCGGCCGTGTCGCAGAGCGGTGAGGTGATGCTGCAGCCGTACAGCCAGACCGGTGGCGCAGGGGCCGCAGGAGTGGCCGCCCCCGGCGCCGCGGGGCCCGCGGAGGTGGCTGGGCCTGCCGGCGCCGAGCTGCAGCAGCATTCCAGCCAGGCTGGAGCTGTAGCCGGGGCTCCTGGGGCCGGTGGCGGAGACGGCCCAACCAACTCCGGCGCGGCGAGCGGCGGGGGTGCCGGAACGGGCGGAGGCGCCGGTGGCGCGGGAGCAACCCCGGACACCCGCCGACTTAACAGGCTTGGGGCGGTCGCCGCAGCCCGCGGCGGATCTTCTCGCACGCAGCAACCCCTATCGGCGCCGCTCCATGCACCACAGCAGCAGCAGCAACCCCAGCAGGGACATGCAGCGCAGCTGCCGCCGCCCACAGGCGGCCACCGAGCCGCCGAAGCCCCGCTGTCGACGCAGGCGGACGCGTACGGTGGGTTTGACGACGAACTGGACTCGGACGGCGAACGTCGAAGGGCGGAAGGGCCGCCGCAGCCGCAGATGACCATCCTGGTCACCTCGCATGCCGCCAACTCGCACCACACCGTCAGCGGGGGTACGGCAGTGGTTTCGGAGGCCGACAATGGTGTTGCGGACGGCAGGATGGGCGGCGGGGGCGGCAGCCCGGCGGTCGCAGCCTGGGAGGAGGAATTCGACGGGCCGTGCGGCGAGGTCGGCACCCCGCGCCACCACCACCACCACCACCCACAGCAGCACCACCACCAGCCGCAGGGCAGCTGGCAGGTCGACGCCGAGGCGGTGCCGGGCGGCGAGGACGGTGCCGCCGGCCCCGCGAAGTCGACCGTCATGTCGTCTGGACGGGTCGAGGCGCCGCCGGCACACACCTACCCGCAGCACTTGGCCGCGCCAGGCCACCCATCGCACCACAACCACAACCTCAACCACCGGCCGCCGCACAAACGCTCTCACGATGAGGCGGAGCAGCAGCAGCCGCCGCCGCAGCAGCAGCAGCAGCAGCCACCGCAACCGCAGCTGACGCAGCAGGCCCCGTACTCGGGCGACAAGCAGGGCGCGCGAGCGGCGGGTGAAGCTGGGGGGGAAACGCAGAAGCCCAGCGCTGGTGCCGGCGCCGCCAGCCAGGTCGCGGCGCTGCGGCCGCGGCGCGGCGGCGCCGGGGCTGCGGCTGCGGCCGCAACTGTCGGGGCCGGGGGTGTCGGTGCCGCAGACCCGGACGCGATGGATGTTGATGACGGGGATGCGGCGGGTCCGGCAGGCCGGGGTCGCGCAGCGGGTGGCCGGGGGGCCGCCAGGGGTCGCCGCGGTGGCCGCGGCCGCAGTCACGGCGAGAAGCGGAAGCGGGCGCACGAGTCATCGGATGCGGATGAGGCGGATGGGGCGGACGCCCGGCCAGGGCCCGGCGCCGGCGCCTAGCACCCTCGAACGCTCGACGTGATCGATCCTCGGGAGCGGGGGTACTTGGGCGGCGTGGCAGCCGAGAGCTGGAGCAAGAGGAAGGGCTGCGGAGTTGAGGCCAAAGGCGGAGTTGAGGTCGAGGCGAGGGGCGGCGCCGGGTCGCCTCCGGCCTTCACTGCCTGCCTGTCTTCGCTGCCTGTCTGCCTGGTTGGTGGGCTTGGCCCTTGGCAAGGGGTGCCATGCAAGTGACATGGAAGGGGGTCAATGCTCTCATGGGTCGGTCTCGTGCGGTGGACTGTCAGTCCCTAGGGAAGCAGTCTCCGCCGCGGGATGGATTCCGGGGACCCGGGGTGTGGGGGCGGGGCGGGGCGGCAGCAGCGCCTCGTTACGAGTTCTGCTGTGCGATGTTGCCCCGCTATATATGGGGTGTGTTGGCCCGGGAGGACTCCTCTCGGTTGGACCTCGGCCATGAAGTTTACGGTAGAGGCAGAGGCAGAGGCGTGGTACGCAGCTAGGCGCTTCGGCGGTAGACAGGTGTTGCCTTGGCGGAATTACCGCGTCTCAGGTGCAGCGGGGGGGGGCGGAGTTTAACAGGGGGGGAACACAATAAAGTGTGGGTCCGCATACGGTACACTGTGGACCTCTTCGCTCGCTGCTCCTACGGGAGCCTCTCAAGTCGGCGGCCGTGCTGGCGTGCCGCACAATAATATGACGCCTCTGCTTGCTGCAGGGCGCCGTACTGCGGTATCCGTCCCTATCCGCACGTGTCTGTCTTCTCGTCGGTACACGACGTCGGTGTCGCGCGTTGCGCCTGACGCATATCATCCAAACATCTCAAGCTTTAGGGTTGACGGGCGCTGGTTTGCCGATCCGACTTGTTGCTGATGCGGGGTCCAGCCGGGTCCCCCGCGGTGAGGCTGCCGGGGGCGGCACCGGCGCTGCAGGCCGGTGGCAGGTTAGCAGCTGGGGACCGGAGGCGCGTTGGTCAGGACTCGGAAGCATATGCTCGTGGGCGAGGATGCGTGATGCCAATCCTCGCGACGCAAGACGAGGAATTGAGGGACTCCTTGAGGGCCAGCAGAGGCGCTGTCGCCGTGTAGGACTCCTCACGTGGAGGGGCAGCGAAGCCGCTGATACGGATACGGCCGATCACCGCACCTGAGGAGCGGGAGCTGCGTGTAGAACGTAGAAGCATATGGGACGGACGGTCGGTGGGCGTCTCAGCGCCCGGTGTGGCGCCCATTGCGGCTGGCGCAGGCCAGCGGGTAAGACTCCGCCAGGCGAGGTGTCAGGTGTTGGGGGAGGGAGGCCCTGGGGGATGGCGACGTCTGCTGCCGCACTTGTGACGCCATGTCTCGGTGAGTGGCGGCTGGCGGGCTCTGCGTTGAGACTGGGGAGAGCCATTGCGTATGAACTGTCGTACATCTTTATGTCGCTCGCACCGCTGGCAGCTTGCGGGGGCCGGGGCAGGAGCCGGAGGCCCCGCGGCACCGCCCCGCCCCCCGCCGGCGACCGACGAGTGGGCGGTGGCTGCGGGGCGCCCAGGGCTCCAGGACAGGTAGGTGCGGGGTGCCTCAGGTGTGGGTGTGGGTGTGGCGCGATACGTAGCTGCGCTGCTCTGGCCTGCACCTAGATGCCGGTAGATGCTGATACGTGGCTGCACCTAGATGCTGGTGGATTGCGAGCTGCTTGCACAGGGCGGGAGCGCGTTCGGAGGGCGGCCCCCCGCACAAGGCGCCGTATGTTGCGGCAGTTGTGGCAGGGGAGGAGTGGAGAGGATGCAGATGGGGATTATCGTCACTTGCTCGGTCACGTGCTCGGCGGTAGGGTAAAGGGTGCGTCCGGCGTCTGCGCGGCGCCTCCTCGTGCGGGGGCCGCATTTGGCCAACCAGCAGACGAGCGGGGTGGTACCGTAGCAGGCGTCGGTGCCGCAGGCGCGAGCGCGGCCGGTGAAATTTTCAAGGGCGCCCGCCGGCGGAGGGCTGTTGCCTCCCTCCCCGGATGCAGCTGGCGTTTTGTCTGGCGTGCACGAGGGCCGCCGCGGGCATTAGTGGCGTGTGCCGTACCGTGTGCTGCACTTGTACTACAGGCGTGGCAGCATGCCGTTTTATCTCACCCTCACCTCTCCCCCCGGGTTTGCGGCCGATGAGGTTGAAAACCGTTGTGTGTCAAACCGTGGGGGTGGCCATGACACAGCGCCTCTGAGGACTCGTGTGTACGCTCGTAGACATGCTGGTCCGTCCGTGTTCCCATGTGTTTGCTGGGTCTCTCAGCTCTGAGAGACGCGAGACGTCACGCTGCATAACGGCGGGGAGGGGGCTGGCGCTGTGCGGGTTCCCACATTGGTCGCCCGCCATCGTCGCGGCTGTCCCTGCGGCTGGCTAGTCCTGCATACTTATATGTGTGTGTGGGGGGGGGGGAGGTGATGGGTGCGGGTGTCCAAGGTGTCAGTGCGTTCGTTCGTGGATGGATGGTTTCCTGTCCGCGAAAAGGTGGGCTTATTAGGTCGCGTCGTGGGGTACGGTGGGGACAGGGGGGGTGCGCTCGGGCGGACTGAGACGAAGGCTGGCTGGCAGGCAGGCAGGTGAAGCAACACGCGCGGCGGCTCACCCTGCAGCGCAGCGGAGAGGCGCGTTTGGCAGCGATCCCCGTAACAGGACACCCGGGCTTGTTCGTGCTGCGCAGGAAAGAACAACCGGCGGCGCCACAGGCGCCGCTGACGCGCTCGCTGGGCATACAACCATACGACCCGCCGGCGATGCGCAGACTTGCAACCCGTGGATTCGCTCCCAGCTTGCAAGTCTGCAGTCGAGCTAGAGGCCTAGAGCTTGCCAGCTTTGCTGGGGGGCCTGTTTGACGTCGGCGGCCCAGAGGTGGCTTGCGGTACGTAGACGTGAGAGCACTGAGTAGCCTGTGTGGTCGAGCTGGGGCTGAGAATACACAAACGCTACCCGCAAGCTCAGGATAGGCCTGGGGGGCACCTAGCCTTGAACGGTACGCCGACCGCAGGTTAACGATTCCTGGGCCATGCCCTGTACGTCGGCGGCAGGGCCAGGCCCGCTTGGATGGAGTCTCCGTCAGGTTTTGCTATTCATTAGATCCGGCCCTTGCTTCTCGTGCCACATCTTACGGCTGCGGCGTCCTTAGCAGTATTCAGAGCCTTTACGGCGGTGGTCGCGGCTTCGGCGTCGGTGGTGGTTGTAGTTGTGGTGGTGGTGGTGGTGGTGGGGTGAGTGCAGGCGGTTGCTGGAACAGTGTGGGACTGGGTATTGTGCACGCATAGCTCAGGTTTCCTGGGCGAAGCTCAATGGACCACACCGCGTCGATCAAATGTATGAAACACTGAATGGACATTCAGAAAAACAATGACCGGTTCACCTTTGGCCACCGTGACCCTCACCAGGACGCAGGCTGTTGCGCCCTCTGCGCGACCCGACCCGCTGCGACCGGTGTTTGACTGGCCCTGACGAGGGCGCGCTGCACTGCTGCTGTGTCTGTCCCCCCTAGAGTCTCGACGCCTCCCCTGGAGTCGGTTTCGGAGACCGACAGACACACAGCACTGCGAGCAGGCCCACTCTGGGTACTCCACCGGTCTGGCGCCCCCATCTGCTCATAATGGTCACAGCTCCGCCAGCCACGCCTCCAGCTTCGAGGCCGCCAGCTCCCACCGAGTGTCCTGAACAGGCAACCGCACCGCCACGGGCACCAGCAAGTGTCTGCAGCTGTGTCGCGGCCGCGGGTAGAACCCTCCCCTCCCCCCGCCGTCGCGAGGCGCCTCGGCTCGACCCCCCTTTTGTCAATAAAGACAGCAAAGTCGCGAAACAATCACCGATTGCGTGGTAGTTCGGCTCGACCCCGCGCCCATAGCTGCCGAACACCACCTCACTGCAGTGAAGGGCACCGGGAGCCAGCGGGCGCTGAACAAGCTGTGCACTCCGGCACCTCCCACCAGCCCAACCAACCCAGAGGGTGGAGGCCGTTCATTCCGGCACCAACCCCATCTCACCCAACCCCCGCCATCAAACCCACTCACCAGCATGCAGTCGTGGGCCACTGCCGGGAGCACGGTGCCCGTGACACCGTAGTAGGCCGCCAGCTCCTGGCGCGGGGTAGGGGGGGACAGGGGAGGGGAGGGCGGAGGAGGGAAAGGGAGGACAGGAACGGGGAGGATGAGAAGCGAGAGGGAGGAGGGGCTGAGGGCCAGGAGCGCAGAGGCGCTGGTGGGGAGGGTGCCTCTCCGGGGAGATGAGCCACCAACAGATTCCCATACCGGTATAGATCATCCGTCGGGTGACGGGCGGGCAAGCACATGCGTAAGGGGTCCCACATGAGGCTGAGACGGACCGGACGGTCGACAACGTCTCTCCGTCAGGACGACGATCCTGAGTCCTGTCGTACAGCTCCCCACCTGTACGGCTTGTGGATCCACGACGGTGTCATCCGCGCCTCCGAGTACGAAGGCCGGCGGCGCGAACGAGGGCGGCGCGGGCAGCGGCACCTGCGCGTTCATGTCCCTGCGGGCGGGTGAGTGAGAGAGAGGGGGCGGACAGCCGCGGACGGCCCACCGCGGGACAAGACAAGGGTCGGACACACGAGCTCGCGGGACACACCAGCACGCGCGCGTTACGATCGACTCCCGCGCCAGTCCATCTTGTCGCCGCGCAGTTCTTTCAAAGTTGCGCATGATGCGCGGCGATGGTGGGGGTGGGCGCAATTCTCAGGTCAACGAGGTATGACGGTGTCGAACAACCGCGGACGAGCCATTAAAACGTGTCATTATCTCGACAGTGCACAACAGGGGGCGCCTGGGATCCGCAGACGTCGGGGTCCAACCGACCAGGGCATCTGCAGTGCGCATACAAGGGTCGTCGGACGCGCCACCCTCGCCTCGCGGCGGCTGGATCCAGGATCCAAAAGAGGCACCTACTTGAGATCCAGCAAACGAGTGGGACTGGCCGCCGCGAGCAGCTTTTGGTACCTGCGGCGAACAGGGCCACAGGGGGGAGACGGCCCCGCGGGTCAGTGGAAAGGCCCTTCACAAACCCCGGGGGTTGCGTGTCTGAGTGTCCTCTCGCCTCCCCCTCAACCTCCTCTTTCTCCCCCGCCGCCTCCTCCTCCTCCCACTCCTCTTCCTCCTCCTCCTTCCCCTCCCCCTCCCCCTACTCTCCCTCCTCCCCCTCCTCTTTTTTTCAATTTAACCCTCCTCTTGGCTCGGCTCAGGAGGCCCGACGGAGCGCCCCCCGCCCCGGGCCCCGCCCGATCCAGCACCGCCCGCATCCCCTCTCCGCACCTGTCCAGCTTATCCTCCGGCAGGTCCTTGGAGAAAAAGAGCTCCCGACACGCCTCCTTGCTGGTGGCGAAGGAGCGGGCCACAAAGCCCCTGCACCCAGACCGTGAGACGGTCAGGTTAGGGCGTTAGGCCAAGGCTGGGTGCGGGGACAGGAAGGGCGAGGTGATTGGCGGGAGAGGCCACCCGACGAGGTGAGCGGAAGAGCCGACCACACCACCCGGGGATGGATGGTGGGTGCAACGCAGATGGAACCATCGCCTGGCGGCCTAAACGCCTCGTCGGCCATCGCTACAGTGTCCCCCTACCGTTGCATGGTAGCTCCCCCCGCGCTCTGCAAGCGCCGCTGCCGCTCACCCAAGTTCACCCACCCTTGCCCACCCACAACCTCGGACGCAGCCCTTCCTCCCGTCTCGCTGGCAGCGCTTCCTCTCGTCCCGCGTTCCGTCCCCCTCGGTCCCCTTGGCGTGTGCCCCCCTTCCCCCCGGCAGGTTCCGGAACGCGCGCGGTGTGCCCCACCAGGTGAGCTTGAGCGACATGACGGGGTCCCGCAGAAGGAACCGCACCACCATCTGCTTGTTACCCGACTGGGGGACGCTGCTCAGGAAGCCCGCGCCGCTCAGCGGCGGGAAGGACCCTGGGGCCGGGGCGGCGGCGGCGGCGGCGGCGGCGGCGGGGGAGGGCGCGGAGCCGGGCCGGGCGCTGCCGAGCACGTACCTGCGCGAAGGGGGGAGCGGGTCCAGGGAGGCCCAAGGGTGGGAGCGCGGGGGCGGGGTGGGAAGGGCCGGGCGGGGTGGTGGTGACTGGGGTTACGAAAACCCGCGGAGCCCCGGTAGGTGGGTAGTTGGCTAGGTAGTTGGCTAGGTAGCTAGCTATGTAGTTAGTAAGGTAGGTAGGGATCAATAAACGGGAAGGAAACGCTGTATGGGCTGGTTAATACTTCCATCTTGTTGGGTGCGGGAGATGAGATGATGGATAACCCCCGGAGTGGGCACGCATAGAGCGGAGGCACCGACAACAGGAGTACGTTAACCAACCAACCAACCAACCAAAAGCAAACTAATTAACCACTCAACAAGCCAAGCCCGACCCGCCGACCGCCCCAGACATGGCCCCCGCCCCTGGGCACAGTTGGTTGTCGTGTGGGTTAACCGACAACTGCCGGGGGCGCTCCTGATCCCCCCGTGATGCCCATCTGCCGTACTTTTGGACGATCAGGCCGCCGAACGAGTGTCCGATCATCACGGGTGGACGTCCGCCGGACGCGTCGTGTTGTACGACAGGCACCAACGACGCCAGGTCCGCCGCGTGGGCATCGAGGGTCCCCGCCACCGACTGGCCGGGAGCCGCCGGGTCACTCCCCCCTTGCGCACGGAGGCTCACGGCGTACGTGTCGTACCCGCGGGCCGCAAAGTACGGCATAAAATTCTCCTGCGCGCAGCGCGCGGGACGGCCAAGATGTTGTGGGCGGGGTGCACCGGGGCCCGGTGGCCCGGTAGCCGTCGGTGCACTGCAATCGCGACATCCCCGCCCTGCCCCGTTCCAAAACCAAAACCAAGGCGGGCGGCACCGTGGCCGTGTATGTCTACATACCCCGGTTCACCAACGCCTCCGTCGATGTGTCCCCTCCGACTCCCCGCCCCGCCCCGCCCCGCCCTGCCCTGCTTGCCTTCCAGCACCACGCTGCATGGTAAGATCCGTGCACGAAGAGCAGTGGGGGCCGGGGGGATGCCCCCGTGGACGCGCCGCCCTGCGGAGATGGGCAGGGATCGGCCGACCGACCGGGACGTTCAGGTTGAGGCAGCTGCGTGCGACGTGGCCCTCTACCGGCAACGCGCCGTTGCCCAACGAGATGGGATGCGCATGCAAGTGATGGTTTTGGTTGAAGTTAGGACAAAGTTGTGAAACAGTGAGGGAGAACCCGAGATGGTACGGCATACGAACTGACCGCACGGCGACAGACCGACAGTGAACTGGGCCACCTGGCCCGCATGCCCTATCGCGTTATTGTGAACCAGGGCATTGGTCACGACCCACCGAAGCTTTTTGAACGAGCAACTCCAGCCTCTTGCCATCCGGCAACGTGTGCTTTGTTGCATAGGAGGCAGCGGGAGGCGTCGCTGCGCCGATTGCCGCGCGGACAATTAAACAGCGTCGATGAGATCCAGCAATGGATGGCTGCCTGCTTCTCGAAAGCTGTCGGTGGGAGGCTTGCATGGTCGCGATGTGAAACTTGAAGATGTCAATAAAATGCTTCCACCACTGCGTTTTAGATACGCAATCGGAAAATTCAAGCTGCCTCACCAAATGTCTGCAACGGAAACCAGAATGTACGGCATGCATTAGTGAAACCGGGATTTTTGCTGGACAAAAGGCCAAAGGGTATCGAATATGCTATATGCAATCCATGTCACGTCAGACCAGATCCGACGTCAATTAACGCTCCTTACGCAACTCGACACATTTCAAACCTAGATTTCGACTTGTGAAGGGTGACCATGGCCGACTCCAAGCGCGCAGAGCTCGCTGCTATAGTCACAGATGCTTGCGAGGGTCTCGCTGATTGTGGCTTCCTGGGCCTGCTCGAGACCCCAGTGCTGAAAACCTTGACAGACCTGCACAAATTCAACGACACGGAGCGACTGTCTTCGCTCATCGCTGCCCTCGAGGAAGCTGCGACAAGAATGATCTCAGCAAAGGCGCCACCTGGGTTCCCTGAGCTGATGGGTGCGTGCCAGTCGCAACATTTTGGCGCGCGCGCCCACAGAACTGTAACCCCTGGCCCTACCCGTCCGTTGAGCGCCTCTGAAAGGGCCATTGTCGCTGCTCTGTGCGACCTTAGCAAGCCCAATCCAATATGCGTCACGGTCCCCCCTGTTCCTAACCAGCGCCGTTTTCCTGCTCCACCCCCCCCCGCGCGCCCGTCCTTGTCCTACTTCGCCCGCAGTGGTCACTCAATTGCTCCTGGACGTGGAGGGCCCTGGCGCTCCCCCCGAGGGCGCCGACAGTCCCATGGATCCCGAATTCCGGTGAGGACGCACATTGTCACCGCACCTGTGAACCCGCGACAGACGGACCCACTTCGCACTAGCCGTCCTCCTCATTGGCCCCACCTGGCAGGGTCGCCGCCATGTCCTGTGATGGACTTCACATCGGTACCACATCGGTTGCAGTAACCCTTCATGTCATGTCATCTCGTGATGAAGCGGTTCCCCCTTTCGGCCCTGCCCCGCTTCGCACCATGGCCCCCCCTGCCCCGGCAGCTCCCTGGCCGCCAACCTGCGACTGGCCCTCTGCGCCGCGCTGCTCCAATTCGCCAAGCCGGGCAGCGCTGAGGCGGTTGAGGGCCTTGAGATGGCCGTGGGGATGCTGCTGCTCCTGCACGAGCGGGTGAGTGGGTGAGCGGATACGGGGGCGCACAAGCGGGTGAGTGGGTGAGCGGATACGTGGGCGCACGAGCGGGTGAGTGGGTGAGCGGATACGGGGGCGCACAAGCGGGTGAGTGGGTGAGCGGATACGGGGGCGCACAAGCGGGTGAGTGGGTGAGCGGATACGGGGGCGCACAAGCGGGTGAGTGGGTGAGCGGATAAGTGGGTGCACGAGCGGGTGAGTGGGTGAGCGGATAAGTGGGTGCACGAGCGGGTGAGTGGGTGAGCGGATAAGTGGGTGCACGAGCGGGTGAGTGGGTGAGCGGATGTGCGGGATGCATGGCCGTCGGGCTCACCGCGGGAGAGGTGGTAAGCGGTGTGGGGAGGTCACGGCATGGATTGATGGTGTAGGGTTCTCCCTCCATTCATTCACTGGTGCAGTGCTGAGGTGGTATGTGCGGCGCTGCGATACGTTGCGGTTGGCTCCGGCCTGCCCGTCCTGGAGGAACTGCGTCCAAGCAGCAGCATTCGCAGCACGCCGCCAGCAATTCCTCATCTGTCTACCCCTAACCACTCCCTGCCTCTCCCTGCCTCTCCACAGCGGTCTCGCTTGCTCACCTCATTGAAGCGCCCAATTGGTCTGTCATCACCCCTCTTCCTCCCTCTCCCCCCGCTCCCAAGGTCGGCGGCGACCAGCTCATTACGCTGGCGGTGGAGCATGCGATGCTGCGGCTGCTGGGCCGCCGGAAAGGTTGCGTCACCCTGCTGAGGGGGCGGACCTGGGCGCTGGCAGCGCTCAACAAGCAGGTCGGGACAGGTCGCGTGGTCGGGGCAGGGAGGGGGTTTTGCTGGCAGGACGGGGTAAGGGAGCCATCCGTGAGGATTGGTGCCGGGGCAGGTGCCGTGGTCGAGCGAGCTCGACGAGCCAGACCTCGGTGGGGGCGCATGGTGCCCCGTCAAGGAGGTGGAAGACGCGAATCTGGGCATTCAAATTTGGGAATCGGGTACAGCGTCAGTTCATGCTCGGGGGTTGGCGGACCTTAGAAAGGCGTTCATGGTCACGGTATGAAAATGCCGGTGACGGGGCGGCTCGACCACCCCGGGTGTTGCTGGACAGTTTTCTTTTAGAACTGCGATCGTCGAAGGAGCTGTTGTCGCGTTGCTCTTCCGAGATACTGATGGGTCGTCCGCTGACTGATCCAGCATACTCACATCCAGCTTGTTGTGTAGCGATGGCCGCACAAACGGTGCGATTCATTCGTCCCTTTCACTTGAGGGCCGCCTCGTGCCCGCCGCGCGTCTTGCCAGCTGCACCGCCCATGATGCCTTGATGCGCCTTTCCTGCATCAGCATCCACAAGCAACTTGCATAGTCAGTAACTTGCACAGTCAGTAACTTGCAAAGTCAACCGGAGTGTCAGCAAATGCGTACTTGCGCCTGCGTCTGTGCACCTCTGCATGCCCGTCCGCGTGCGAAGAGACCCGACCCCGACCCGACCCCAACCCTGACGTCCGCGCGTGCACCCTCTGTTGCGCGCAGGTGGACGCGCTCGCCAACTACAACCCGGAGGCGGAAGCGAATGGCGGCGCGGAGGAGGCGGTTGATGATGAGGACGAAGACGAGGACGAGGATATCCTGGAGGAGGAGTTGGAGGAGGAGGAGGAAGAGCTGGAGGACGACGGGGATGGCGAGGAGGCGGGCGCGGACGGGAAGGATGCTGAGGGGGGCGAAGAGGCGGAGAAGCCGTCGGACGCCTGAGCGATATCGTTGGGTAGGGGAGGGGTCGGACGCCTGAGCGACATCGTTTTGGGATTGCAAGGAAGCATTATGAGGGCCTGAAGGGGGTGTCCTGTACTGCGGTGCATGAGTGGGACGATCCGACCACCTATGCCAGTCAGTTCGCAGTCGGTCGGAGGGTTTGGTTTCTTTCAAAGCGGATTGCAGGTTTGGAGTCAGCTGTCATGGGCGCCGTGACAGCACCAGGGTGTGAGTGTGTGTGTGCATAGCTGTTGCCGGGTGACGCATGGGGCATTTCCAGGATGAGCAGGACATGATTGCATCGGGACCGCACGCACGTCGGGGTCATAAGGCCCGCACGTCGGGGTCATACCAGGCACCTAGAGGTGCGGGTGAGGGTAGGGGCAGAAGACGGGGTTACCCGGGGACGGAACGAGATACGTTGGTCAGTCAGTTGGTTGGTTGGTTGGTCATCCCAGAATTGCAGACGGACACGTTGACTTCGGGACCAGGCAGTGTTGAGGTATGTTTGGAATGCCATGTGTCGACCCTGCACTGTTGGACTGCAAGAACAAACGGTTGTGGATGGATAGCACTGCTCAGCATGCACAGATAAGAAACGGGACGCCCGCGATGCAATTCGGGCTGCGGCGCGGCATTCAGGCATGGCAGGCACACGTGCAGGAGGGCGGCGTATTGTTGGGTGTGTGTGCAGACGCTGCCGGTTGCGTCCAATGTCCTCAATGTCTGGTCCATGTGCGTCTGTGGTCCTCAGCGGAGCCTCAACAGGACATTGGACGCAACCGCCTGTGGTCCTCAGCAGAGCCTCAACATACTCTTATGGTAATTGCCGGCGCGTATGCACACACTCCGTGTCGCCGTCTCAGCCCCCCCCCCCCCCGAGGGGCCCAGTGACGGGGTCGGGCGAGGGCGCAGCGCGCAGGCAGGTGGGGTCCGCTGCGAGGGGGGGGTATAGGAAATTGGTAGGCATATTCACTGCGAGCGCGGGGGAGGGGGAGTTTGCCCTGCGCATGGGGTCGAATGTAAAGCCGCGGAGCAGTCCGCATTCGGTCAAGTCGGCATCGCGCGCCATGTGTAGGGCGACAGGTACCTAGGGCGGCATCACCCATCCTATGACAGTCTACCCACCACCGCGCCTCTCCTCGACCCACAGGCGCGCCGCCGCTCCCTTAACAGCACCGAGTGGACGCTGCTGTCAGCCCACAGACGCGCGCACCCCCCCCCCCTAGAGCACCGAGTGGACACACGGGAGGGGGGAGGCACGGCCCAGCGGAAGCGACCAGGCGGCCCCTGCCCTCCCCCCCGGAAAGCATCTGCCTCGAACTTCTCAACGAACGCAGGAATTTCCCCAAACTCACCCATGTGCCACGTCTCGTCGAGAGGCCCAGGTCTGGTCCGGATCCTGATGGTCGTTCTGCACCGCTGCGATTTACGCGTCCGAGACCCGTGGGACATCCCGACCCTTGACAGAGAGTCTCCCAGCCACCGCAAGTCCATCTCCGCAGCTCCGCAGCGGGCTGGCTGTAGCCTGGCTGGCTGCCGTGCTGCAGTAAGCCATGCGACAAGGGTGTCCCTGATGGGGTACGGCGCTGTAGCAGCAGCAACAGCGGTTTGGAGCCCACGTGCCCCACTGCACAGCAGCTCACCCCCCTGGACTCTAACGACCGTCGCCCCGCCGCATCCCCGCCCTCCTTCCCTCCCTCCCTCTGGGCCCAAACCCGGAGAGCTGTTCCCGCCCTCCCGCCCTCCTCGGTTTCCCGACGCAAACCGGACTCGCCATGTCCTGAACCCACCTCGGAGGACTGACACCTCACAGATCGCCCTGAGTGAATAAAGACAGAAAGAAATCGTGAAACAAACACCTATGGCAGAGCCCTCGCCCCTCTTTCTCTCGGGTCTCTGCCCCTGTGTGTGGGAAGCACCGCAGGCGCGTGGAGGAGAGTCATCGGGACAGCAGGTCGGTGAGGCTGCCAGGACCCCGCCTTCTGACCCCCGCCCGGCAGAGAGACACCACACGTCCTCATCCACCAGTGCCGCCATCGCCACCGCCCGATATGCCCGGCGCTGCTCACGGATGCCGTGCGCATGGCCTGCCCGCGCTGACGGGGCCGCCGTCAGCATCACCACATGGCGAAACGTCCGTATGGAGGCTACCGTATCATCATGTACCCTGTCATGAAAGCAGTAAGCGAAGGCGAGCGCGAGGAGCTTCCCAGGAACGGCTTGTGGGAATATGCCAAATCAACAAGGCGGGCATACGGTAACGTCTCTGTCGATTTGCAGGCCTGTGCAGGCCGATGGCCGCCCCAGCGTTAGGGTTGCCTCCCCCGGCCGGCCGGCAGGCCAGCAGCTGCGAGGACCACAGGCACAGGCACAGGCACAGGCAGGTACGCTGGATACCGCGAGGCAGCAACCGGCCGGCGGGGTAGTGGTGAACGGCCGCTCACAGGGCTTCATCAGGACTCCAACACGCTGAGCGCCCTTACGCGAGACAGATTGTGAAGTTGCAGTTCGCCGGCGCGGTTGGCAGCAGCTTGGGGTGAGACCAAGTCCCACGGCTAATTGGGTGCGGGGTACAGTGGAGGGATGGATTAGGCGTTCCTCTGGCGGGGCCTCCTGGCGGCTGAGTCGCTTGGTGGACTCCGTCGGCGCCCGGAGCCGCCGATCACGATCTGAATCACCCTCACCTGCGCACAATCATGCACAATCGTCAGCCGGGTGGCGGCCGCTGTCTCTGTGGGCTGGCTGGCTGGCTGGCAGGAGGCTGCAGCCGTTGCTCCCGGCCTGCCACCATGTCCTAGTTCCCAGCGTTGACGGGGCTCGAACCCGTCACCCACCAGTGTGGGTGCTGCCGACGGAACGCCAGTCCAGCTCACAACCCTCTCCATATCCTATTCAGGCGCACAGGGCCTCAACCGTCGCGCCAGCCCGGCAAGGGCACACCGCGCGCTTGGGCTCTCGGCCAAGCACGTCTTCGGTGTTTCTAGAAGCACAGCAACGCAGTTAAGGTCATGGGATCTGGGCGTTCTCGGTCTTCGCGGGCCTGCAAAGCAGCGAGGAAAAGGGCGGTCGAGGGGAGCATGGCGGGAGTCAGAGAAGGGGCATCATTTGAAACACAGCGCTGCGCGGCAAGTTTAGGGACGCGGACGAGTTCAGGAACGCGGCAGGCGGCCTAGCAGCTTCGCAGGCCTAGGACGCATCGTGCAGAGACAGATTACGCTGGGGCGCACGAGGTCCGAACCGCTGCGCAAGCCCGGCCAGGGTACGTCGCCTCGCCGCGCGCCCCATGACGACCTTGACTGCGCTCTTGGTCTTTGCAGGCCTGCAACGCAGCGAGGCAACGGGCGCGAGGGGAGCAGGGTGGGTGTCAGCGCACAGGTATCAATCCAATCAAACCGAAGGAAGGCAACCCGGCAGGCGGCCTAGCAGCTTCGCAGGCCTAGTACACATCACGCAGGGACAGATACGTTATGACAAACTGGCTGGCGGATGTCGTAGGTCTCGGTTGACCGACGGACACCCATTTTCCTAGTGATGGTGGGCTTGAAGATGGAGGTCTTGATGGTGAACTGTCGGGGGGAGGGGGCAGTGGGTGGCCGAACACGCCGGAAGTAGGTTGGCCAATGCCTTACTGCCCGCCGACGTTGCAACGGCCATTCCTCTATTGTCTTGCCCGCGATGATCCGGACGCCTTCACGCGAGGGACGATGACAGCCTTGGTGGTGATCTTCGACACAAGTGCAGCTCGCCCGTCAGCCGCGTGTCTTCGCAATACGGTGGGTACCGAAGCAAGCCATGCAAGTGACCGGCCCGTCGGGTTACCTAATATCTGCTGCAGCGGACAAGTGCGAGCGAGGGAACGGAGGCTGACGGGCAGGGCAACTGTCATGCGCTTTGACACGTAAACACATCGAAATAAACCAGCATTATTATGTCCAGTGAGTCCGAAAATTGTACGTGCGCTTGCCAACTGCTGCATCCCGCACGCATGCCATCTTCAGCATTGAAGCAACTCGCGTTGCGCGTTGTGCCAAGATGATCGCTTCCAACAGTTTCGTTAAAATGATTTCCTGTACGATGTCAAGACTGTTTGCACTCCATAAACCAGAGCTCACCAATGGGCGCTGTAGCGACTCCGCAGTCGCCAGGAAGCCGAGGCCAACAAGGTGTCATAAACACCCTGAAGAAATCGTTATACGATGACGAAAGTAAACAAATGAAACGAGCCGCCACTTCGGCACGGATGAGGGAGTTTGCATGGGTTGTGAACGGAACCTATGGCAACCAGCGAGCGTCTCAGACAGGTTGCGCAATGTTGGGAGCTCACCATTAATGTATAAGTCCGCTGGGCTGCGGCTGAGGGGCCGGCCACAGTTTGAGACCACATCCCCAAAACTTTAGCCTTAGCTCGACCCCAAATCAGCGGAACGTTCAAAGTATGAAAACTAATTTAGCTATCCGTTTGTAAGTATTTTATGCAGCAACAAGTTAGCTGAAGATGCACATACGTCGGGAAGCTTAGCATCAAGTGCAACAAAAAAAGTTCGCACGAGCTGAGCTTACAGTGACAAACGGTTTCAGCATCCATACGAGGATGAGGAAGTAGGAGAGCCGTGCAGGATTGCAGGAAGGAGGAAGCCAGCTTTCACTGCCGTACAAGATGACAAGGTCACTACTGCTGGTTCCTTTATCGTATCGCGTTGATTTTGTGACCACGCAGCTTTAGGATTTTTGAGAAGGCCGATGGATGAATGAACGAATGAATGAACGTTACCGCGGACCCCTAGAACGGATCAACGGTGTATGCCAGGGCAAGCCCCAGCAGGCCCAGGCATGCCCCACCGAAAAGGCGGCGAGGTAACCCCCACATACACCTCAACACGGAAGGCCACAACCCCACCCATACAGCCACCTACGCATGCAGAGGCGGGCGACACTATCAACAGGGATAGGCACAGCAACGGGCCGATTTTTTTTGTTGACGCTGTACACCGAATGAAAGACACCGGGTGTGTCAATCTGTGGTCTGCACCTTGGCTGCAGCCGTAACCTTGACTTTAAGCCTTAAGCCGTCTGCGCTGCCAGCGTTGTCTTACATTTTCCGTACACACGTAGCCGTGCCTTCCGTACTCGCGCCCGTGCAACGCAGCGAGATGACGCCAACAGGGCCCTAGACTCCCTCGAGCGTCATAGCATAGATCGCTATCTAGGGAACACCACCGGGAGGATGCGCCTCTGCGGGATAAAATGCCCTCGCCACCAACGGTTCGTCTGTCTGGTTTCTGATATGCCTTCGTGATTCCATCCAACATGCACGTACACATACACACACTGCTCGCCAAACACACATGCACTGAACACAGGTGGTTTCGACATGCAGGGAATCGAACGTCAACAACCGACGGATCGCGAAAAGGACAGTGACATAGGCAACATGGAAAGCGCAATGCAGTACGACAAACGACTATGCGTGTACGACACGGCGCGCGCGCGGGAACAGGAAGCGCGCGCCCCGCCTAGCACAGCACCCCCGCCGCGACGAGCCCTTCCGGCACGAGGATGGACACACCTTGCCGTACCATACCGTACGGCGCCGAGCCCAGCGGAGCCCGTCCAGAGGGCCACCGACGCAACGCAAGGTAATCTTTCACCGCATGCAAATGCATTTTCCATCTGCATCTTCTTCATCCCACCGACCCATGCCATCGGAGGATATCCTCCCGCCCGCCCGCCGAGCCATAAAGAAAGATGGGTGTGTCCACTGCTCGGCACCACCGATGCGGCCAGCAACCCCGCACCTCCCAAACTACGCCTGCCTGCCAATGCACACCAGGGATTCCACGCATGTTTGCTTTCCCTGTCGACCGAAATGAAGTTTCCATTTCCACAATGAAGCCTTCTGGAGGCGGAAGTCTTCCGACCGCGCACTGGAGCCGCGTGGAGATCTCCCACCACACGGTCCGGAACACAGTCCTGTGCAACCCAACCCCCTCTGACGCGCTGATGACATTGCTCCACTCCACTCCACTCCACTCCGCTCCGCTCCACTCCGCTCCACTCCGCTCCACTCCACTCCACTCCGCTCCGCTACACTCCGGTCCGGTCCAGTCGGTTCTCGGGTCCGCTCCACTCCGCTCCACTCGTGGCTGCTAGCCTAGGGATGCAGTGTATCGGTGTGTGCTTCGGTGCCCCACGCATCCGAGAACGACGCCCCTCGCGGTTCCGCCCAACGCAGCTGTCCTCAGCCCTTTCGCATTCTTCCCACCTCCCGTTGCATTCTTCGTCCCTACCCACTAGCAGGGCACATTCCATTCACAGCACCGTCGCCATCTCGCCGCCCTGTCAAGCCATTTCAGGTAGCTGCTCCTCCCACCGCCCGAACAATTAACAACATCCAACAGAAGACCATCGTCAACCCCCGCCGCAGATCACCGCAGCTGCCGTCCACCGCCGACAGCCATCCGCATCCCCGCCGCCGCCGTCATATGGGTCAGTCGCGCATGCGCCCCTCACGTCCGCTGCTCCATCACTCCGGTCTGAGCCTTGGGGTGGCTGCTGCCAACCCGTTCTCTAGAGCCCCAACAACGCCCCCGGGTCTCTCCCCTCGGCCAGCTCCCATTCGAGCCGCCTCCGGGCAGGGACCTCCGCAACTCCTCCTCCTGCTGTTGCTGCTGCAGCTCCTCCGTCTGCTCCTCCGTCCGCTCCTCCTCCTCCTCCTCCTCCTCCTGCTGCTGCTGTCGTTGTTGTCGGCTCTCACATGAGGTTGAATCGGTGCGCCAGGTTGAAGGCGATCAGCTTGACCACCTCCATGCCCGCCAGCTGGGCCGCCACCACCCCGACGTTCTGGCTGTAGGTCAGGCCCGTGCGCAGCTGGGCAGGAAAGGCCTGTCGGCGGGTATGGAGGGTATGAAGGGCGAGGGGCGGGGGGCGAGCGGGGGGTTTAGGGCTCAACAACGGGGAACGTGATAGCGACGGCGGCCTTGGTGCCCTGGGTGGGGCCAAGGGCCGGGGTCGCTGGCGGCCCAGCGGCCGATTGCCCCCCGTCCCAACCGCCCCCAACCACCCCGTCCCATGTCTACCAATTTCCTATACGCGCCCCCGCCCCCGCCCCAACCGCCCCCAACTTCGGCGTCCCCCAGCCCCGACCCCGACAGCCCCGACCCCGCGCACCTTCATGCCCGGCACTGTCTCCCCGGTAGCCGGGTCGTAGAAGGAGATGTGGGAGAACTCGCGTTCCACCAGCGAGGAGAAGGCGTACGTCAGGTACGACAGCTTCTGGACCCAGCGGAAGTAGACTGGGATCTGGGGGGCGCAGGTGGCGGAGGCAGGGCGGCGAGCGGCCGGTGGCGGGTGCAGCGATGTGACTCATGATGTTGGTGGGATGGGTTTGTCGCAGAATGGATACACTCATCACCACCACCACCACCACCACCACCACCACCACCACCACCACCACCACCACCACACCACCACCACCACCACCACCACCACCACCACCACCACCACCACCACCACCACCACCACCACCACCACCACCACCACCACCACCACCACCACCACCACCATTCTTTCCGTCTCCGCATCCAACCCCATCCGGTGCCCCCATCAGCGTCGCGATCAGCGTCGCGACCACCTTGTCCTGTTCTGACGCATTCTTTGCAAAGTGCCCCCTGTACGGAACCCACAAATCGTACTGCCGTACTGCCGCCGTACTGTCTCTAGGGTCGCACCGCCGCGCTGTCTCTCGCTCACCGTGTTGGTCAGGAAGCCCGAGAAGGCCAGCAGCACCAGCAGCACGAAGGTGAGCAGGATGATGGCGGAGGTGGGGGTGCGGGTCACAACGGCGCAGCAGGCCCCCACGCCCTCCGAGATGATCTGGAACATGGACAGCACCGCGAAGAACGTGAAGAAGCCGCGGGCGGAGGCCTGAGGGGGAGGCGGGGCGCGGGGCGCGGGGGGCGGGGGGCCAGGTCGGGTGATGTCGAGTCGGACGGAACTCCGATACTCCGTTGGGGTCTGTCGAGTCTCCGCTGCCCATGGAAGCAACCCTCGATACGAAGGGATGATGGCGCGGGTACCCGAACGCCCTGAATCAGGCCCGCGATGATGTCCTCGACGCGCCCGGCAGCACGCGCAAGGAACACCAACATGACACAGGCGGCCCACCCCGCACCCCACGCACCTGGAACCCCGCGAAGAAGTACACCACCGACACGAAGAGGAGGCACTGCGCCATCTGGAAGGGGATCAGCACGCTGTAGCGCGCCAAGTAGTAGGCCGGGATGCCGTACAACCGCTGGCCCAGCTCGCGCTTCAGGAGGAGTCGCTCCGCGGCCCAGTTGGTCACTGCAGGACAGACAGACAGACAGACAGACGGACAGACAGACAAACAGACAGACAGGGACCGATCCATCACGACCCAGGGGGGCATCATCCACACCTTGCGGGGGCGGGGGGGGGGAAGGCTACCGTGAAGGGTGGGGATGGGTGGGGGGTGATGTACAGGAAATCGGTGGGTGAAGGCGTTGAGGCACGCAGCGTGGGGCGCGGCATACCCAACCCCAACCCCACATACTCCAGGTCGTTCAGCCACCCCGCAACAGCCCCGTCCCGGTCCCGTCTCTTCTCCCGCGACCTCACACAACGGGGCGTCACCGCGTCACAGCGTCAACAGCACTATCGGCCGCGCGCCGGTCCAGGTGACAATTGCGATGCCGGTTCTAGATGCGTGGAGCGGGAAGGTACCGGCAGGTTCTCCCCCGGGGTAGTGTATGGGTGTTTGCAGCTGGTGAACCCTAGCCTTTCGGAGGCCCTCGGAGGGGAGGGGAGGCCGCCCGATGGGGTCCACATCGCCAACAGAGAGGGGCAAAGTGCTGTGTGCGGCGCACGCGCGGCCGTGAAGCGGCCGCCACCCACCTGCAGTGTACGACGGCGTGAAGCTGAGTACGGCAAACGTGAACCAGATGCACGACGCGCGGTTGTAGTCGCCCTGCCCCAGCACGTTGTTGAACCTGGGGTTCGGCGCACAGCCGGGGTCGGCGGAGGAAAGTAGGCGACCGGGGGGGACAAGTAGGGGGCGGGAAGGGTGAAGGCGCGAGTGAGGGAGATGCGGGTGGTGCCTTGGAGGTCCTGATCCGCGCTGCAAATTCAAGATGGGTTCGCCGCCCTAGGACCCTCGCCGCCCGAGGACCCTCGCCGCCCTAGGACCCTCGCCGCGTATCACATCAAGTCACATTAAGGTGTGCAGCTCTCGTGTGCGCAAGGACCAAAGCATGGCGCGCGAAACGCCCATCTTCATCGCCCTGGTCATCATGACCATGTCACGAGGACTCGAGTCGTCAAGCGTCCACGACAACGTGTGTACGGCAGGTACAGCACTTGTGCCATACCTGTAGTACATGAGCCCGATGAAGAGGGCATTAAAGACGTACTGCACCAGCTCGCTACCCATCATGATGGGGTTTCGGAACCAGGTCCGCCAGTAGCGAGCGGACAACACGAACACCTGTGCACACCAACACGGATGCAGCGCGGTCACGGATGCAGCGCGGAAGGGAGGAGGCGCTTTGATCGGCAATGTCATCAGCTGGCATAGCTCAGTTGGATAGAGCACCCGTTTAGTAAGCGGGAGGTCTCCAGTTCGAATCTGGATGTCAGCAGTCTCTAGGAGAGCAGCCGAAGGGAGGCATAAAGGACAATTTAGGCACTTAGGAGTAATAAATTGCGTGTCAAAGAGACTGAACAATATCGTAATCCTGATTTGATTTTACAATATGCAATATGCAATACATCTACAAGTCACACGGGTCAATCTTGCGGGTTTTACGACATATGCACAAATACAAGACAGCTACAGGTCACACTGGTCGATCTCAACAACACTCGACGGTTCTCACCTGGAACCAGAGCGGCACCGCGGCCCCCTGCGCCCCGTCCTGGCCCTCCACCCCGATGGACGGGTGCGGCCCCTCCTCCTCCACTTCCACCACCTCCTGCGGCTGCTGCCGCGGCGCACACGCCTGTCCACCCAGGCCGCTGCTCTGGCCCCGCACGACGATGTGCGCAGCTGCCTGGTCCTCGTCTTCCGCAGCCACCCGCCCCACCACCTCCAACGCCACGTGGTCATGCCCCGACCGGGTGCCCCCCTGCTGCTCCTGTCGCTGCTCCTGCATGTGTCGCGCCTTCCACGACACCGGGTCCGAGTCCGAGCCCTCCAGCTGCGCATCCTGCTGCTGCCGCTGCGCCGACGGCTGTTGCCCTTCTGGGCTCGCCTCCTCGCCCCGCGGGGTGCCCGTCCCCCCTGTCGCCGGGGTCAGGCGCCGCCCCTCCGCCGCCATCTGCGCCATCAGCACCGGACGCGCCTTGGCGTAGGCGTCGGCCAGGGTGTCCACGGCGCCCTCCTCCCGCGTGACCACGGACATGAAGTAGTCGGTGGGGTTCTTGAAGGCGGGGCAGCTGCGGGGCCGGGACCGGTCGGGAGAGGGGGCGGGGCGGGCGGCGGGGGATGGAAAGGGCACAATGACTGGGTTAGGAGGATGTTATTTTGGCGAAACGGAAATAATGGGTCTGAGGAAATATGATAAGCGGGCCACACTCAGCAGTGTGCGCGGATGTTTTGCCCAGGTGGGGCAGGGCAGATGGGGCAGGGCAGGACCCACCTGAAGCCGTTGCGCGCAAAGAAGTCCACGGCTCCGGACCACAGCCCGCCGTACACTGTACGGCCTCCCGACAGCAGCAGATAATCGTCGAAGCAGTCCGTGATGTCCGAGTTGGGCTGATGGATCGTGCACACCTGGGGGGGCAGGGGGGAGGCCAGAGCGCGGCGGGGCGGGGCGGCGCAGAGGTGATTCGCTGGGCCCAAGCGGGGTCCAGTGGGAAGCAAAACTGCCTGTACAACGATACTAACCGCCGCCAACGATACAACCCAACCGCATCATTAACACCCGAAGCCCGGATGCGTCGCCCACCCGCCCACCCCCAACTGCTGGGCCACAGCCTCCCAACAACCTAGAGAGCGGCCGCCCAGTCCCCCTCTCTGGTCCCACTTCAGCCTCTGACCCCTGACCCCGCCACGGCAGCCCGCAACCATCCAGCCTATCGCGCATACCCAACCTCACCCTTTTGCAGACTTTTACCTCCCTCTCCTCTCAATCTCTGCCCCATCCCACCCCCCACCCCATCCCACCCCCCACCCCATCCCCCACCCCACCCCCACCCCACCCCCACCCCACCCGCACCCCACCCCACACCCCACGCACCACGGTCCTCCCCTTTCGCGCCAGCCTCACGAGGGTGGTCACCACACTCAGCGCCATCTCGCTGTCCAGGCCGCTGCTGGGCTCATCCAGGAACAGCACCCGGGGGTCCTGAGGGGGTGGGTGGGGGAGGGGGAGGGGGAGGGGAGCGCCCAGGGAGGGCGGGGGTGGGATGCGGGTGTCAGCCTCAGCCGCAGACGGGGCGAGACAGCCTCAGCCGCAGGAGGACAGGACGTATCCGTGGTGGCTGGCTGGCTGGCTGGCTGAGATGCCCAGGACGCACCTCTGGCGAGGTGACACCGCGCTTGGCTATAGTCCATGGTCGCCTCCCTCCCTCCCTCCTACTTCCATTGCTATGCAGGTACCTCACCACGTAAGTATGCTGAGTTGTTCTGGTTGTGCCTGGGTCCATTCTTCGGGTTCATTTCTTTTTTCAATTCAAGTCCCTCCCTCCCCTCCCTCCCCCGCCTCCCCTGCCTCCCCACCCTCCCCTCCCTTCCTCCCTCCCCTGCCTTCCCTGCCTGCCTCCCTGCCCCCCTCGGCCCCCCGCTCCCGCACCTTAACCAGCTCCACGCCCACGCTGGCCCGCCGTTTCTGCCCCCCGCTGATGCCCTTGAGCCCGATGGTCTCATCGCCGATGAGCGTGTTGGCGCACTTGGTCAGGTCCTGGGGCAGGGGCAGGGGCGGGGGCCCGGGGGGCGAGGAGGCCGAGAGGGGGGGAGGAGGATTGGGACCGGCGGATTCGAGCGCCATCGCGCATGGATGTGGAAAACCCACTCGGCAAACCTTGGGAGCGGCGGGGGGGTCGGGGGTCGGGGGGTGGGGACAGGGCGCAGCAGGCGACGCGCGGATGTGCGCGTGGCCGCCCTCCAGGGGCCCAATCTGTGTCCCCCAGTCCGGATGACCCCATGATCCTTTTCCCTTCCCCAACTGCAACCCACGTGCAACCACGTCCGCGGCCGCCGTCACCGCCCGCCCTGACCCGTGCGTTCGCGCCTCCCGACGCCCTGCACCCTCACCGGCCCCCACCGGGTTCGTTCCGGGGCAATTGTTCTTTCGCATGAGCCCACCCTACCCCCCACCGTCCTCCCCTCCCCCCCAAGACCCACACACCCACCAGCTCTCTGATAGTGTCCTCCACCAGCTGCCGCTTCTGGGCCAGGGGCACCGTGCGGGGCAGCTTGAGCAGCGCCGAGGTCATCAGCACCTCGCGCACCTGCGCGGAACGAGTGGGAGTGCGTGCATCGGGGTTTGTGTCAGGGGTTTGTCAGGGGGGGTGTGAGAACTTTGGATCCCGGGAGTAGACCCCGGGCCCCTGACGGGACCACCCCCTTGGGATAGCTGTAGCCCTGGGACCGCCTGCCGCCGGGCTTGTGGGGGGAGGGGACCACAGCCGGGGAAACACAGCAGGGAGGGGAATACACCACCAGCCGGGCGGGGAGGGGCGGGGCGGACGGGGCATCCTGTCCACGTTTCGTGGCAGGCAGTCGCTCCTCTCCCCGGCATCAGCAGCCGGCACCGTTTGTCCCCCGCCCTGGAATGGGGGGCGTTAGTCCGGGTCCGCTTAGCTTGCCGTTATTTGAACCTCCTCCTGCCCCTCCTGTTCTGCGCCTGCCCGCCCTACCAACTTCGCGGACCCACCCCCGCTGGCCCCACACGGGCAACAGCCCTCCCCGCCCCTTTCCCCGCCCCTCTTTCCCCCACCACCCCCTCACCGTGGCACTGGACATGAGCACGTCCCGCTGCTGCACGTAGCAGCTGATGGTCCGGAAGGCCCGCACGCTGCGGGGGCCGCCGTCCACGGTGATGCGCCCCTCGAAGCTGGAGCCGCGGCTGCTGGAGTTGCAAGCCAGGACGTCCAGCTGCGGCGGTGAGGGGACGATGCGGGGTGGGGCGGGATCGGGTGAGAGGGTGTCCAGGGGGAGGGAGAGTATGGGTAAGGGGGACGGCGCCTTGGGGAGGGGGTAACGAGGACTGTGGGTGGACGCACGGGTCGTGATGTGCCGGTGTGCACACGGATACGGCTGCTGGCATGAGGGTCGTTAACGGCGGTGGGTCGAGAGGGTGTGGGCTAGGGAGGGTGTGGGCTAGGGAGGGTGTGGGCTAGGGAGGGTGTGGGCTAGGGAGGGTGTGGGCTAGGGAGGGTGTGGGCTAGGGAGGGGGAGGGGGAGGTAGGGGGAGGCCCAGTGAATGATGCGCTGGTGCGGAATGACGTGGTGGCGACAGTTGCGGTTGGTTATAGCCCTAGAGGACGTGTCTCGTTTAGGCATTCGCCAAGCAGCAATCCTTCTACCGTTGTCGGGTTGGTTACAAACGGACAAATATGCAATGTCTGTTCCTAAGGCGGTTTGTGTCTTGAGTTCGACGGGCACTCACCAAGGTTGATTTCCCTGCACCCGAAGGACCCATAATCACAAGCAGACGCCCGGGCTGCGCCAGGCCGTGCATATCCGTCAAAATTCGCTTCTGTTGCCCCGTGCATCGGTCCGGCACAGAGAAGTTCACATCGTGCCATTCGATGAAGGCTCCTTTCACTTGTTCTGAGGAGCGCATTGATGCTGCGCCAGTGAGACTCATATTTGATTGGTACTGATTAAGCAAATGGACTGAAGCTGCTGCTCAGAGACGGGGGAGCCCTAGGAAAAAGCCTTAACGTGTTTGTGGACCAGTAATCCATGTTTAAAGCATGTTTATAGTAATTTTCTTCAATATACGACATCGTGGTATGCTTGAAAACAATAAACAGGAGAAGAGGCTTACTTCCTGAAATTCCTGTCAGCACGATGACAGGTTTACTGCCCCACGCTCGTCCATTGCTGAAATCCACAGCAGTGCCAGAGGAGCGTTGTGTACATGATACGAGATATATGCTTTTAGCTGAAACAGCGCTGAAGAGTCCTAAAGGGTGGACCCGCAGAGCGTCGTGTCGGTCCAGGTTTGGACGACGCATTTGGAGATATTAAAATAATAACACCATTGCTTTCATGCCACGCAGCGACTGTTGAGGCAGGACGCCGGACGACCGGCCAGCGCCAAGCCGGTCGTTCCATTCCGTTAGTACATTCTGTTATTGGTTTAACGTCTGTCAAATTTGCAGCTTGCAGGACCTGCCAGCAATCTCCAAGCGGATTTATTTCACCAGCACTATTATATCTTTGTTGCATTTGTGGTAAAAACGATACTGTACTGGGTTTCGATTCGTAGGCCTACCCATCAGCCTTTGCTAAGAGAGTATCAGCGAATCGAAGCCCTCGAGGTGAACTCAAGTTTAGATTCCTGTAAACTGCAGCATTTGGCTGAGCACGGGATTTGAACTGATTTTGGGCCACCCGACAGCCACGCTTGATAGGCTGCAGTAGCTTTGTTATGTAGAATATGTAAGCGAGCTTCTGCTGTTAAAATACCGCTTCTTTTTAAGTACTTGGCTTTTGGCGCGCTTGGTGATGCAATGGACTACATTCGCAAAAAACAGCTCATGGACCTGGCCGATGCAATAAGGTAGTAGCAAGGGAGTACAATAAGGTGCTACATGAGTGACATGGGTGGCCAGATTGATGGCTGGATATGGAAGCTTGTCAACACATGAATGAAGCCTTGCATACCCTCACCTGGGCGGTTCAACGGGCACACATAGGCGCCCAGATGTATTTATTAACCAGTGTGCGACGCTGCATCCCTGAATTGCGGCCTGATACGCAGACCGGGTCTTGGGGCTGAGCTGTCACGCTTTCCCATAGCGACCAGCGCTGAACTAGACCAGATCCAAGCCCTCCTCGAGGATCATCGTCAGGTAGGCAAACTTCCGTGCTGCAACCAGTACGGATGCTTCATGCACACTGCCATGGGGCTTATTGGCCTAATGCTGCCGTCACCCGCGTACCCAGGTGATGGCAGTATACTCGACTCTTCAGACAGACTACCGCCGGCAGGCCGACGAGTACAGACGGCAAGGTGGGCGTCGTGAAAACGGATCGCCGTGCCTGTGCTGCCAATCCTACGGGGCAAAAGCAAATAGGGAACAGCGGGCATCGCAATTCGCCATCATCTCCTATTCTAAGCAGTGAGAGTTACAACTTGGCCGCTTTTCCTGCAAACTCATCGGGAAACGTCGGGGAACAAAGTTGACTCGAACCGACGCGTTTGCTTTCGTCCCGGGGCCTCTGTCTCGGCTCTCAAACGCAGCGGCACTGCTGGAGGCCAAGGCCACGTCATCCGGGCTGGCGCCCCTCCCACCCGCCGGCATGACGGCGGCATGGCACCTGGCGGCGGTGGCCAGCAACCTGGGCCTCAACACCACCGCGGAGGGCGCCATGGTGGCCGCCTGGGTGGCGCAGGACGCGGAGAAATTACGGCAGGAGCGGCTGCAGGTGGGGTGACCAGGAATCGGGGCAACTCGGCCAGGGAATTTCCAGTCCGAGGGGTAGGCGGGCGACCAAAGGTGTGCGGATGCAAGATGCGCATGACCGCGGGGCGGAGTGGACGAGCGGTGGGTGTCTGTCAGGGTCAAGAAAGCAGAGGCACCCCGGCCCCGCCATGACCGGACAACTGTTTTAGTTCTAGCTGTTAAGCAAAACGGTTACAGGTCGCTCCGTCAAGACAAGGATTCAGGAAGAGAACAACGTCTGACAAACGTTTTCAGGTTTTCTCTGTCCTAGCTCATTTCCGAGGGGTTTAATCTCGTTGCTTAGAAGGCCGAAACGACTTCCGTACAGTTTTATTCGATTCATTCGATTGACGGGTTACTTGTTCAGGTAGCGGGTTCGGTATGCGCGGGGCACTGAACAGATCGGCCAGGAGTGTAGCGAGCGATCCGAACCCAGCGATAAAACGCCGGAAGCCATTAGCAAGTCCCATAAAAGACAGTACATCAGACATGTCTTTGGGTACAGGGCATTCACGGATCGGGCTGACTTTCTTTGTGTCCATTGGAATACCAGTCGCCTCGACGATGTCTGGCTTGGTATGTTACCTCGGGAAGCCACCAATCGCATTTCGACAGCTTGATTCACGCGCTGACCTTGCAAAACCTGAAGGACGAGCCGCAAATGCTTGGCATGTTCCTCGGTGGTTTGGCAAAATATCAGGATATCGTCGGGGTATACCGTTACGAAACGGTGCGCGAAATTGCGATTCATCAGTTTCTGGAAAATTGCAGGCGCATTCGATAAACAAAAAGGCAATGCAAGCCATTCAAATTGAACTAAAGGTGTTGTCTACGCCATTTTAGGCACATCATCGGGATGAATCCGCAGCTGGTTATAGCCCGAGGCTAAATAGTGTCATCGATATACCGTAATCTGCTCTTCACCGTAATCTGCTCAAGCCGGGAATGCGAAACGGTTATCGCTCCCCGGAATCTTGCGGCTTATTCAGCAACGCTCTTCTGGGCATCCATCTACACCTTGTTATCTAACAAGGCTTGCATCTTCTCAATTTTCTTGTCACGCACCTTGTCTACGAATCGCTTGCGGAAAGCGTCGGCGATGGTTGCCGTCGTTAGGGCTTCCGGGTCGTCAGTCGTTTCCGAGAAGGAGTTGATCCACCGAGCTGGCTTCCGGGTTGTCCTGGCATGCCGCCAGCATAACCGCGAAGGGGTCGGCGTCCCGTCGCGGTTTCATGTAGAACAGTTCGTAGTAACGGAGGACGTGCTCCGGGTTGGCACCCTTCCGAAACTCCGGAGCACGTCCTCCGTTACTACGAACTCTACATGAAACCGCGAAGGGACGCCGACCCCTTCGCGGTTATGCTGGCGGCATGCCAGGACAACCCGGAAGCCGCTGGGTGGATCAACTCGTTCTCGGAGATGACCGACGACCCGGAAGCCCTAACGACGGTAACCATCGCCGACGCTTTCCGCAAGCGATTCGTAGACACGGTGCGTGACAAGAAAATTGAGAAGATGCAAGCCTTGTTACGTTGTTAGATAACAAGGCGAAGCTGGACGCCCAGAAAAGCGTTGCTGCATACGCAGCAAGATTCCTGGAAGCGATAACCGTTTCGCATTCCGCTGGCGTATGATGGCATTTGATGCTTTTCCGCCGTGGCCTGACCGCGCCTTTGTTAGCACCTTGCCGTGTTGACTACCGCAGACGCGAATTTGAAAGCCTTGATGCGCTTATCGACCATGCCATTGGAGAAGAACGGAAATTGCATGAACTTCAGGAGCAGGGGTCCTGTGCCCCGCGAACCTTTACCTCTGCCGATCTAACCCTAAAATGTTGTAGTTCTAGCCGCTAAACCATACTGTTTCAGGACGGCATCGCTCCGTCAAGATTATAATTCAGGAAGAGAACGACGTCTGATAAAGGTTTTCAGGTTCTCTCCATCCTAGCTCCCTTCCGAGGGGTTTTAATCTCGTTGCTTGGACGACTTCCGTACACTTCCATTCGATTGTAACCACGGACGGGTTACTCGCAGCGGTGCCGCATGCCGATACCGCTTCATCTATGCCGATTGAGCATGAGTGCTTTTCATACAGGACAGCCATTCCTTACAGGACAGCCATTCCATATTCAGATTCCCTTTGCGTTCCTTAGGTCGCACAGCGACTAAGTATTCGCGCTGCAACAACAATCAAGGCAACACTTCCCGCGGGAAAAATATTATGAAATGAGACGGACATGATAACTCGTTGACGGCAGAACGGACATGCATCGCGCAGTCATCGGTGTCACACTCCTGCCCGGTTTCCGATGTGGGCCGGGCCTCTGAACTCCTCCCGCATTGCCTCTGATCCCAAACCCCCATCCGCCGCCTCAGGCCCAGCGGGAGGCCCTTGCATCCGAGCTGCGGTCCGCAGCCCAGGCCGCCCTCCGCACCGGGACGGAGCTGGGTGCGGCCCTGGATGCGGCTCAACACGCCCAGGCCAAGGACCTGGGCAACGTTGAAAAGTTCGGGGAAGAGCATCGCCAGTTGGAAGCCAAGGCGAACGAGTACATCACCCGCATCAGCAACATGCGCGACAAGCTCCTGGGGCTGGGGTACCGGCAAGAGGTGGGTCCGGGGGTGTGACGCCATGCCTGCCCTCGCTCGCCCGGGCGGGGACAGGGGCAGGGCAGCCGCCCGCCCGCCTGGGTGTGGGTGTGTCAGCGGGAGGTCTCCTGGACGTCGTATCGTGACCGGGTGGTCAGGTGGCCGGGGGGTCAGGTGGCCGGGGGGTCAGGTGACCCCCATGGGGACAGACGCACCCGAGGAGCTGAATGGGAACTGTGGGGACTGCAGCGTCCCATCCCAGCTGGGGCATCCGGCCGGCCGGCCTCGGCCAGAACACGACCGTGGATACGGCAGGGAACTGGACATGAACGAGATTCGGAGGATTCGGGTGGGATTGTGAACCTCTTTCCTCCCCCCCATTGTCCCTCGCCACGCACATCCCTTGGGAGCTACCGATGTGCCCTTCGCATGTCGTGCACACTGCCTTGCTTACCGGCCAACGCATAGCCCCTGGCCGGTGTAGGGCCTGATCAGATAACACTAAACCCCCACGAACACACCGTCGTCACAGCCTGATCGCATCCGGGCATCTGTGGGGCGTTGCTGCGGAGCTGCGCTTTTACGCATTTCACGCACGCTGTCCTGACGACCGACGAAGACACACCCTAGGTTGGCGAACACCCCTCAGGTGAAGCTGAGGTCCCCCATCCCACACATTCACACGCTCCCGTCATCGCAGCTGGGTCACGAGTCCTTGGAGGCTCTGGCGTCGGAGGTGGAGTCCCTGGAGCGCAGCCTAGCGGAGACAGAGGAGTCGCTCAAGATGTACGACAGCATTCCGCCCAGCGCCGCGGGACTCGCCTCCATGCTGGAGCGCTCGCAGAAGGAGTTAGCGGACGTGCATGCGGCCATGGGCAGCGCCTTTGTGCACGGCAGCTCGGTGTCGCGGCTCAGCGGGGGCGGCATGGGGGGTGCGGGGGTGGGTGTGGGCGCGCGCGGCGGCTTCGGGTTCGGCAGCCGAGGCGTGTGAATGCGCGGGACAGGGGGCCGCAGCTTCACCCGTGTGTATTCGTCACCCTTGGGTGATGCGTTCGTCCGTGAACTGCGACGGGCGCAGCTATCAGACAAGAGGGAGGGCCAGCAAACTTTAGTCGTGTAGGAAAACTGAGCCGCGAAATGAGAAACCGATGGCAATGATGGCAGAAATGGTCTTGTATGTAGTACATGTTCCGGAATCGACGAACAAGGTGTCGCACGGCGTCGGGCCAGAAAACCTAGCGCACGGTAAGGGCGAAGGAGCAATTGAGCATTGCAGCCGATGTATGTTGACAGACAACCCGCCGACAACATTACCGTATGCTCGTGTTGGAAGCACCGCGGCACATGTTTGACGTAAACGATAGCTAAAAATTCAAATGAGCAACCATCACCAGGCTTCGGAGTTGATAGGCCTCTAACAGCAGTCGCAATGGTAATCAGCAAAACGCGGCAATGCTCTCTGAGCTCAGACGGCTCAAGGCAGGGACCTCAGCTTAAAGTAAAGTCATTGGATGCGGCCGAAGTGCAGACCACAGACTGGCACACCCAGGATCTTTCATTCGGTGTGCAGCGTCACAATAAAAAACACTCGGCGAGATTGTCTCCTAAAGCTGCGTGGTGTCGCGTTCGATTACCATACCTACAAAATTCAACATGAAACTGTTAAGGCATCAGCAGTAGTGACCTTGTCACCTTGTACGGCAGTGTAAGCTAAAGGTTTCCTGTATGGCTCGCATCTTTTCCCGTGTAGAAGCAGAATAGTTTATCACTGTAATTTCAGACTGTGCCAAACCTTTATACTGCTCTGGCTTATGCTAAGCTGAGTCCTTTCGCAGCGCTCCATACCTGCATCTTCAGTTAATTTTATGCTAATTATCAACATATGGACCAACTACATATGTTATTTCTATGATTGCAGCATTCTACTGATTTGGGGTGAGGCGAAAGTTTTGTGGGGATGTCGTCTCAGTCTGTGAGCGGCCCCTCACTCGCAACCGTACAGAAGTATATATCAGGGATGAGCTCCTGACATTATTACATGTAAGAGACGCTACCTGGTTGCAAAAGGTTCCGTTCACAACCCATACAACCCATACGCCCTTACCGTGCCGAAACGGCCGCTCGTTTCGTTGCTCACTTTCGTTTTGCACAACTTATTCAGCAAGGTTTCCATGACGCCTGGTTGGGGTCAACTTCCTGTCGACAGCGAAGTCGCAAGCGCCACTTGGTGAGTTCTGGTTTATGGACCGCGGACGCTCTTGATGACTTGAGGGAACATAATTGAGCGTAACTGGAGGAACTGATGATCTTGGCAGAATGCGCAACGTGGGATGCGTCCATCCTGTTGGGACATCCGTGCGAGATGCGACTGGCAAGCGCACATACGTTTTTTGCTTTGGACATGAAGCTGAAAGTTTCTTAGGGGGTCATTGCGTCTCTAAACCCATGACAATCGCCCTGCTCGCCAGCCTCCGTTCCCTTGCGACTGACATGGACTGCTGGATTGCTGCGGTCGATAGCCGTTTGCAACGTCCGCGCCGTTTATCATCAAGACGATTACCATCACCGCCAAGGCCCCCATCACTAGAAATCGTTCGTTTTGGGCAGTCAAACCAATCGGGCCCAAAATGACCGACAGCCGACCCAGCAAAATAGTCATTCGGTTAGGAGGGTCCCGTAGCGAAATCCGTTCGCGTCACGGCACGAACAAGGGTAGGAAATTCCCATATGTTGCTAGGCCGCCTGCCGCGTTGCCTTCCTTCGGTTTGATTGGATTGATACCTGTGCGCTGACACCCAGCCTGCTCCCCTCGCGCCCGTTGCCTCGCTGCGTTGCAGGCCTGCAAAGACCAAGAGCGCAGTCAAGGTCGTCATGGGGCTGGGGTACCGCGCGGCGAGGCGACGTACCCTGGCCGGGCTTGCGCAGCGGTTCGGACCTGGTGCGCCCCAGCGTAATCTGTCTCTGAACGATGCGTCCTAGGCCTGCGAAGCTGCTAGGCCGCCTGCCGCGTTGCCTTCCTTCGGTTTGATTGGATTGATACCTGTGCGCTGACACCCAGCCTGCTCCCCTCGCGCCCGTTGCCTCGCTGCGTTGCAGGCCTGCAAAGACCAAGAGCGCAGTCAAGGTCGTCATGGGGCTGGGGTACCGCGCGGCGAGGCGACTTACCCTGGCCGGGCTTGCGCAGCGGTTCGGACCTGGTGCGCCCCAGCGTAATCTGTCTCTGAACGATGCGTCCTAGGCCTGCGAAGCTGCTAGGCCGCCTGCCGCGTTGCCTTCCTTCGGTTTGATTGGATTGATACCTGTGCGCTGACACCCAGCCTGCTCCCCTCGCGCCCGTTGCCTCGCTGCGTTGCAGGCCTGCAAAGACCAAGAGCGCAGTCAAGGTCGTCATGGGGCTGGGGTACCGCGCGGCGAGGCGACGTACCCTGGCCGGGCTTGCGCAGCGGTTCGGACCTGGTGCGCCCCAGCGTAATCTGTCTCTGAACGATGCGTCCTAGGCCTGCGAAGCTGCTAGGCCGCCTGCCGCGTTGCCTTCCTTCGGTTTGATTGGATTGATACCTGTGCGCTGACACCCAGCCTGCTCCCCTCGCGCCCGTTGCCTCGTTGCGTTGCAGGCCTGCAAAGACCAAGAGCGCAGTCAAGGTCGTCATGGGGCTGGGGTACCGCGCGGCGAGGCGACGTACCCTGGCCGGGCTTGCGCAGCGGTTCGGACCTGGTGCGCCCCAGCGTAATCTGTCTCTGAACGATGCGTCCTAGGCTTGCGAAGCTGCTAGGCCGCCTGCCGCGTTGCCTTCCTTCGGTTTGATTGGATTGATACCTGTGCGCTGACACCCAGCTTGCTCCTCTCGCGCCCGTTGCCTCGCTGCGTTGCAGGCCTGCAAAGACCAAGAGCGCAGTCAAGGTCGTCATGGGGCTGGGGTACCGCGCGGCGAGGCGACTTACCCTGGCCGGGCTTACGCAGCGGTTCGGACCTGGTGCGCCCCAGCGTAATCTGTCTCTGAACGATGCGTCCTAGGCCTGCGAAGCTGCTAGGCCGCCTGCCGCGTTGCCTTCCTTCGGTTTGATTGGATTGATACCTGTGCGCTGACACCCAGCTTGCTCCTCTCGCGCCCGTTGCCTCGCTGCGTTGCAGGCCTGCAAAGACCAAGAGCGCAGTCAAGGTCGTCATGGGGCTGGGGTACCGCGCGGCGAGGCGACGTACCCTGGCCGGGCTTACGCAGCGGTTCGGACCTGGTGCGCCCCAGCGTAATCTGTCTCTGAACGATGCGTCCTAGGCCTGCGAAGCTGCTAGGCCGCCTGCCGCGTTGCCTTCCTTCGGTTTGATTGGATTGATACCTGTGCGCTGACACCCAGCTTGCTCCTCTCGCGCCCGTTGCCTCGCTGCGTTGCAGGCCTGCAAAGACCAAGAGCGCAGTCAAGGTCGTCATGGGGCTGGGGTACCGCGCGGCGAGGCGACGTACCCTGGCCGGGCTTACGCAGCGGTTCGGACCTGGTGCGCCCCAGCGTAATCTGTCTCTGAACGATGCGTCCTAGGCCTGCGAAGCTGCTAGGCCGCCTGCCGCGTTGCCTTCCTTCGGTTTGATTGGATTGATACCTGTGCGCTGACACCCAGCCTGCTCCCCTCGCGCCCGTTGCCTCGCTGCGTTGCAGGCCTGCAAAGACCAAGAGCGCAGTCAAGGTCGGCATGGGGCTGGGGTACCGCGCGGCGAGGCGACGTACCCTGGCCGGGCTTGCGCAGCGGTTCGGACCTGGTGCGCCCCAGCGTAATCTGTCTCTGAACGATGCGTCCTAGGCCTGCGAAGCTGCTAGGCCGCCTGCCGCGTTGCCTTCCTTCGGTTTGATTGGATTGATACCTGTGCGCTGACACCCAGCTTGCTCCTCTCGCGCCCGTTGCCTCGCTGCGTTGCAGGCCTGCAAAGACCAAGAGCGCAGTCAAGGTCGTCATGGGGCTGGGGTACCGCGCGGCGAGGCGACGTACCCTGGCCGGGCTTGCGCAGCGGTTCGGACCTGGTGCGCCCCAGCGTAATCTGTCTCTGAACGATGCGTCCTAGGCCTGCGAAGCTGCTAGGCCGCCTGCCGCGTTGCCTTCCTTCGGTTTGATTGGATTGATACCTGTGCGCTGACACCCAGCCTGCTCCTCTCGCGCCCGTTGCCTCGCTGCGTTGCAGGCCTGCAAAGACCAAGAGCGCAGTCAAGGTCGTCATGGGGCTGGGGTACCGCGCGGCGAGGCGACGTACCCTGGCCGGGCTTACGCAGCGGTTCGGACCTGGTGCGCCCCAGCGTA
Source organism: Eudorina sp. 2006-703-Eu-15 (assembly GCA_003117195.1). NCBI lineage: Eukaryota > Viridiplantae > Chlorophyta > Chlorophyceae > Chlamydomonadales > Volvocaceae > Eudorina > Eudorina sp. 2006-703-Eu-15. The sequence goes on along the minus strand of BDSI01000052.1, from coordinate 535,062 downwards.
ATCTGTCTCTGAACGATGCGTCCTAGGCCTGCGAAGCTGCTAGGCCGCCTGCCGCGTTGCCTTCCTTCGGTTTGATTGGATTGATACCTGTGCGCTGACACCCAGCCTGCTCCCCTCGCGCCCGTTGCCTCGCTGCGTTGCAGGCCTGCAAAGACCAAGAGCGCAGTCAAGGTCGGCATGGGGCTGGGGTACCGCGCGGCGAGGCGACGTACCCTGGCCGGGCTTGCGCAGCGGTTCGGACCTGGTGCGCCCCAGCGTAATCTGTCTCTGAACGATGCGTCCTAGGCCTGCGAAGCTGCTAGGCCGCCTGCCGCGTTGCCTTCCTTCGGTTTGATTGGATTGATACCTGTGCGCTGACACCCAGCTTGCTCCTCTCGCGCCCGTTGCCTCGCTGCGTTGCAGGCCTGCAAAGACCAAGAGCGCAGTCAAGGTCGTCATGGGGCTGGGGTACCGCGCGGCGAGGCGACGTACCCTGGCCGGGCTTGCGCAGCGGTTCGGACCTGGTGCGCCCCAGCGTAATCTGTCTCTGAACGATGCGTCCTAGGCCTGCGAAGCTGCTAGGCCGCCTGCCGCGTTGCCTTCCTTCGGTTTGATTGGATTGATACCTGTGCGCTGACACCCAGCCTGCTCCTCTCGCGCCCGTTGCCTCGCTGCGTTGCAGGCCTGCAAAGACCAAGAGCGCAGTCAAGGTCGTCATGGGGCTGGGGTACCGCGCGGCGAGGCGACGTACCCTGGCCGGGCTTACGCAGCGGTTCGGACCTGGTGCGCCCCAGCGTAATCTGTCTCTGAACGATGCGTCCTAGGCCTGCGAAGCTGCTAGGCCGCCTGCCGCGTTGCCTTCCTTCGGTTTGATTGGATTGATACCTGTGCGCTGACACCCAGCCTGCTCCCCTCGCGCCCGTTGCCTCGCTGCGTTGCAGGCCTGCAAAGACCAAGAGCGCAGTCAAGGTCGTCATGGGGCTGGGGTACCGCGCGGCGAGGCGACGTACCCTGGCCGGGCTTACGCAGCGGTTCGGACCTGGTGCGCCCCAGCGTAATCTGTCTCTGAACGATGCGTCCTAGGCCTGCGAAGCTGCTAGGCCGCCTGCCGCGTTGCCTTCCTTCGGTTTGATTGGATTGATACCTGTGCGCTGACACCCAGCCTGCTCCCCTCGCGCCCGTTGCCTCGCTGCGTTGCAGGCCTGCAAAGACCAAGAGCGCAGTCAAGGTCGGCATGGGGCTGGGGTACCGCGCGGCGAGGCGACGTACCCTGGCCGGGCTTGCGCAGCGGTTCGGACCTGGTGCGCCCCAGCGTAATCTGTCTCTGAACGATGCGTCCTAGGCCTGCGAAGCTGCTAGGCCGCCTGCCGCGTTGCCTTCCTTCGGTTTGATTGGATTGATACCTGTGCGCTGACACCCAGCTTGCTCCTCTCGCGCCCGTTGCCTCGCTGCGTTGCAGGCCTGCAAAGACCAAGAGCGCAGTCAAGGTCGTCATGGGGCTGGGGTACCGCGCGGCGAGGCGACGTACCCTGGCCGGGCTTGCGCAGCGGTTCGGACCTGGTGCGCCCCAGCGTAATCTGTCTCTGAACGATGCGTCCTAGGCCTGCGAAGCTGCTAGGCCGCCTGCCGCGTTGCCTTCCTTCGGTTTGATTGGATTGATACCTGTGCGCTGACACCCAGCCTGCTCCCCTCGCGCCCGTTGCCTCGCTGCGTTGCAGGCCTGCAAAGACCAAGAGCGCAGTCAAGGTCGTCATGGGGCTGGGGTACCGCGCGGCGAGGCGACGTACCCTGGCCGGGCTTGCGCAGCGGTTCGGACCTGGTGCGCCCCAGCGTAATCTGTCTCTTAACGATGCGTCCTAGGCCTGCGAAGCTGCTAGGCCGCCTGCCGCGTTGCCTTCCTTCGGTTTGATTGGATTGATACCTGTGCGCTGACACCCAGCTTGCTCCTCTCGCGCCCGTTGCCTCGCTGCGTTGCAGGCCTGCAAAGACCAAGAGCGCAGTCAAGGTCGTCATGGGCCTGGGGTACCGCGCGGCGAGGCGACGTACCCTGGCCGGGCTTGCGCAGCGGTTCGGACCTGGTGCGCCCCAGCGTAATCTGTCTCTGAACGATGCGTCCTAGGCCTGCGAAGCTGCTAGGCCGCCTGCCGCGTTGCCTTCCTTCGGTTTGATTGGATTGATACCTGTGCGCTGACACCCAGCTTGCTCCTCTCGCGCCCGTTGCCTCGCTGCGTTGCAGGCCTGCAAAGACCAAGAGCGCAGTCAAGGTCGTCATGGGGCTGGGGTACCGCGCGGCGAGGCGACGTACCCTGGCCGGGCTTGCGCAGCGGTTCGGACCTGGTGCGCCCCAGCGTAATCTGTCTCTGAACGATGCGTCCTAGGCCTGCGAAGCTGCTAGGCCGCCTGCCGCGTTGCCTTCCTTCGGTTTGATTGGATTGATACCTGTGCGCTGACACCCAGCTTGCTCCTCTCGCGCCCGTTGCCTCGCTGCGTTGCAGGCCTGCAAAGACCAAGAGCGCAGTCAAGGTCGTCATGGGCCTGGGGTACCGCGCGGCGAGGCGACGTACCCTGGCCGGGCTTGCGCAGCGGTTCGGACCTGGTGCGCCCCAGCGTAATCTGTCTCTGAACGATGCGTCCTAGGCCTGCGAAGCTGCTAGGCCGCCTGCCGCGTTGCCTTCCTTCGGTTTGATTGGATTGATACCTGTGCGCTGACACCCAGCTTGCTCCCCTCGCGCCCGTTGCCTCGCTGCGTTGCAGGCCTGGTCATGGTCAGACCACGCAGTCATGGTCAGACCGCTCAGCCCCCATGACCTTGACTGTGTTGCTGGGCTTCAACAAGCCATGCTGTGTCGCGGCGTTATGGTTTGTGCAATTTAGGCGCGGAGACAACTTGGGTACAAAGCTTCGAATAGGTTCCTGTGAGGTTGGGACGACGGCAGCCTCCGGGGAAGTCCTGACGGCTCACCCCGTACATGCTGGTGCCTCTCAGGCATTAACCATAATGTCCTTCATTTATGTAAGTTATGTTGCAGTGGACACCGCGCGCGCGGGTCAGCTTTGCCCGACAATTAACCCTAGAGCGCAACGTGTCGTCAATCTCGCAGCTGACACCCAGAGACCGACACTGAAGAGACCGGCACTATAGATCGACACCGAAGAGACCGACACCAGCTCCAGTCATGCCTCATGCGCAACTGGCATCACGCTGCTTGGTCGGATGGCCGCGGCAGGTAGTTCTCCTGGAATGTCGGCAGGTGGGCACCGACGTACGTGCACCTGTGGTCAATCCTTGGCAGGTGCGCTGCAACACCCATTCACTCCTACACCACCACTCATCACGTAGTGACGCACTTCGTGCGCGGGGCCGAGGCCACCCTGCTAACGATACCGGTCCTCAAAATATCACCCGAAGGGGGGGGACAAGCAAGTCTCTTACCTAAACACACATACCATATACACACACACACATATTCCTGGTTTATTTTAACACATATTCCTGGCTGGGGCAAGGGCAGTCGTGTGGCATATATACGGGCATCTCCGGGCTCAGCTGTGACCCTTGCATGTCTCAATGTACCCCTGCTACTCCTGCTCACGAACACCCATGCGTGCCTGGCGCCGCCACCTACCGCCACCGCCATAGGATCCCGCCACCCATAGGATCCATTTGCCCACAGAGTTTAACCCCCTTGCCACTAAATCAGCGCCCCCCGTTCCACGGCACATTCCACCTCAGGCTGGACAAGATTGTGCCAACTGGTACCAAGCATAGCATGGAGGGAGCTCGCACCCGCCCTGCTACAGCTTGCACCCGCCCTGCTACAGCTTGGACCGGGTCGCAACAACCGTCGCCGCGCCGTCCGCCGCGCCCGCCTCGGCGTTTGATGACTCTTGCCGCGTCAGGGCGGCCGCCGCCGTGGCTGTCGCGGCGACCGCGACTCTCGACGCGAAGGACGTCAACGCCGCCGCCGCGGCCGCCGTCGGCTGCACCTGGCCCGTCACGATGCGCAACAAGTCCCGGGCGCAGGGCAGCAACCCCTCCATCATCTGGAGGTCGGCATCGCCTTCGCTGACGCCGCCGCCGTGAGGCATCACCGCCGCCCTGTCCGCCGCCTTCAGGGGCCGCCACGACATGACAAAGTCGCCGTGCCCCACGTGATTGTACAGCAGGTGTCGTACCGGCACGCCACACCTGCAGGAGGCACGGCAGTCCCTCTGCACACTATGTACCATATGATGGCCGCGTACCATATATGACGGCCGCGATGTTGGGTAAGTGGGAGCGGGAGCAGGGACAGGGGACAGGGGACAGGGGACAGGGGACAGGGCAGCTCGAGGAGTCTTGGCGGTCCTTCCTGCCAGCCCGCAGCACACGCATGGCCCCGCACGGTGCGTTTGCATGCTGGGTGCCGGCAGGGTCCCCTTCCGACCCTTCCTTTGCCGCAAATCCCGGGTGGCCCTTCTTGCCTGCTGCTGCTGCTGCTACCTGAAAACTAGTGCTGCTGCTGCTGCTGCTGCTGCCTGAAAACTGGTGCTGCTGCTGCTGCTGCCTAAAAACGGGGGCTGCTGCTGCTGCTGCCTGAAAACTGCTGCTGCTGCTGCTGCCTGAAAACTGCTGTTGCTGCTGCTGCTGCCTGAAAACTGGTGCTGCTGCCTGGGTTCTTGGGATGATTGGTTTCGGTGCCCGAGTACCCCGTCTCTGCATCTTCCGGGTTGTCGGATGGTCGGGTCCCTCTCGGCTGAACCCCCTCGGTTCGCCCTCCCTGCCTTCACCCCGCCACCCAAGCCACGCTCTCCCTCTGGCGCCAGCAAAACATTTCGTCAGCTCAGCGACAATCGATCTCTAGCGGCTATTGACTGACGGATGAACCACGTTACAGTGGACCCCGCGGTGACCCACAATCCCATATGTAATGGAAGGAGAGCACGACACGACACGACACGACACACGTGTAGGCGAGGCTGCCCGGTGACGTCTCCCATATGTAATGGAAGGAGAGCACGACACGACACGACACGACACACGTGTAGGCGAGGCTGCCCGGTGACGTCTCCCGGAGAGACGCGACTACCTGACGCACCCGGCTCCGCCACCCTCACCCACACCCACACCCAGGGCAGTCCTCCGCACAAAGCATTCGTTCTTCACGTCCCGTCCCGACCCGTCCCGTCCCATCCCGTCCCCGCAGAGCCGGGCCTCCTAGGCATCAAATGAGCGCTCATGGGGTCCGATGAGCGCACATGGGGTTGCCGTACCATACCGTACCATACCGTACTTGGATCTGCTGTCTGCCACTGCTCCTTACCTTCGCAGCTGTAGCACCAACTCCGCGCCCTCATGCCACGGAACCATGTGATCTGAGCCGCTGCCCATCACCACGAACGGTGGTAGCTGCGCCGCCGCCGCCAGGCTGAACGGCTCCGAGGGGCCCGACGGGCCTGCGCCGCCGCCGCCGCCGCCGCCAGCGGCGGCGGCGACGGCTGGATCCGCCAGGCCTGCACGCGACGGGATGGCGTCCCCGAGCAACTCGAACGAGGTGAAGAAAGAGGTGAAGTGGCCGCCGTCGGCGGGCGGCCGGGCGCCGCCGGCGGCGTCCTCCGCCGCATCCGCAGCTCGGGCCAGGATGACCGCGGGCGACGCGGCGGCGAAGCCGGCGGGACCGCCCACCGCCCGCTTCATCATCGAGAGCTCCTGTACCGCACGCGCTTTCTCGAACTCGTAATGCTTCGCGATGTCGTACACCGCCGACATGCCGACGAACACCGCCGGCATGCGAGTGTCGAGCTCCGCATGTGAGGGCGCCGCCGCCGCCGCGCCCGCAGCGGCGGCGGCGCTTCCGTCATCGTACGACATGTCTACGCCCGCCTTGGGATGCAGCTGCACGTCGGCGACGGCGCGTAACGCGTGTAAGGCCCCCGAGACAGACGTGCCGCCGCCACCCAGCAGGTACGCCGCCGTGTCCCGTGGGTCGGTTTGGTGCGCCGCGGACCCCTGCGGCTGCTCGTCCTCGCCGTGTCGCCCTCGTCGTTGCGGCTCCTCAAGACCGTTACCGACCCCGCCGTTGCCGGCGGCGCCGTCGGTCTGCGGCGGCGGCGGCGCCGCCGCCGCTGCGGCGGCGGCTCGGGCACGTACGCCTGCGGCGGCGGCGGCGCGGCGCAGCAGCGCCCAGGCGATTAGGTGGCCGCCGGCGGAGTGTCCGACTGCGCTGACGCGGGCAGGGTCGCCGCCGTACCGAGCCACGTTGTCGAAGGTCCACGTCATCGCGGCACTGACCTCCTCCACCATCGTGCCTGTACGACGCAGTGGGGGCGGAACGGCACGGGGCCGAGATCGAGTGGCGTCCCCGGACTCCCCGGGCTCCCGCATGAGACATACATGAGAGGTTACGTGTCGTACGGCATCCGTACGGATTGCACGCCGGCCCCCGGCTCGGTGCACCTCCTTGAATACCCACCTGTGCCATGTTGCGTTTCGGAGCACTCCTCTTTGCGCCGGTTGGCCTGTCTCGTGCCGGCAACTAACACGACACCGCGGTACCCACCGCGGCGGTGCTACAGCCCCCCTCGAATGTCGTACATGGCCGTACATGGTCGTAGCTCACCCGCCAAAGCCTCGGGGTACAGGGTGTACGTAGGGACGACCACGATGAGCCCCGCCTGCGCCAGCCGCGTCGCCATGGGCGCGTACTGCCAGGTCTCCCCGCTGGCCCACACGCCACCGTGCAAGAAAAACACGACCGGCATGGGCGCTTGGTGCTGCTGGTGTTGGTGTTGGTGTTGGTGTTGGTTGTGGCTGGGTCCGGGCAGCGGGACATAGAGGTCGAGCACATTGCGCGACGCGGGGCCGTACGGCACCTGCCTCTGCACGGCAACGCCGTACCGATCGGGCGGCAGCTGCGCGAGCGCGGTGGCCAGGTCAGGAGGTCTAGGGGAGGAGCTGTGCTGCCCTTCAGGGGGTGGTGGCGCCGGTAGCTGGTCCGCCGGAAGGGTTGTCAGGCGCCTGCAGGGGCAGGCCACACATCCGCGCATCGGGCCCAGCAGCCAGCGCTCTCTTTCCGAGGGTTCAGCTCCAAGGGTTCAGCTCCAAGGGTTCAGCTCCAAGGGTTCAGCTCCAAGGGTTCAGCTCCAAGGGTTCAGCTCCAAGGGTTCAGCTCCAAGGGTTCAGCTCCAAGGGTTCAGCTCCAAGGGTTCAGCTCCAAGGGTTCAGCTTTAGCTAACCACCGGGTGAGTTAGTCTTGGGAGGGAAGGTCGCATCGCGGCGGGGGTGTGCCACATGACGCCCGGGCGCAATGGGCTGGGCTGGCTGCACGCCGCCTTGGATGCCGCCTGCGGGTGTGCTTCGTCTGTGTTGATTGAAACCTGCCGTAAACCCACCTGATCGCTACGAGTGCTTTTTTTCTTTCAATTATCAAGCTCCACCCACCTGTAAACCGACATGGCGTACAAGCCGTACGGCGCAAGCGCCAAGATCGCGGCGATCTCCATCCCCAGGATCTTGGCCACTCGGGCCGCGCGGGCGAGCTTCGGCAGCATGTCGCCGCCGGCGCTATCTATGTCGGCCTGTACGGCGATGGAGATGGGGGTGTACGTTCACCGGGTTGGACGTGCGGGATGCAGCCGCAACGCCTGTACGGCCGTAATGTCCCAGACCATCATGTGAGTGACCGCAACGTGAGACCCGCATTAGAGGATTTGAGAATTTGATGTTGATTTGGTTCAGACGGGCCCTTTAGCTCACCAACCTTGGCGCCCTTGAGGGCCTCCTTGAGAAAGGACGACATGGCAACCAACCGTTGGCGTTGGTGCGCTGGCTGACTGCGTTGACGGGAGAGCTGTGGGCCGATGCTGCCAGGGCGCGTGACGGGGAGAAGGCGGTTATGGAGTGCTAGGTTGCGATGGGGCAACACGGGAGGCACAGCCCCGCAAGACACGCGCAGTTGCGGCACAGCGGTGGAGTAGCCGTACGCTCTGCGGTGGCCTCGAGCGCTGGCGCGTGCCAGCATGGAGGCGCTCTGCGCTTTGAGGGGCAATCTCGGCGGGGAATAATTTCCTGTGATTGAACGCGCACAATCAGGCTTGCATGGAACTTTCACGAAGAACAACACAGAACAAACTATTGCGCCTGTCAGTTGCTTCAGAAAATAGGAATAAAGTGGCAATATCAACTCTACCTTGCTTGTGTGATTCAGGAAATGTGGGCTGAACCCCAGGAACGAACAAAACATCGGCGCCGAGACCAACCGCGGCGATGATTTGCGGGCGTCTCCTGCCCAAGTGGGCAGGTGGTATATGTATTGACCAAAATTATCGTTTCTGGCTGTGATCATTTTACACGCGTTTGTTGGACTGCGTTTTGGTGCGGGTTCGACAGGGCCACGGCCCTGGCAACCCGTAACACTGTTACCTTGAGACTTGCATATCAGACGTTAGACTCGCAACGATATGCCTATCTTTTGACGCAATCATTGCACCCTGAGACTTTCGTATCGCCATGGCGAGCCCTGAGTATGGCGTGCCCGAGGAACCGGAGGTGGCCCTGGAAGACGCTGATGTGTATAAAGGAACTTCCAACAGTGACTATGTCGTCATTCGGCGTGTGCGGTTGTATCGGTCCAAGTTCATCACGTACCATAATATTGAAGAGAACCCTGAGGACAACAAGCAGTGGATTCTCACATCTCAGTGTGATCTTGTGCCGCGCACGTTTGCGGACATTAAGGAGGCTGTCAACAAGTACGTGCGCCCTCGCGGTCAGTGGGCAATTACAACGTTGGTGAAGCCCAAGTCCTTGGGCACACCTGGCCAACTTGTGCGCTTGGTAAGATGCTGCGTCGTCGTTTGTTGTCGCCGGTTGCTGCCAATCTGGCGTTTGTTCGTAAGCTTACGAGTTCGTATCAAGCAGCAGCTATCCAGTATGCCTCGCTTTCCTACACATTAGGATACCACCCGTGTGCCCGTGCCTTCGGCTTAGGAAATATTGTTTACAATGAGGTTTTGCAGCTCAGCGGTTGGCTGGTTTTTTTTCGTCGCGGGCCGATTGCGGGAAACAACCCGGTCCCGTGGCCTTGACTGCACCCTACGAAACCACCGCTGGCCCCAACTCTCTAGGAAGCCGTGCCCTGCCTGGAGCCGCTCCTAATCATCCAATAAGCCAGGACTCTGTTGTCGTCCACGGCTCACGGCATGCTTACGTCTCCCGTTGGCATTCCCACGCCCTGCCCCGCCCGTCACCTTTCCAGTACATGTTCACCTTGTCATGGCCCACGCGCTGGGCTGCCAAGGGCTACACGTCCTTCTCCTTCGGCTTCGAGTCCCTGGACGAGGCGCGGCACTGGCACTCCCGGCTGGGCGAGTGCCTGAGCACTCTACGCACGGAGAAGGCCATGGCAGCGGCCACGGGATCGACCCCGCAGACCGGGTCCATCGCCACCACCAGCTTCCACCCTCACCGCCTCAGCCTGGGCACTGTGCCCGGCGGCGCCTCCAACGGTGGCGGTGGCGGTACTGCGGGCGGCGCCTTCACGACGATCAGCGCGGGCCCGCTGCAGGGCACGGCGTCGATGCCGTCAAGCTCCACAGGCGTCGCGGCGACGGCGGCGTTGTCCAAGTCGAGTACCCCGGTGCACGTGCAAACGTTTGCGGAGGGCCGAGCTTCGGCAGGGCAGGTGCCGAATGCCCAGGTGATTTGGGTCCCTCACCTGACCCGACCTTACCTGGTTATGTGGTTGGGAGTGGGCCCGTCGTTTCAAAAAAAACGGGCCAGGCACTGTGTGACCCAGATCACCAAGTGCGTGCAAAGTTGTACATCTGCTCTCGGATGGGAGTATCCGGACGGCAGCTATGCCCTGTGTCCCGTGAATCTGAATTCGCGTCCACGTAGGGTCTTTGCTCGTCCACGTAGGGTCTTTGCTCGTCCACGTAGGGTCTTTGCTCGTCCACGTAGGGTCTTTGCTCGTCCACGTAGGGTCTTTGCTGCGGCCACGCCTGGTGTTTGCAGTACGCCCGAGCCCGGAGGGCCTGTCCATGATCTGATCTGGGTCGCATCATCGTCTGGGTCACATGCCAGATGAGCCTGCGTGTTCGAACGGCTCCCTGCCCTCCCCTCCCGGCTGTTCCCTGGCCCCAGATCACCAGCTCCGGGACTTCACCGGAGGAGCACGGACGGGGTGAGCGAGTGCAGGGCGTCGGCGCAGGGCGTGCTCGCCAGCCCGCGACGGTTCCCAACGCGCCATTTGATGCCCTGTGTTTCCTGTGGCCGGAAGTGAATGCGGGCCCCTAGGCTGTACCTGCGTGGGACACCACCCTTTCCTCCTCTTCCAAGGCCAAGGTGAGCTCTTGGACGGCGTTGAGGGTACCCATCTGGAACCCTCTGTGCCTCTCTGTGCGTTCGCGACGCTGCAGGAGCGGCAGCAGCGCCTTCTCCCCCCGGCTCATCTCACGGCGCCGTGTCGTCCTCGGCGCCGACCAGCAGCGTGACCCGGGGCAGCTCCTTCGCCGTCGCGACGGCGGCGGCGGCGAAAGCCGCCGCTGGCCTGCCGGCAACCGGGGCGGCCGCGACGACGACGAAGGCGCTTTTGTCCAGGGGCACCGCCGCCACCGCGGCCGCGCCGCCGCCGGCGCAGCCGCCGCCGCCGCCGCCCAGCAGCACCGACAGCGAGGGAAACTTCGAGGAGCTGGAGGAAGCTATCATGAGTGGCCACTCGACCCTCGGGCACCACGGACATCCCCGGGGCTCAACCGGGGCGCTGTCCGGCGCCGGGCCGCCCTGCAGGCAGCCCCGGGGGACGCTGCGGGGCGACGTGCACCACAGCAAGCAGCGCTGGGTGCCGTACAAGCAGGTACCGTCGAAGGGATGCGTGTGTGGGGCAGTGTAGCAGGGCCGGGTGGAGCTAGGGTTTTGCTGACCAGGTATGGGGCCCTGGTCTGGGACTTGGACGAGGGCGGGCGACAGTTAGGAAGGCATGCGGGGCTGTTTTTTTCTGGGCTCCTGATTACTGATGGTATTGATGTTTGACAACACAGGGATCGGCTGGACCCGTTTCCGGAACACAAGGTCGCGATGATTGCCAAGCAGCACGCGCATGAGCTTGTCTCGGTCATCGAAATTATAATTCGTCCCAACTTTGACCCGTCAACGCGCTTCTGACCAGACTGTCTCACCTGCGCTGCGCAGGTCAACGGGGTGGCCATCTACTACCGGCCGCAGACCGCAGGCGACGCGGAGGCGGGCGTGGGCGGCGAGTTCATGGTGGGTGCGGACCTGACGGGGTGGTGGTTCAATTGAAAAAAGAATAAACCCGAAGAACACCACCCTGACGGGGTGGTGGTGTCGGCAGGCTGCTGTCAGACAGATACAAAGCGTCTGATACAAAGTCGGGAACAGCGACGGCGAAATTTGCACTTCACCAACCGAGTAATATTTATTCGTTGCGCGACCCCCGTGGCTGCCTGCACAGCGACGGCCTATTTAGGAGTTGTGTTGTAAGGAGTTGCCTGTTTAGGAGTTGACGTTCGGTTCCGCCTTGCCCTGCGCCGCGACCTCCCCAGGTCAGCACCGTGGTCCGTGGCAGCCCACGCCGCTGCGTCACGGCCCTGACCTCCCACTGCGGCACCACCACCATCCTGGGCCCGGCCATCTCCCAAGAGGTGCTGCAGCGCCGGAGGGCGATCGACGAAAAAGAGGTGCGCCGATGCATAAGAGGTGTCCCTAGTGCGGGTGTGCTAAAACAATGCCCGCGTGCCGCACAACTTGCCCTTGCTGTAACAGCCCAAAAAGTAAAGCGAGGTACGTTCTAAGGCTGAGGGCGGATGACGGGCCGCGTAGGTCAGCACATGCCGGCAGGCTGCGCGGATGTCGTCGCGTCTGTCAGCCGGTGCGGGTCCGCCGCGACCCCGACCCCAATCTCGTGCCGGGCTGACCTTGCGGCGAGGGACACCCGACGCGGTTGCGGGCGGGTTCTTCATGAGACACCCGACGCCCTACCGTGCCACAGCACGCAGTCGGCCAGTGCTGCAGCCGGCCAGCGCACCTGTCTTGGTACCAGTGGCGGCAGCGGTACTGCGGAGTAGTCCACGACGGACCCGACGCGTGTCACGTACGTCCTGTGGCCTGCCCGCCGCCTCCTGCTGCCGCTCCAGGTCCTGCGCATCGTGATCCAGGCCCCGGGCTTGGCGGGGGCCATCTGCGCCCCCCGGGAGCTGGTGGTGGAGACGGTCTTCAAGACGGACGAGACGGGTGAGGCCAGGCGGGAGAGGGGGCGGAGAGGGGGGTCGCGAGGGGTTCAGGAGTGCGAGGCGAAGCATGGGCCCGTGCGGGGCTGAGGCTGGACCTGGCCTCATTTGCGTTCTGCACGGACCGAGCTGGGCACGCATTGGGACGTCGCGGCGAGTGGCGTCTTTAGAGGTGTGCAGAGGAGTGCGCGCTGAGGTACGGGTCCAGAGGGGGGAGGGCGGTATTGGAGTGCCCCCGTTGCTGCGTGGGCCTTGCCGCGCGCATCCCCGCATCTCCGGGTTTATTTCTTTTTTCAATTTATCCCCGCATCCCCGCCTCACCCGGGGTGTCTGTGCCCTCCCGCCTGCCCCCAGGCCCCACGCTGGTGCTCATGTTCAACAGCTGCGAGCCGCCGGCGAGGTTCGTGGAGAGCAAGACGGCCGAGCAGCAGGACTCGGGCGCGGTCGCAGAGGATCTGGAGTCGGTCGAGGTGGGTGGCTCGGGCTGTTCCTAGGTGGGTGGGTGTGGTTGGGGCGGGTCCTATGGGGAGAGGGCTATGTCAATCAGACATAACACATATGGACCAACTCTAGGGTCCCTGGGATCGCTCGCTTGGCCGTCTCCTACCAACGGCGGCTGGCTGTGGGCTGTGGATCACCCTCCCTCCCCCCTCTGGCAGCAGCGCAGTTTGAAAATGTCTACCAATTTCCCACACCCGACACGCAGAGCTCCTCGGAGGGTGGCAGCCGCAGCTGGTGGCGGCGGCCCGTGTTGGCTCGGGTGCGCGGCGGCTACACGATGGCCCCCCTGGAGGACAACTCGTCCCTGGACACCTCCCCGGAGGCCCTGGTCACTTGCATCATGAAGGTACGGGGGACTGGGGGGTTTGAAGCGGGGCGCGGGGGGGCACGAGGAGGGGAGGAGCACGGGAGAGTGAGGGTGGGATGGTGGGTGCAACCAGAGAGGTAGGGTGTCAAGAGCGCCAGGTAGGTAGGAAGGTTAGGGCGGGGGGGGGGGGCAGGCCCAGGCTTGGGGTGCAGGGCAAGATCCAAACGCCCCGGTCCGCCCCCGCGGCCCCGCCCTGTCGCAGGTGGACCTGGGCGGTGTGTGCGGCGAGCGCAGCTGGCTGCGTCTGGTGTCCAACCTGGCCGGCTGGACGGACGCCTTCGTGGACCGTATGCTGATGGCGGTGACGCTGCTGCGGGACGAGGTGGAGCAGAGCCGCTTCGTGGTGCAGCCGCTCAGCATGATGGCCTCGTCGTCGCGGCTCAAGGTGGGGCGCGTGGGGGGGTGGGGCGCCCTGCGGCGGGCCATGGCCAGGGAAACGGCCATCCGTCCATCCATCCATCCACCCATCCATCCATCCATCCATGTGTTATACGTATCTGACCGGGCCTGGCACTGGCCAAGGGCTGCTAATCCATCCCTGACGGAAAGACCGCCGAAGCACTCTCCTCGCTTTGCCGGGGAAGGAGAAGGGCGTGAGGGGCAACATCCCCCCGTGTGTGTGTGTGTGTGTGAATATTATGTACGCGTCCGGATTTCGCTGCCACGCCACATCTCTTGTCGACGCTGCCGGCGCCTTGCCCGCCGTCCCTGCCTGTCTCCGACGTGTTTTCCTTGCGCGCCACCCCTGCCTGTCCCCGACGTGTTTTCCTTGCCTGCCGCCCGTGCCTGTCTCTCGCCGATGTGTTTTCCTCTCCCGCCCGAAGGAACGCGAGCGGGAGTCACTCGGGGTGGGCTCCGCGGTGGACCTGTCGGCGTTGGGCGGCGCAGCCCGCAGCATGGAGAGCGCGGTGCTGACCGCGGCGGCGGCGGCGGGGGCCGCGGGCGGGCTGCGGCGGCTGCGTCAGGGGACGCTGCAGCGGTCGACGGTGGCGCGCGCCAAGAGTCGCATGGAGGTGGGGCGGCTCAGCTGAGCCGCATCCGCATCTGCGGGGGTCGGGGGTGGGTATACATAGGAAATTGGTAGACACATTCAAACCGTGCTGCGGGAGCGGGGAGGAGTGGGGGTTGATTGACATCAGTCGCATCAGATGGGTGAGGGTCCGACTCTTCTTCGCCGTCGGCAGTGCCGACGTCTTGTTCCAGCGCTTACAGTTACAGCTTCAGTTATGGAAAGCCCGGAAAAAGGTGGACGCCGTCTCATCACCGGAGACCCTGGCACATTCCCCCCTGACCGGTTGCTTGCGCTGGCGATCAGTACGTACGGCAATTGCGACCACCCCACCCCGCCCCGCCCCGCCCCACCCCACTCCACCTCACCCAACCCCGTGATTGCCCTGCCACCCATCTGCATGACTGACGAGCGCATTCCCGGGGCCGCTGTGCCGATGTGTCGTACACCGCCGTACAACGCAGGGCGAGCGGCCCTCCCTGGTGGACGGCCCCGCCGCGGAGCACGGCGCCGCGGGGGCCGCAGTCGCGTCGGGCGCCGAGGCCGGGTCGGAGGCTGTCGGCGCGCCGGCGGCGGATGAGGACGCAGCCAAGGCGGGATCGGTGCCGGGGGCGGCGCACTCGGAGGCGGAGGGCGCCGCGGCCCGCGCGGCGGAGGCGGGTCCGGGGGCCGGGCCGCCCCCGGGCGGTTACGAGACGTTGGACGACGTGAGTCCACGGGTTGGGGCATGGGGATGGTGCGGCCGCTTTGTGGTCTGGGCGTCCGGATCACATCAGGCTGGGCCAGATCGGATCAGATCGGATCAGATCGGATCAGATCAGATCGGATCAGATCGGATCAGATCGGATCAGATCAGACAGCACGGATGGGCCAGTGCCGGATTGCCCGCCCGCCCACCCGTCTGTCTGTCTGTCTTTCTGTCCTGTTGACCGAGACCACTGACCCGTCGCTGTCATTTCCCATTGGGTTCCCAGGGTTCGCGTGGACGTCCTCGGCCGGTCCCGCCCTCGCCCCCCTCCCGCCCCAGTGGCTCTGGCAGCAGCGCAGTTTGAATGTGTCTACCAATTTCCTATACCCTCCCTCGCCTCCCCTCCCCGCCAATTTTCTGTATTCCCCTCCCCTCCAGGTCCTGGCCCGCATGAAGTCTCTGTCCTTCCTGGACACCTCCGTGTGGGACAACCTGCACCAGCCGGGCAAGGACGCGCCGTTCAAGGTGTGGCGGCAGGGGGGCGGGGGCGGGGCGGGGCAGGAGGGGGAGGGAGGCGGGAGGCGGCGCGATGGGGAGGGAAGGGGGAGGGAGGATCCGCGTGCGGCGGGGGTGACGGCGAGAGACGGGGCGTGGGAGCCACGTGCGCGGGGAAGTAGGGAAGGGTGCTTGGCCGGTCGGAGTTGACGTCTTCTTTTGAGTGACGATGCCTCCGTGCTTCGCAAGGGCGGGGTGCCCCGTGCCCGTCTCCACGCTTGCTGGGAAACAAAATACGGTAGCTCATGTTGCCGTCAACGTCCTCCATTGCATCTCCCTGGTCCATTTCTCGCCACGGCCCTCCTTCCCCCCCTCCGGCCTCCGCCCCTTCCGCCCCTCGGCCCCCCCCTCCCCGCGATGTTGTTCAGATCCGCGGCCCGACCTACCTGAAGGACCGCAAGAAGATCCCCGCCGGCTACAGCCGCTTCGTGCTGGGCTCCATGGACGTCATCCAGCAGCCCCCGGGGGTGATGCACGAGCACGTCGCCCGCTTCATCCCCGCCATTCGGTGGGTGGGAGACGGGGTGGCGCGGGGGCGGGGGCGGGGTTGGGGGCGGGTGGGGTGGAGAGTGGTGGTGCCGCCACGCGGACCGCACTCTTGTGTCGCCCTCTCTCGCGACAGTGCAGTTAGGTGGGGTGGTTGTGCAATATGGCGCGTCCGCGGCCTGCCTGGAAAAATCTGCTCGCCGGGCTTCCGACCCCGGCGTCGGCCTTCGGTGCTCCGCCCGCGGTGCCGGCGGGCCTCCCCGGCGGACCGCCCAAGGCCGACGCCGGGGTCGGAAGCCGGGGGGGCATCCCCACCGGATCAGTATATGCAGCGCAGTGTAAAATATGTCTACCAATTTCCTATATCCCCACCGGATCGCCCTGACTTTGCGCTCATTGTTCCTGGTGTCCTGCTGTTTTTGTATCTGTTGACGGTGTCGATACCCGGCTATCCCGGCCGCTGTATCCACCCCCGCCGACGCCTCTCCACCTCTCTTCCACAGCCGTCTTGTAATCGTCCCACGCCTGCCTGCCTGCCTGCGCGCCCACCCGCCGGCGGAGCTGAAACATGTCTGATCTCTTTCCCTTACCCATCCCGCCCCGCCCCGCCCCACCCCATCGCGCCCCGCCCCGCGCCCACGCGCCCCTCCCTCCCTCTCTCCCTCCCTCCCCCCCTCCCTCCCTCCCCCCCCAGCGAGTCCGGTGCGCCCTTCATGGTGGTGGTCCACCTGGTCATCCCAGGGACCCCGCTGCTCGGCATCGTGGCCACCTTCGTCACCGACCGCCACCCCTCCACGCTGGGCACACCGCCCGCTTCGCCCATGGAGGACGAACATGACTGGGAGCCCTTCGACTTGTGCCTCCACAAGTGAGGGGGGGGGATGGGAGGGGGGTTTGGGAGTTGAATTGAAAAAAGAAATCAACCCGAAGAACGAACCCTGGCACACCCAGAACAACTCGGTATACTTACGTGGTGGGGTTGGGAGGGAGGGGAAGGGAAGGGGAGGGAGGGAGGGAGGGACGGGGGGGGGGGAAAGCGAGTCACGGGGGGCAGTCACGGTGCCCAACATGCCCCGCCGTCATACCCGCCGGTGTATGAACCCGCTCGAGCAAACACCGGTGTTGGGAGAGCCCGCTGGCTTCAGTTTCCCTAAAACCATCCGTCTCCGCGTTGGCCGCTCCGACCCGCCCCATCCATCCACCTCATGCGGCTCCCCCGCTGCCGCCCTCTGTCCCCCCCTTTTGCCCCTGTGGACTGCCCCCCGCGGCCCCTCCCCTGGACTGCCCCCACCCAGGTACATGACCGGCTCCAACTACGTCCGCAACCACATGCTGAAGCTCATCCCGCACATCGCCGACGGCTCCTGGATGATCAAGCAGTCGGTGGGCACCACACCGGTTATCCTGGGGAAGCAGCTGCGGACCATCTACTACGAGACGCCGCAGGTGGGTGGCTGGGTGGGTTAAATTGAAAAAAGAAATAAACCCGGTGGGTGGGTGGGTTGGGTGCTTACCGGAGGAGGGCCGCTGAGGGGGCCGTCGTAAGGCCCTGCGTGTTTCACATTGGTGCCTGTATGAGCTGGGTGGGGCCAGCGGCTGGTGCGGTGTGTAGCTGGGGGAGGGGGGGGGCGGAAGGGGAGAGCCCATGTGCGTGCATGTGTGTGGGGATGTTTGTGTGTGTATCAAATGTTGCTGCTTTAAAAATAAAAGCAATGGTATTGGGTCTATAGCCTTAACAGGGCGGGGAAGGAGCGGGCGAATGGGGGCGGTTCGGAGGGCGCGGCGTGCACGGCTGTGTGATGGGACCTTCCCGTGCACTCCTCCCCGGCTGCGGGCTGCAGTACATCGAGATCGACATCGACATCTCGGCCAACAACGTGGCGTCGTACGTGACCGGCCTGGTCCGCGGCGCCACCCGGTCGCTGGTTATCGATATGGGCTTCGTGCTGGAGGGTGAGTGCATGTGCGTTGACACATGAGACATGAGAAGAGTACCTGGAGGGGGGAAGTCCAGTCCAGTCGAGTCATGGGCCCCCGCAGGCCCCCGTCATAGTTAACACCGCACGTGCGCGGGGCAGTCCGCGGCGGGCTGGCCGGGCCGCACCCGGTCCCGCCTTCTCCGCCCTGTGCGCTGGGCGACCCCAGGGACCATACCCACCCGTGCCCTCCTCCCCGCCCGCCCGCCCGCCCGCCCGCCCGCGGTTCCCACGCGCGCACCCCGCCTCTTGTTACCCCGTCAGCCCCGCGACCCGGCTGCACTACCACCTGTGCCCCCGGGCCGCTGGGCGTCTTCAGCAGGGTTGGGTCGTGGGGCTGCTTCGGGGTTTTCCTCCAGGTTCGCTGGGTGACGCCCTCCCCGCCCCTCCCCGCCCTTCCCTCCCGCCCTCCCCTTCCCTCCCGCCCTCCCCTCCCCTCCCCTCGTTCTTCGGGTTTGTCTCATTCTTTCAATCCACCCCCCTCGCCCCAGGCACCACCCCCTGGGAGCTGCCCGAGGCGCTGCTGGGCACCCTGCGGCTCTACCACCTGGACATCAAGACCGCCAAGCTCATCGACACCAGCCGGGAGATCCCGCTGCGGCGCCCCAACATGGCGCCCCCGCCGCCCCTCAAGGTGCGTCGGGGGGGGGGGGTACAGGCACCGATGTGGGGGCGGTGGTGGTGGAGGGGTCCTCGCTGCGCAGGGGTCCTTGTTGAGCAGCGGCTGTACGGCTTGTGGGCCCATAAACCGGGTTATTATTTCATCAACGTTTTTGAACGTTCGCGCAGGGCCATCCGTACACGGTCGGCATCCCGGACTCGGCCCAGGAGGCGCCCGCGACCGCGGTCGCTGCGAGCGGCTCCGCGGCCGCGGTCGCCATGCCGTCCCTGGTCTCCTTGGGGAGGGTCAGTGCCAGCGGCGGCGGCAGCGCCGCCGCTGCGCACGTCAGCAGCGGCAGCCCGGCGGCGGCAGCGGGCCAGGCGGGGGGCAAGCTGCCGACGGAGGGCAGCGCCGCGCCCGCGGGGGGCGCCACGCCGGCCGCGGGCGGCCTGGCGCGCCGGACGAGCGGACTGCCGGGCAGCGAGGGCGTGGTGAGTTTGGGGACGTCACGGGTACCCGCCAGGAGCTGCGCCGACCATGCGTTGTTGTCGCCTCTTCCATTGCCCAGATCACCTGCCTGCAAAAACCCGTCTGAGAGTACCGTATCCGCCCTTGCTGCTGCGCCTGCGCCCTTGCTGCTGTGCCTGCGCCTGCTCCCTCTGCCTCGGCAGCCGGTCGTCACAGCCACCTCGCCGGCCGCGGAGAACCCCTCCAGCCCCAGCAGCGGCAACCTCAGGCCGCCCAGCGCGGTCCAGACCCCGCAGCCGCTCCGAGGTGCACCCGCCGCCAGCCCCAGCAACAGCGGCGCGGCGGCCAGCCCTGACGCCGCAGCGGCCGCGACGGAGGAGCCCACGCCGCCGCGATCTTGAGCGCTTCTTGTGTGTGTAAAAATCGTTGTGTGGGGTTGTGAGGGGTTTCGCTGTCTTTATTGACATAGGGGGAAGGGGCTGTGTGAGGCTACGGCGGCACACCATCAAAGGCGCCAGGACAATAAGGGCAAGTTAATAGCGGTGGCGATGGCAGTGGCGGCGGTAGTGGTGGTGGTGGCGGCGGTAGTGGTGGTGGTGGTGGTGGTGGCGGTGGAGCATTGCACACGTGGTGCTCGCGCGCGTGTGTGGACGCCTCTGCCAGCTCTCTTCCGTGTCCTCCGACGCAGTTCCAAGCTTGGCTGATCCGCGCCGGATGTGGCGACCTCATCTGATCTGATCTGACCTATGCAGCGAGAGGTGGAGGATATGTCGGGTTTTTGACAAAGGGGGTTATGTCGGTACAAGAAACACTGAGCCGCGAGAGGAGGAGTCCAGTGTGGCAGACGACGGAGAGGATATGTTGGGTGTGTGAGACAACCAACCGTGCGCGCTGGCAGCCTGGGTAGCTGCTGCTGCTAGTGAGGGGGGGGGATGAGGGCGCTGGAGGCATGTCAGGTTAGCGGCTAATCGTTCTGGGGCGAGTGTGGGTCGAGGCGCGTTTCGTTTCGTTTCATGCGGCAGGTGTTTGAGTGGGTGAGTGGGTAGGTCTCCTCCTCATTGGGTTCCATCATGCACTTGCGGCGGCGCGTGAGCTCCGCGGGTCGGTTTGACCGTTTCTCTCTGCATCTCGATTGTTTGCTCGGTCACTGTCGTCTGCCCCAGCTGCTGGCACGTCACTTTGGTGGTGTGCCGCCACCTCCGTTAGCAACGTGCGGTGGGGGAGGGGGAGGGGGAGGGGGACCGGTAGGATCCGGAGGATCATAAAAAACACCCCAAACAAACAAAGCCGCGGGATGCCGGGCCTCAAGCCCTGGGGCCCGTGCCCGTCATTTTGCGCTCGGATTTTGAAGCACGGACGCATCGCAGCACGTCCGCGGGCCATCCTGTCCTGCGCGTCCGGGTGCGCGTGCGGGCGCGTTACCAGTCCGTCAGGTAGCGAATGGGCCCAAGTAGGGTTTGTGCAGCGGGTCCGCCCCTGGGGTGGTGTGATGTGGTCGAGTCCGCCTGCCGTCCGGGGGACGTCCGCCGCCCGGTGGCCAGCTGGTGCGGCGAGTGGGACTGCGCCCGCGGTGGCCTGCAGGCAGTTGCATGTATTTACATGTATTGGGCCGACCGACCGGCAATCGCATCATTGCCGGGAGCGGTGCGTTCGGCCGCGGCGGCGCCGCGGCGCTTGGAGAAGCGCGCGGCCCCTTGGATGGATTCCCGTGCGCCCCATGGGTCGCCGCGCAGTGATGGGCATAACACAGTCAGACGGCGGGCGGCTGGTGGGGTGTACCGTAGTTTCGGTATGGGGCTTACAACGGCGCGTAGGAGGGCATTAGGCCGTCCTGTGGAGCCGTGCAGGCAGGTGCGGTACGCGCTTGCCTCGGGGGAACCTCCTGCTGCCGAGCCCTGCGGCATCGAAGCGTCAACCGCGATGGCCGTCCGGGCGAGCCGATGGGGAACCGACACTGCACAGCTGGCAGTGGGGCGGTTGGGCGGTGCGGCGGTGGTCAGGTCGCAACGCGCGAGGGAGGTCGGCCGACTCCCCTAGTCGGGCCGCCGCTGGAGGAGGGCCGCCCGAAAGTGCCGTGTATGCTGCTGTCGTGATGTTCCTGAAGCTGCCTGCGGCATGTGAGGTCGTACAGCTGTACCGCAATGTGGCTGTGACTGCGCCCTGCTTTTCTGTTCGGGGCGACAGCAGCCGGGGTGGCGGCCTCGGGGGCCGCCCTTAAGGCCGCGTACCTCACCTGAAGGTGGCCATAATACCCGATGAGTGCGCGGGTCGCGGTCGCGGGAGCTGACGACCCCCGCGGGAGCTGACCCACGGGTCTCGCGTTCATGGTATGCATGTCGTGCGCTCTCAGCGCTGCGAAGAGGCGATTGTTCTTGATGCTTCAACTGCGCTGTAGTAGTAACGATATCAGTGCCAGTGTCGGGGCGATGAGCCCCTGGTACATACCTGATTTTACCCGTACCATATCACAGCGGGCGCGGGCGGGCGGGTGGGCGGGCAGTGCTGTACAGCGATTTAGTCGTCGCATTAAGGCTGCCGACATCCCTGGCGCGAAGGAGCTGAGGTACCGAACGTGTTCAAATGAACCTCGTGAGTCCGTGTTGCGCGTCTGTTATTGCGGGATGCCCCCGTCAATCTCCGCAACATTTCCCGCGTCGTTCCCATCGTCGTCTGGTAGCCGGAGGTGGTCGCCCTTTGGCGGTACCGAGGTAGCATGTGTGCGATTCTTTTCTTTTGGCCACTGGCGAACATGAGTGCTGTTGTGATACCGTGCCGTCACCGCCGCCGTGGGCTGCTGTTTCACGGCCGCACATGGCACGATCTCGCAGCACTGCGCGCGCGCGGATGCTCGTCCGTCAGTCACGACAGCGCGGTGCCTGGTGCCGCGTGTCGTTTGCTGTGGTGATGGTCAGAGGGCCGTGGGGGGCTCCCTCGCCGTGAGTGCGGCGCGATGGGGCCGAGAGCTTGTGCGCGATGCCGGCGTCCAGAAGACCGGATGGCCTCCCCGTCGGGAGCTTGTGCTCCCCTGCCTGTGTTACGGCAGTAGGGGGCCGGGGCGGGGCGCGAGGACCCCCGAGAGAGCGACTTCACCAGATGTGGTGAGGCGGCTGCGCGGTGGTCACCGACGACCCGCGGGGTCCACCTTGAGTAGCGGTGGGACTCATCATATGCCGCGGGCAGGGGGGGAATCCGCCTATTCCCGCGGTCCGGGAGTGTACCCTGTCCGGGATCTCAACAAAAGCGCTGAACTCGCCCCTTCGCCCCTAGCGATAATCTCAAACGGCAGGCCTTTCGCCCGGCAAAGAGAAGTGCGCCATAAGCGGCAAGCCCCCAATTACCGTCGTACACGCAGCACGCGGCGCCGTCCGCACCGGGCGCCGCCAGAGTTCTTAATCGCTGAGCGGACGACCCTACACTTCCTGGATTTGTTTGCTGCGCCACACGGCTGCTCATATCCGTCCCGAAAGCTCCGAAACCCGTCGGATCGGGTGCCCGTGCAAACGGAAGTAAGGGGTGTGACATGTACAGACATGTATTACGACCGTGCGTTACAGGATAAGAGCTTGTTCGTTCCTTGAGTGTGAGATGTGAATGCATTTGATGAGGCCGCCCCGCTCGCAGAGGTCGACGACAGAGCGCCACATGCTCTCAGACCTCGGGGGGGGGGGCGCCGACGCGCGGGGGACGGGCGAGCAGGGGAGCGCCCAACCGGTCTCATTACTCCCCCACTTGCCACTGCCCTCATTACTCCCCCACTTGCCCGGACCCCCCCAAAAAATAAAGTTCAAAGGCCCTGGTGCTCAAGAGGTGGACGCGGCATTGGTCGGTGGGGCGAGAATGCGGTCCCGAAGAACCGGGACCCAAAACGTCCCTGGCCAGCCGCCGCCTTCAACTCGGTGCGGCCATTGTATGAAAGGCTGAGTCCACTCTCCAAATGGGTCTACGTCTTCGTCTGCGTATGGACATATCTGGTGGCGATAAATACTGTATCTGTTCTAAGTCTACAACGCTCCATATAGCGAGTGCCGTTGCCATCTGCCGGACATCCGTGATGCCACAAAAACGGTTGTGTGGTCGTACGATATAACCGACAACAACCGAAACAGTGACGAAAAGTGGTTGGCGCATGCGCACGGCGCGGGCCTCTCCGCATCTGCCGGAGGCTCTAGGAGTGCCGGCCACATGGGAGGAGTACGGCAAGGTACGGCACCCATGAGGCGATCTGGCGGGTGCGTCGCAAACCCAGTAACCCACACACACGGCGGGGGCGGCGCCGGTCCGATGACTGGCAACTCATCCTTCTGGGAGCACACAAAGAAAGGCGATAGCATCCCAAGGGCAACACAGCGAGGCCCGTACGGCAGTACGGTAGAGGTCCCTAGAGTAATACAAAGAGGGCCCGCCGTGATGCCCCTGGAGCACACGAAAGAAAACACGGTGCGTAATGCACGTGCTGGTGTGCGCGATGCCACGCAGAGGGGCGGTAGGGTAGGGGTTGCCGTACCGTTTCATCCTGTCCAGATGTGTATATTTGCAGTGTCTACGACATCCTTTCCTGCACAGTAGTGTCCAGTTCAGTGCCGTAAAGTCGCTCGCGGCAGGGCTCATGGATCGGCGGGGGCCACACAGCCCAACACCCGAACTCTCCCCGTGTCCCCCGGGAGGTCCGCGGGGGATAGCGGGGGATAGGAAACACACACACACACGCACACACACACACGCACACACACACGTGTGCACACACACATAAAACAGTATTTTTCACAGAACACAGAACACCTACGCACGAAAAACAATGATGTATCACGCAGTTCATCACGCAGTTCATCACGCAGTTCATCAACCTGACCCGCCGAAGGGGTTGCACCGCCCCACCCTGCGCCGTTGCCATTCGTCGGAGGAAAGCATGTCAGCCAGCAGGAAGAACCCTGTCGGCTGATACTCCTTGTGTCCCCCCCAACCGCGCCCCAACCTGCTCGTCCACCCGCGAATCCTCCCGCCCGCCTGCCCCGCCTCTCCTCTCCGTCCCGAGGCAGCCTTGGCCGCCGCTTCCCCCTTCACCACAACCCATCCTTAAGCCATCCAACAGTACATCTTCGCGCGCGCTCCTCGGGGGGGCCGCTGTGTCAGTTCAGCAGTGCTTTGATTGGGCGCAGCACCTGCAGCCGGTGCTGACCGGCCATTAGCCGTCCCTGGGCCAGGCAGGTTTCCTTCCTCGTTGCATCTATCGGCGGGCCCCGGCCCGGCCCGTCGCCAGCACCTCCGCACGCGCGGCCACCCCAGCTGAGGCTTTGCTCGGCTCGGTGCCGTAACAATGAGTTAATGCCATTAGTCAGTCCGTAGGCAGAGAGGTATGCCAGGTCAGCTACCGGCAGCTGCTACCGATAGCGCCTGTAACGAAATCAGAACCGCGGGTTCCTATCCTGGATCCGTACTTCAGATCAGATCAGATCAGGTCCCTCGCAGGTGTTCATCGACATCATGCGGCACACAGCACACGCCTGCTCACCAACCCGCCATTGTAATCAGCTTGATTCGAACCCGACCGCATCCCCGCACGCTCGGCGCGCCCCTCCGTGCCGACTGCATACAGCGGCGGTTGGGACCGCCGCCTCCCTTAGTCATCGTACGACATCGTACAGTACGTAACCAAAAATGCATAGATGTAGTCTTGCTGTACTAGCAACCCCCCTCCGACAGCAGGTTGGCCGCCTGCTGGCCTCTCCCCGGCCGGCTCGACACGCCGTCCCGCCCCCGCTCCCTCACCCGCTGTGTCTCTCTATCGCTCGCCATTGCTCTCTACCACTCAAGAAACGCCACACACACGCACATGTACCCGCGGGCTTCTCGCTAAACACACGCACCCGCACGCTCACACGTCCTTACACAGGGTAGGGCAGGTTGGCCCCACCAACCAAACACGCCTTCGGACCACAGGTCTCGCGGCATGCCCCGTCGACAGGGGCTCGACGCCCGATCGGGGCGGCGCTCACTCGCTTCGAGATCCGATTGGATCTTCCCCCCTCCCCCCGACACCGACACCGACAGAGGTAGCATGATCGCGCCGTCCGTCCGTCCGTCCGTCCGTCCTGCGCATCGGATCGCCCACGCACGCTGCCGTACCCCTGCAACCCATCTAAACGACGCGCACCAGATAGAACACGCGTCGCGAAAGACGTGAATACTCAGTGCTGACACCGCACACACACTGGAAAGAAGAAATCATCATGGATGTATGGATTTGCAAGAATCGTCAGCCTGCAACGGAAACCCCCGCCCCGACAAGCAGCGGGGTCGCCCATGGCTAGTGCCCAATTATTGCGCCGCGCACAACTGCCGCCGCGCACACGCCCCAGAGCTGTTCACCCAGACCTACAGACACGTCACCGCTACCGCAGAGCCCGCAGGCCTTACTTTCCGCGACGTACTCCGCAGGCATCCCCCGCATGCAGCATGAGAGCGGCGCGGTGGCGTGCGAACACCCTTAGCACTAGCCAGGATGATCGACCTCTGGACTGCTTCCTCGCTCGTCGCGCCCTCTTCGGCGCGTTCGTATTTCCCGACGGACGGGCCTCCCGTCCGCAGACGCCTCCTCCGCGGGCAACCCGCACCACCTACGCCCACACCGGAGCAGCCTCCAGAGCAGCCCCAAGGCTGCTAACCGGACTGCAACCGGCCTGCTAACACATACAGTCATACACACACGGGTTGAGAATCCGCCCTTACCCGCACACAGAGGCAGGGTGTAGGCCCGCGGCCCCGCTGGCCCTCGACTACAAAAGGACCTTCTGAGCGCAGAAACACAAACACAGCGCCCTGCCGGGGGCTGTGTGAAGCCAATCCACGGCCAGCAGGTGCGTGGGAATACTTCTAAGCCGCCGCCTTGGGGCATGGACGTCCCCCGCGTCGGTCATCCCGCGGTCGGGGCGCGGGGCAGCGCGCACCCTTGAGCACAGGGGGCCCAAGGGGTGCCGCCTCGAAACGACGCTGCGCTCCAAACGTTCCGGTGGCCTCTTTCGAGGCCATGAGTTCTGTTCCATGCGCCACCCAGCTACTTCCACATAAGGCCAAACAAGGCTGGCACCGGGCCGCCGCTTGTTCCCTCTCGTGGTGGTGGTGGTGGTGGGGGTGCCCGACCCCACGCCATCCACCAAGCACCGGCCCTAAAATCTACCATGTTCTCCGCCGCTTCCTCCTCCTCCGCCTCCTCCTCCGCCTCATTTCACGGCAGCGTTCTCTATGATGCAATCGGCTAGTAGAATCGGCTAGTTTGCCCCCCGGCCAATGAGCCAGAACGGGGCAGCCCACCAACTCACCGGAACACAGCACACTATGGCGCTCCCCCGCGCTAAGGATCCCGCAGCCCTGCACAGCTCCGATACAGTCAACACACACTCGCATACACACATACATAACAGCGGTAATAAAACGCCACGGGAACGAGTGCGATGAGGCAGCAAATAATATGATGCAACGACAACAACAACAAAGCAGGGCAGCTACAACCTGTGGTCAAACGCCCTTTGAAGGACCCCGCCGCCCACAGAGGATGGAATCGACATGAAGACCTGCCTGCGTTTCTAAGTAAGCATGCTTTCCGCGACCCGTGAAACCTAGCTAGGCACCGCCGGCAACGAAACTGGATGAGCACGACCTCGAGATGGCAGCGAGCCCGCGCCTAGAAGACGTACACACACACACACACACGGTTCCTGAAGGAGGACTGCCGAGCCGGACGACGAGCCCTGACAACGTGAGAAGGGTGCTGTTCGTTGCGACATTCATCCAAAGGCTGCGGCAAGCCACCGTCCACTTCGGATTCCGCATAAGTATCCATAACCCCCATATCGTGTGCGTGACAACTTTCCTGTATACTTCCCAACTACCGGACTGAACTCCGCCGCCGCTCCTGCCTCACCGCCACCGCTTCTGCCCTACCACCAACGATATCTCAAGACGCCACAGCGAAGCTAAAGCGCTTTATTTTAGCACGACGACAAACCACCACCACCTGCATAATCGAGAGGGAACGCGAATGACCCGTGGGTCTCTGCCACTGTGACTGCTGATATACCTGCCGAACACCTCTGTGGCCCTGCCGCTATTGCTGCTACTGCCTGGACTACCAATGTCACTACTGCCTGCGATGCAACAACTTCCAATGTGACTACTGCCTGCGATGCAACAACTTCCAATGTGCGTAAAGACCATCCATCGGTCACCTCCTGCACTTGCACCTGCCGACAAATCGCGGTGGTACGACAGCGCGGAGCTGACATGACCGCGCGCGCCGGTCGAGATGCGCCCACTTGTCCTTCACCTTTATGGCAACACAGACAACACAAGGTTGAGGGACACGAACACGATTGACGGTCAGCTGCAGCATTCATCCATCCCAGTTAGATCCACAGCACACGCTCCACATCAGATGGAGGCATGACCGAGCGGACGCGAAGCCGGCGAAGGGGAGGAGATGGTGGCGCAGGGTGAGTGCCCTGCTATGGTGCAACGACGCTGTCTGCGACTGGATGGGGGAGGGGGGGTTATTGCGCCCCAGCCGTCGCCCAGTCGTGGGGGCGGCGGCGGGCGCCCGGTGCGCTGGCTACGCATCGCACACTGTGTTCCATTTTCCGTACGGTACTCGGCGCAAAACAGGACCTGAACTCCAACAGGCCGTTAGACTGCTCAATGAAGAAAAAACTTGGTGTCCTCAGTGAACCGAAACAAACTATAGCCGCCAACTGAAACCAACGGTAATGCCAGGAGCCCAGAGTCAAAATGGAGAGAGGGGGCGACTTGACCACGCTGATCCCCCCGCTCTGTATGGCATACACATCATACAACAACATCCGTTGACAACGACAACACCTCAACAAACCAACCGATAAAGCCCAAAACACCAAAAATGCAGACATGCCTGAATGGCCCCCGGGGAAGAACCATGGGCCGCTCCCGTGCCGCCGGGCGTGCGCGGGTGGGAAAAAACACCGGACACACAAAACCCGACAACTGCCACCCAAGGTCCTCCCCGGAAGACGACACTGATTTTCTTCGCGGACGTCGAACCATTTTGGGTGAGTTCGACTTATGGCGACCTGTGCAGCCGCGTCGCCAATGCAACCTTCATCACCGGTACGACAGTACGGCAGAAGCTGAGTGGGAACGGGCCCAGCAGTGGCACCTGCACGCGCAGCGGGGGAGCCGGGAGACAGGGCAGCACTCCTCCTCCGCCGCCGGGGCGGACGGAGGTACGGCCACCATAAAGCCCCCGATGCCGCAGCAGGGAAAGGTTGCCAATGTGGTCGTGTTCCCTTAGCCCTGGACCGCATCGGATCGTCGTCACTCCCCTCCTATGGGCAACAGGGACCGCCCTGCCGCAGACAGGCCCACTGGCCCTCCGCCCGTTTACACAAGCCTCGGTACGACAGCGCGTACGACACTCCGCGATCGACTCCTGTCGGCGGCTTCGCGCCGCTGATGACCACCTGGCAGTCTGGCAGCCTGCCCAAGGCTTCAATCGACGAGCGAGAGCACGCGCGTCTTGGAGACGGAGGATGGACGAGTTATCGAACACTAACACGCAAAGAGTGGGAGCCAAAAACAATGACTTGATAACGTGCACAGACGTACGACAATGACACACTCACGGTACGAACCGACGCGCAGCAGCGGCCGCGCGGAACGACTTGCAACGCCGCAGGCGGGACGCTCAGGTAATTTTAGGGTTTCGGCAGCGGGCATTTTTTGTTATCGCCGTTGTGGCTGCGGAAGCAGACATATCTCTTTCTCTGTGATTGAGCAGCTGGCTTGGAAGGAAGGAAAGGAGGAAGCTAGGAAGGACGACCGCAGCAGTTGTTGCGCGCCTTCCGCTGCCATCTTAGTGACCTCCGCCCTTCGTCTTCGCCCTACCCTACACTACCCTACCCTACCCTACACTACACTACACTACACTACACTCTTTTCTCTTTTAACGGCTCGGTTCGCCTATACCCCTGCCTACCCTTCCCGCCACATCCCCCAGCATCACCGCAACACACCACGTCGGCTGCGATTCAGCCGAGCACACGTGTGTCGTACATGCCGTACTCAGGGGTGCCTCCACCAAGCGACGACGGGCACGGCCAGTGTCGCGGGGGTTTCACGCTCACTGCGTGAGCCCTCCCTCAGGCGGACCCCGGGGAGGAGGGGGAGGACGTCAAAGATGCGCCGCTGAGCAGCGCCGAAACCACGGTGGCGTGGCGGCTGATGACAGATTCCGCCAGCCACGATGGCGGCGGCCCGTCGTCGCCGTTGGCGCCGCGTCGAACGATCCACCACATCACACTGCCGTACAGGTACTGCAGCATCTCGAAGCACTGTCGGAGACCAGGCGCCAGCAGCTGCTCGTCCACGCCCGCCGCCGCCGCCAGGGCGGCGGCAACCGAGTCCGTGGTCGCCGCCGCCGCCGCCGTCGCCGCCGCCGCCGCCTCGGCACCGCCGCTGGCAGCGGCAGCGGCGTCTGGCAATGCGACGGCGCCGAAGCTCTCCGCTGCCGCCTCAGGACCATCGCCGACATCCATGGCGTCATCGTCTGCAGCGGCGGAAGCTCCCTCTTCAACATTGCTGGTGCTGCCGGTGCTGCTGGTGCCGCTGGCGCTGCCTCCTCCGCTCAGCCCGCCCGGCGACAGGAGCCAAAGGGCGAGGGTGAAACACGCCACCGCCGCAGTGCTCGGCTGGAAGGACTGCATCTCACCGCACGGCAGGGTCAGCTCCTGTGGACAGGCAGTACGACAGTACGGCAAAACCGGGCGTTATGGCTCAGGGGGCCGTACCCCGGTGGTGAGGTGGTGGTCGACCGCACTCCAAAACGACCCGTGTCAGCTGGGGAGACACCCCGACTGCACGACGGTATCTCCAAACATGACCACGAGGGCCACGTAACAGCGTAGGTAGGAGATGGCTGACGAAAAGAACAGCAGCAGTATAGCGGTAGCAAGGTGGGCGATTTGCGATAGCTTTGAAAGCCCCACCGCGAGGAACTCGGCGACGGCCTTCACTGACGAAACGGTTGCACGGTCGGCCAGGGGTCCCAGACCGCAGCTCTGAGCCACCCGCGGGTCCGTCTCCAAGGCGTGGAGCAGGTGCTGCAGGATGCCGTACTTGGTGGGCTGCAAGGTGCGCCAGCCCAGGGTCTCCAGCAGCAGGCATTCCATCCTCCCGAAATCGGCCTCCTGTACGGCACAGTAGCGACCGGAGCTGCAACTGTGAAGGCATGTGACTGAGACGCGCTGCAGACAGCCTGTATGTTCGCAACCCCACAACATCACGCGCAGGCATTACCACACTCGACCCAACCGTTCGTACCGCTCGTACCGCTATCGTACCTGGTACAGGAGGACGTTTCTGGAACGGTCCAGCGCCAAGTTTGCCCAGTCCTGTACGGTGTACTGCACGTCTACCTCCTCAAGCCGCGTGGCCAAGGACAGACACGTCAGCGCCAGCAGCTGCATCATGCTGTGGGGCGGTTGGCGCGCCTGCGGGGGCCCCCCACACGGACATGCAGGGTAGGGTTTGTCAGACAGGGGCCGGCGGGGGTCCGTCACCCCGCGTCAGGGTAGCAGCGCAGCACGCAGGGCAATGCATGCAGACGCGCTCGATGAAATGAGAGAAAGTCAGTACGTCTGATTCCGACACCGACACATGTCCGGGAATGGCCCGCGGTGAACGGCGTGATGTGCCGTACACAGGCGGTATTTGTCGTACCTGTTTCGCCAGGTAGCAATCGAGCAGCTCCACGGCCAGGAAGAGGGTCGCGGCTGTGAGCCGGAAGGCCACGGCCACCTCCGTCATCCATCCCACCACCACTGAACGCACGTGTTGTTGTTGTTGTTGTTGTTGTTGTTGCTGCTGCTGCTGCTGTTGCTGCTCAGCAGCTTGCGAGGCCCCTGTTGCCGCCGCCGCCACCTGCCGCTGCCGTATGAGCGCATTCCTGCACCCAACAGCAGCAACACAGTCGTCTGGAGCGTCTGGAGGTGCGTGGGTGCCTTGCCGTATGAATGAATCAATGAACGTTTCAGCGAACCCCAAAAAGGGATCCCAAAAGAGGATCGTATCTTCGTATGTCACGCGTTGCGCAACGATACCGCACACCAACAAAGCAGGTATACACACCGGCAGGCAAAGGATCTGGAGGCGAGGACCCGTACGGCAGAAAGAGAGAGAGAGAGGAACGCCGGAATGCCGTACCGGAGTGCCATTGCCGTGTCTGTAAGATGGTATTCGCCCGGTGCAACAACGGCACCGCCGCCCACTATGCTGCCGCCGCCTAAAGGCCGACCCGTTTGGAGAGATGGAGCCGCCGCCGCCGCCGCTGCTGCAGACGCCCATTTCGATGCCGCCGCCGCCGCGGCTTCCAGTGTCAATGCCGTATCGTCGGCGGGGTGCGCCGCCGCCGCCGCCGCCGCAGATGCCTCCTCGGACGTGGAGGCAGCTGACGATGAGGACGCCGCAGCGGATTCCTCGCCATCTCGCTTGAGGTTTACCACGTCCTTGCGGTGTTGTGAGGGCGGTAGCGTGGACTCACGCGGCCGAAGCGGTGTTCCTGGGCAGCTGCGCGGGGAAAACGCGACATCGAAAGACGACGAGCAAAGTGTAATGCGAGGAAGTGTGGTGGTAGGAATGCAGAGCGTGTGAACAGTGACCGAAGCGAAGTCGCGTTAGGGAAGCATATTAGAAGGAATGAGAAAATGAATCATGTCAGCGCGAAGGGGGAATAGGCACATCTTATTTGGAAATGCGACGTTATTGGGACCGTACCGGAAGTCGAAACTCCGTGCACGTTCTCTCCAGAGAACCAATCAAATCGGAAGTGAGTATATGTGCTCTGTTTGCTTTGGCAGCGCGGCGGCATTTAGGTGGCCGTGACAGAGGAATCGGGCCGAGTCCGAGGGATTAACAGCGCCATAATGCACAACTGGTTACTTTATATTCTTGAACTACCAAACGTGAGCGCGACGAGCCATGGAATGGTCAAAGGGAATATGGATGTGGCGACTAGTTGCCTAGGAAACGCTTTATTAGCTTGAATGCATCAACTAGGCGCTTACCTCAATAGATACGATACAAACAATAATTGTTACTAGATCAAATGAGCACACGGTGGATACAAAAGGTTTGTAGCATCACCCAGCGCAACAAGCCCTTGCTGAGCCGAGCACCCAGCGCAACAAGCCCTTGCTGCGCCGAGCCCCGAGCCCGATGAGCCTTAAGAGCTTCAGTATTGTGGATATGTATTTAGCATTTTGCTGCGCACCTGGGTTCATGAGCGAAACCGGCATAAAAGTGGAACTTGGTACCCATGGAGAGGTCCTCCGTCTTCGGCGGCGACCAACTCGGCGACATTTCAATCACTTCACAGGAGTAAAGTGCGTCTTCAAGCATTTTGTGCACCGGGTCGACAGGAATATGAATAGGTCTGCTTTTCAACTACCGCAATTAATACACAGCTGCGCCACCTGCTGCTAGCCTAATGGTCTATAAGAGGCCTATTCTATGTCTATAAGAATATTATTGCTGTGGGTTGCTGGGTATTGAAGGATGTCAATTGATGTCGGTCAGATTGTACGACACTGCCCGTTGCTTAAAACCAGCAATAGTAACCAATTTACCCTGACTTATCCGTATATAATCTTTTGTAAAATTAAATGTGTCAAAAATACCATTAGAACGCAAAGTATGCAATCGACCACTGACGTTGGAATGCCAAAGGTGGAATTTAGACCGTGTAGCTAGGGACCATTAGGAAGTATCAAAACCGATGGCTCAACACCTGAATAATTTTTTCCTCGAATAGCTCATATTTTAGCTGTTTGCTGGAAGTCTTAAGAGCTGATTGCAATTGTAGGGTTCCACTGGGACGTCCTTAAATGCAAACGCCTACGTACAGGAACAACCACGGTGCCTTGCAAGCTACCTGGCGTACGTTAGAAGTTTATCTTTTTATATATTGTTCTCTACATTGGATCTTGTTTAACGCTTTCTGCCGACGCCAAAACCGTACGGACTAGCTGGCACTCACGCACGTGGCGGTGCAACACGCACTTAAGCACGTGGCGATGCAACACGCACTTGTGGATCGCAACAATGTCGTACCAGAAAACTCCTTGCTACCTAGCGTCCATCGCCACGCCAAGGGGAAGTGGGTTCTGTCGCATTCCTTCAAAGTTCCTTACTTACACATCGCTGGTTATGCTTCACGTTCTAGTAAGCCGCATCAGTGCTAACGAAGGTTGGGGGGGAGTAGTAAGGCCGTCCACCTGCCGTCCCTTTGTAATCCTTCACGCCCACCCACAAACTCCCTGTGATGCGACCGCGCAAAGTAAACCAGACGCTCCCGGAACGACCCATTGTAACGAACTGATTGACAACGCTTTATCATGCATTGTTAAAGCGTGCATGCAGTTACGTAAATACAAGTGCGCCCCGTGCGTGCGTGGATGCCCCTCGCGCCGTCTGGGAGGAGAAAGAGAGAGTCATTAACTGTCGATGCCGTACAGCGCGCCGCAGCTGTTGTTTGCCCAAGTGCGCAGCCAGTACGAGGGTTGCTCGAAGGGCCCTACATCGTCACTAGCTTGTACGTACCGTGCATCGTCACTGGCCAGCCTATTTTTAACCCTCATGAAAACAAAGAGCTCTCGCCACGGCGAGTTCACGTTTGCTTGGGAACCCGAGATGGGATCGGACCACAAAGCAGCCACTTCTCTGTTGCTTGGCACACAGAATCTGCCTCTCCATCCATCCATCCATCCATCCAGTCCCACAGCGGGTATGTACGACATGCATGTATTACATGTATGGGACGCACGGAATGAGGCACAACCGAGCAAGCAATCACGCCTTCACCGCCAGCCGCTACTGTAGCCTCTCCAACTGTCCCGTCTGCCAGCTGCGATGCTTGCTACTGCCTGCCTGCCTGCCTGCCGTACCTGCCTGCCTGCCGTACCTGCCTGCCGCACCTACCTGCCTGCTTGCCTGCCTGCCGTACCTGTATCGTTGCGTACGCTGTGTACAGCAGCCCCACAGCAGCCTTACTGGGCGTGATGAGCCCAACAAGGTGGTCGATTATGATCTCTGCTGTGTGTGTACGAGTAGTCCACGCACGTGCGTGCATGCCGTACCAACACGTGGGTGGATTACTGTCACCGCACGTGCACGGTCCATGTGTAACCACCACACCACCTGGCCTCATGTGTATGTGCGTGTGTTCGTGTGCGCGTGTGTGCTTGCCTGCCTGCAGCGCTGCAGGTAATCATTCGGGCCGCCGCCACGGCCAGAGAGCAGCGTGCGTCGTGCACGGTGAACCCATGCATGTGCGGGTACATGAAGCACGACTACCTGGAACCTGTACGGCCCTCATGTCCTGTGACCACCACTTATGAGCTACGCAAACCACACACGAACATGATAGGGGTGTTATTATTATCAAGGATGTTACAGCGGACCCCGCGGGCCATCGGTGACAGCCAACGGCGACTGGGGGTACGTCACCTAGATGGGTACGGGCACCGCCACCCAGGATGAGGGAAGGGGCCAGCAGGGGCAGCAGGGGCAGCATTGCGCAGCACAGGGGCACATCCTGACTGCCGAATCCCAAATAAAGAGGGCGGCTGACGACCCATGCAGCGGCGTGTTGTTACTTGCTGGCCGAGGCAGGACGGGAGCTGCAGCTGCTCTGACCGGGGGCTGCTCTGACCGAGGCAGGCATCCAACGGGACTTTGCTTTGTTTCTTGGCAACCATACATGCTGGAGCGTAATAAACAGCAATCCGGGTCCACCTTGTAACGGTTACATTAGAATCTTGGCGGGGTCCGCTGTAGCATCCTTATTAATCATCTTGGCGTCATCAGCAGGTGGTCTAAAATTTTGTGTAAGACCTGCATGCTGCCTACCTAGGTGGGGTGTTCCGCCGAGGGCGTGGGCGCGTCTTACTAATGGTGTTACAGTGGACCCCGCGGATCACCGGTGGCGCCCCTGTTCATGTACGACGTTCGATGGGGGGTGGACGTCGAGCGAGCTACTTCGTGCGTGCGTGGGTGGTGGCTAGCGAGACCGTGCGTGGGGCCTGTCCGGTGCGCCAAGGTGGCGCAAGTTCCGTTTATGCAGTGTTTGGTGAGGAAGCTTCGGCTACCGCCGATGCCTGTCACCGATGACCCGCGGGGTCCGCTGTAACATCCTTAATAATAATAATAATAATACGCCGATCAAGCAATGGGGGAGCATGTGGGCAAGACGCTGGGCACGGCTGTCTGCCGTCAAAGGGAGCCCATCTCATGGTCTGATGGTCAGGCAAGACAGGGCAAGATGGCGAAGGCGTTGTTGCTTCCAGTAATAAATGCTTGCCTCGCGAATCTAAAATAAAGCGGCATGGCACGCCGATGAAATCCAAACAGGTCAGAGAGATAAAAAGACAACCAGCTCGCGCGTTTCTTTCGCCAGGCCGGTGCCGCGCTGGCCAGAAGAGCAGCTCGCTCGATGCGTCTGGACTGACGGTATCGTCGCGACTTTCGGTATTCGCCAGATGCCGGGCAGATTCCCGGAAGGGTGCGTAATAAGCCAGTTTAGCCACCACGTTCTTTGCATCGGCACGAGACAGAAGCGAAATACACAATGGTATGTATTGTTTGCTTACTGCCTAGATCGTGGCCGGGGCTGCTTCGCTTGCATCGTACCCTACCTTCCATCGGCGGTACGTCTTCCGACCGTTAGTGTTTTACCTTCTATCTTCATCAGCTTACTACGTGTTAGGCACCTTTCGTGCCGTTTATAAGCATCTTTGTCAGTTTACTATGGTAATAAAACTACCAAACTATGAACTTTAGCGTATCATTGTGCGGGTCTGACCTGTCTGACACGAAGCCTCGCTTAAGCAGGCCATGGAATATCCTTGAGGACGAGGGCAAAATGCAGGAAGGATCCTTTGATATGCAAGTTATGGGCCTTGAATCAACGTTCATTTTGTACACTAGGCTGAGCTGATCCGATAATCGCATCGCATCTTTTGTCGGTATCCATCGTCGACACGGTATCGACGAGAGAAGTACGGCAAGTAGGGGCAAGTGAAACCGATCCTCTCAGAATCACATGGGAGACTTTAGGTAATTGACAGAATACATAAAATATTTGTATAACCCTTCAATACTTGCACCAGACCGCGACCCGAAATCCGAGGCTGCCATCCTGAGCTGTCCTGAGCTTTTCCAATGTTGCATACCCTATGCTGATAACTAAAGTATATGAACATAAAGTTTGTCCGACACAATTATTCACTTGTAAGTGGAACGGTACATTGCGATATCGAACATCGCTCGCACCACCTTGGAGTGTTTTAAATAAGCTGAAAATCAGTGAGCCTGCCCGAAAATAAATTCTTCTATATCATTTCATCCTTATGCGCTGGTCTGATGACAAGCGCCCGCCTTGCAACCTTGAAAGGCGTCGACCTGTGCTACCTGTGCTCTGATCCGAGTGCTAAAATGTTAGCTGTCTTTAAATCCTGTTGGCGAATATAGCGCTGCCCGGGTCATGGCCGTCGGTCATCCAGCCCATGATCCAGCAGCCTTACCTTCAAATCCATAATTCTTGGGTTCATTGTTTTGCTGCGTTCAAGACGTGCATGAATGCCGAGTCCGGCATTCGCATCACAATATTCAATTAGTAACATCATTACCGACGTACGGTGTCCATCCAGGCGTATTCAGACTTTCGTCGAGGCACGCATATATTGCAAGATTCACGAAGTTGACGATACCGGCGTGCTGTCTTGCCAAACTCTTATGGCATCGGTGACGACGCATTTACGCTCCTTTGGACTATATTTGTGCCAAATCCAAATACTTATATTCGTACGTGTCCAAGCAAAGCTGGACCGGTGGATGAGCCCCAATCGACACAAGCCTTCATCCAACAACGGCGGCTCGCTGGCAGCTCACAAACCGGTTACAGTTCATACGGACGATTCGGAAAAGTATATTCCCCAATGCCGATTGGCAAACAGAACGCCTGCGGTAGCACCTGGCAACGCCAATGGACTTCAATTATTGTACAAATGACGGGTTCTAAACTTATGTTGCAGTTGTGGCGTGGCCCCGTGTCTTGCGGACGTCCTAGCGAACGTGACCATACATAAATACGTACGACTACTTGGCCCCAAATGTCGGCGGACACGCCTCTTCGGCTGCTGTGTGTGTATCAGCATCGTACGAAACATTTGCCCGATTCTGTCGTCCTGTCGATTACTTGTCGGCCTACCTCGTACTCCCCTTTCTCAGAGCACCGCCCCTCCAACAACAACAGAGGATGGAGGGTGCGCCCCTTCGTGCGCCGACCGCCGCGACGCCTGAACCCCGATACATGCACAGCACGGGGCAACTAATGCAACGCTTCTTGCAGGGGTGCATTACATGATGTGCGGTGCGGCAAACGCGACCGGGCCGTCCCGGTCTTCCTACGTCGGATGTGCGGTGCGGCTTAGTGCCTAGTCCCGGTCTTCCCTTGTCCCAAGTAGCACTCGCCTCCGGCCCGATGGGTTCACTGGGTTCACTGTGACCCTACATCGACTCACTCGGTAACACCGACGCGTGCACATCCATCACCGCCACCACCAACCGCGTCGCCGATGGCTGTCACCGATGACCCGCGGGGTCCGCTGTAACATCCCTAATAATAA